>PVJL010000198.1:368454-518423 GCA_004026885.1 Lyroderma lyra | reverse complement strand
CAGCAAATATATCCTTCGAAAATGCAGGAGAAATCAAGAAATTCTCAGATAAAGGACAATAAAGAGAATTTAGATCTATTATAAAGAATTGGCTAAAGCTTCTCTTAGTAGGAAGGAAATAATGAAGGAAGGAATTTTGGAACATCAGGAAGGAGGGAAAGAGTATAAATATGGATCAAGGGGGTTCCCTGGTAGTGTAGTGGCTAGGCTTCGGTGCTCTCAACGAAGCCCCCAAAAACAATCAATCAAACAAACAAACATTTATTTCCCCTCTTGAATTTTCTAAATTATGTTTGACAGTTGAAACATAAATTATAGCATTGTATGATGTGAATAAAGGAAAAAACTTATAGTGGAAAAACTAGGGAGGCATAGCTTAAGCAATTGCATCTGGAAGCAAAGAATTTACTCATTTTTAAGTACATCCTATTTCATGGAAAAGGTAGATGGTCAGCATGAGCTTGGTTAAACATGCCCAACTTCCTGACAACTCCTATCTCAATACACTATTCTCTCAGGTCTTGGCATTCAATAAATGTTGAATAAATGAGTACATTCAATAAATGTTGAATGAATGAATGCTTTCTAAGAAAAACTTCTCCATCTTTGTTCCTGACTTTACTCTTTTATATCATTCAGATATTGTCCTATAAATTATTCTCTTTTTCTCATGATCTCAATTGCTTTTAGCTCCCTTCCATAGCCTTCAACTAAACACACCCTAAGAAAAGCTCTCGTCAAATAATATTTTATTCTTAAGGTGCCAACATTTCTCTCTCCTCCTCGCCATTACCAAAACTCTAAAAGATTAATCTGTACTCATTGTCTCTATTTCCTCATTTCTAATTTAAGTTTTGGCTCAATATAGGATGTTTCCCTGTCCTGTCAATTTATTTACACTGTATTCTTGACAAATACCCTCTGATCTATTAATTGCTAAATATTAATACAACCACCTGATTTTGGATTTTATCCTTCTTGCTGGCCACTCTCTCACTCTTCAAATGGTCTCCTGAGTTATTGGACCATTCTGCTTTCCCCTTATAGATTGCTCCTTTCTAAATCTCTCTCACTAACTTTCTCTTCCTTTACCTACCATTAATGCAGATATTACCTAAAATGATGTCCTAGAACCTTTCTGTTTTCATTACCTCTTCCCATAACCTTATATTCTACCACAGTTTCAAATTCAAAATATATGCTGGTGATCTGCAAATTTCTATTTCTTAGCTATTCACAAAAAGCAGTGTGATGTGAGGCCCCTACACCCATTCTGGGCTTTGTGGGGCATGATTTTGCACAGTGTGGTGATTTTTAGGAACGTATATGTCTTCTTATAGCAGAATTAACTTTCCTCCAGTCCCACATTACATACACGATGATCATCAAGTAGAGTACATGCACATATTTGGCACTATGTGGTTTATAAAATGTAGGTAAGACAATTGGTAAACTACCAATTTCTCAAATTGTTTTCAGTATTTTCAAATCATAATGTTGGGTTTTTACATTTAAATAACAAAAGTTAATGTTCCAAAAAAGTTTTAACACCCCACTACCAGTTAGAGCACTATCAAAATGTTGTTGAACAATGTCACTTTATTATAAAGAAAATGCTAACACATTACCAGTTTAATTTGAAGAAAACTTGAAATTCACTGTACTAGAGAATACTACTACACAACTAGTTCCTAATTTGATTACCCTTTGAAGTGAACCCAAAATGACATATGGTGTAATACAAATGAATCAAGTTAGGATTACCTACATACAATAAAAAGGAAATCACATTGAATAAAATTAAGAATTATGTTATCCATCAAAATAAAATTTCTTCTTTTTCTCTAACTGGCATCAATAAGATTACAGTAACATTCAGTTTTCTAACACCCAAATGAATTGTTTTCTAGTTCCATCTATACCACTTGGGCAATAACTGTTTAAAAGTGACTTAAAAGCAATGGAAAATGCTGAATAACTCCCCATACTGGTAAAATCACTGTTACGACATATTTATACTAAAGTAATAAAGATTACAAGCACTACATTACTTCACTGGATTTGACATTTTCAATTATCAAGCAGGTTATGTATATCTTCCCCTCAGTTCAGGTAATGGCTCTGAAATATATAGACCACATAGAAATGACAGACTGTGTTTTAAGATATGCAAATCGTTATATGAGCATTTATAGGAATTAATGTTGAGCAACTCAAGGAAATATCTTAGGAAGGCTTAATAATCGAAGTAGCTTTGTACTTAAATACTGCAAACAAAATTATAGTCCCTTTATTCAAGTCAAATCTATTCTTTTAAAATAGGTATGTATTTAAACTTGGATTATAGTGACCTTCATACAAATGTTAGGTACCAATTATCTGACACGCCCTTTGCATACATAAGTACCACACAAACATGGCAGGCACTCTGCACATCTTACCCCTGGCACACTGTCAGCTCCTTCAATTAAAAAAAAAGGGTTTTATGCAAAGATGCCAATGGGCCATGATGCCTGTACCCAGCGAGCAGCTGTGTACAAATCCTGATAGGGTTCAGGGAAATAAATTTGCTTTGGCATCATTTCTAAGGATGCCTCATGGAATAAAATTTGGGAATGTTCTGTCTCTAGGAAATGGTAGAGGATTTTTAAATTCATGTATTTGTCAATACAATTGCCAGCAAAATCTCCCTTTTAATAAGTAGTAGGAGTCATGATAATGTAGCTGAAAACATTCACTCCCCAGCATACAGACATAATCTCTCAGCTACATGCTTCAATTTCCATCATACACAAGAGATCGATTAGAAATAAAATGCAAGCTCCACTGGGTGGCACAAGTCTAAGCCACAGAAAAGGTTACTTAATCCTACTACTAAAAATTATCTTGTCCTTTGTTTTCTCATTTAAAAAGTATATTTAGATTACAAAATTAAAACAAACAAAAGTAACACTGCATAATTTAACTGTCATTTTCTACCAAATTGCTTATAACTGTAACCATAAAATGATAATAATCTACCATATGTGCAGCTGCAAAGCTAAGAACAGCACTGGTCAGTGCTGCTGTGAAATGTGAACCTACTACTCCCCCTGGTGTCTGTGCAGCTGAATTGCAATAAAATAAAAAGTTCATTTCTCCAAGAAATTGTGAAATTTCATACACTGTACTGTCAGTTCTGCTGTAACGCTTGTGTTGAAAACACAAATTTGTTTCAGTGCCTTTGATGTATTCAGAAATAATATGAGCAAAGTGTGACTATCACCCCGGAGAAACACTAGGTGCAGGCAGAAAATGGCACTAAGCTGACCCAAGCCCAGTAAGAATTCACAAAACACACGCCCACAGACCTCACATCTACCAGCCATGGGTTCACCTGTGCTCACCCACCAGTATCTAATGTCAAAACTTTCCATCCAATTGCAGTAACCTGCCTTCCACCACTTTACAATAACTCACAAACTGTAACCATTTTAAAGTCCACTCTCACAAGCATAGTTAAGGTATATTCAAGGTAAAGTGCCCTATTTATTATAGTAGTTCTACATTCGTTAATTTTTTAACAGGTGTAAGATTGTGCTATCATTTTTATTATGTTACTTAAAAACAAATGTTTCACTGAACAAATTTTTGACTGTTGGCCCCTAAACCCATTTTTCCCATAAGCCCTGTGACAGGTTTTGGGGGGCATAATTTTGCACAGTGTGATTTTTAGGAATGTGTATAGGACAAGAGTAATTATAAATAATAACCTAAATTTTGTTAATAAAAATGTGTTTTATATATCTATTTTCATGGGAGTATTACTGACTTTTTCTATCTCCTTTAGAAACGCTCTCTCTGTAGTTACAGACCTTTATAAGAATTCAGGAGGGAAATATAGTACACACACACACACACACATACACACACTTTTTTCATTCAAACAATTAATCATACCAAATAGTATGTGCCACCGCTCTAATTTGACAACCAAATTCTTTCCAGAAGTCTGAGGTGAGAAAAGGTCCAACTGACTCAAAGAATAGTCAGGATGATTCCTCGTTATGGGTTTTATGTCATTCAAAATTTGAGTTGGCCAAAAAATCCATTAAGGAGAGGGACTAGATTCAAGGGAACACAAAAGGCCCAAGAGCTGTTCTCACCAATGATAAATGCAGTTTCTTACAGCCCTTCCATTTTTCTGCAAATACCAGCATTACATTCATATAAAAGAGAAATCAGGATAAAACCTTTAGGACTTCATAATTCTACACTTAGACACTACTCTTGCTTACAACTACTGCTTCACAATCACATACCTGCCTTATCAGAGTACATTTCAAAATCATCAGTTTCACTACAAGGGGTTTAAACTTTCCACATTATCAAACTGCTGTAAATAGAGAAAAATCTACTGTCTGGGAGGAAGTCTAAAAGTGTGGTTCATAGACAGCAGCATGGTATCACCCAGAAACTTATAAGAAATGCAAAATCCTGGGGCTCTCTCCAGATATGAGTCCAAGCCTGCATTTTATCAAGCTGACCAGCTGAGTGATGTACATAGTAGAGTCTGAGGCTCACTGGTTTAAACTACTATGATGAAGATGGGTAAGATGCCCAATGCAAATATGTGAATAGGAAGCTTGTTTGCTTCCAACACACTACACTTGACAACCAGACTTGGAGTCATTCAATGCCCCACAGAAAAGTTTCTTAAAGCAAATGGAAATGAAGTACTAATTTTCCTAGAGAAATAAAAGATTGAAGAGCCCTTGTTCTAAAGTTCTTCGCTTTTTTGAAAGTTGCTTTTTTGTTGTCCAAGTTAAAGAAAACACAATTTTAGCTTAAAGAACTGAAATTAGGTAACTTTTGTTTACAATTATAGGACTACAGAATTAACAAGTATTATTTGAGATATTCCACACTATCTTCACACTCCAATCATATCTCATACACCACCAGATGTAAACTGACCATGTTCACTAACACAGTATTTGCTGTTACACTGAAAAGGCACAAAAAATGCTGTCATGCTTAGAAAAACTATATTACACAGATGATATGGTAAAACGGACAATTTTAGATGTTCGATGTTTTTCTGCCTGTGAAAAGAAGTGTGTCCTAAAGACCTTATTTTTCTCCCTTGTTTTCTTAATGTGATTCAAGACATAATTTCATTCCTTCCTCATCTTCATTTAAAATTTGTTTTCACGCCGATATAAACAACTTCCAAGAGTCTGGAAAACAGTAGTTTCAGATAACTCAGAATTAAGAGATCCCTAGAAAACACTTGAATGACCTCCAAACAGGTCAAGGCAGGTTATTTCCACAGGGAAGAACCTTAAAAAAGAATGTGGTACAACTCTATTCTCGAGGGTATGTGGTTCTCCCTGCCCCCCAAACCATACAATTTACTATTTTATTTTTGCCTTTAAGTAGGCTGACCAGACATCCCATTTTAAATGAGTCAGAAAACAACAGTGCTGTCCCGTTTCAAATGGTGTGTATGGTCAGCCTAGTCTCACTGGGCTAGCTTCAAGGTTGCCAGCAGGCTGACCATACGTACCATTTGAAACGGGACAGTACCGTTGTTCTCTGTCCCATTTAAAACAGGACATCTGGTCAGCCTAGCTTTAAGGCTTCAGTCTTTTTAAGAATGACTAGCAAAGTCATGCCTGCTGTTAATCCCTAGAGATAACAAGAACTATGTTGCTTTTTCAAAACTGTTTTGGGAGGAAAAGATATCAGTTGTATCTGAGGGAAAAACCAAGAAATTTTAAGTTCATTAATATGACTAACACTGTGCTCACCTTCTCTCACAACAGCATCAAAACTGCAACTTAAATAAAGAACCATCATTTAGAATCACCTGATGTCTAGCTGAACCAAAGCCCTACAACTAAATACACAGAGAAGAGATGTGGAATAGGTTGGTCCCACACCCATGTGTGACCGTTAAAACTCGGGAGGGATCTCTTGCCTGTGGAAGTCCCCCCCTGAGGACTGAGGGGGCCTAGCCCCACATCAGGCTCCCCAGTGCAGGGTGTCAGTGATGGGAAGAGAAGTCCCCATAAATTCTGTCTGTGAAAAGCAGTGGCTGCGTGAAGCAGAGGTGGCTGGAGTCCCAGGTGTTCCTCACATGTGGACTTCCGTGCTGATGGACTCACGCTCTCTGAGCTCCAGTGCTGGGGAAGAGCTCAAAAGTTGCCAGGGACATAAGGGGAGGAAATGAATTGTCTGGCTTCAGGGCAAGGGCTAGTGGGGCAGCTTTCTCCCAGATGGAGGAACTGGCAGAAGCCATTGTTTCTTTGCTTAGCCTTCCCCACTACCAGTGTATAGACACAAGTGACTGCCATTTCTGACCCTCCATCAAGGTGGCTAACAGTCACTTTGTCCTAATTCCCTGAGACCTGACACTGCCCAACTTTCAGGCACACCCAAGTTGCTTTCAGTGGCTTTTCCATATCAACAGCTTCTCTTGGCTCTTGTTGCAGACTTCCCTAAAATCTCTCAAAGGTTCACAAAACCCAAATAAACACCATCTAGCTTTGGTATGTACTGCACCTCTGGCTGTGCAGTTCTAAGCCTGACACTGTTGACAGCCAGCTTCAGTTCACTCATGGTCTCCTGAGGCACCTCCAAGCCCAGCATGAGTGGTAGCCATCTGTGGATTGATTTTTGCTTCATGCCAGGTGGCCCCAGGCAGGGCACAGGCTTCAGCTAAACTTGGCCAGTGGTGGGACCCCTCTCATGAGATCCCAGGGCTGGCACACCTGGTGGCCAGCCTCAGACCCAGCCGGGACATCATCTGGCAGCTTCCAGAGATGACACACCCAAAGGGTACATGGGGCAGGCACCAGAGCCCTGCTAAAGTGAATCCTGTTCCATTGGGTCAGCCCCTGTACAACAGTTCCTCCACTGTAATCACGGCCAGTCCTCACAACCAATAAGCCCGAGGGTCAATCCTTTCCACTGAAGCACAAATAGCAGTCAAGACTCAACTACAACAGGATGGCACACACAACCTACACAAGGGACATACCTGGAATACCTGGCTCAGGTGATCTGGAAGATTATGCTGCTGAGCCCCATAGCACAACTACTACATAAGGCTACTCTACTGAGACTGGGAGATATAGCAGCCCTACCTAATACATAGAAACAAACACAGGAAGGCAGCCAAAAGAAAAAGACAAGCATGTCCAAAATGAAAGAATAGAACAAGTCTCCAGAAAGAAAACTAAATTAAATGGCGATAAACAATCTATCAGACCCAGAGTTCAAAATACTGGTTATAAGGATGCACAGTGATCTCAGGGAGAATTTCAACAAAGAGATAGGAAACACAAAAACGGAAATAGAAAACATAAAAAGGAACCAGTCAGATACAAAGAATACAAAAACTGAAATGAGAATAGATTAGAGGGAATCAGCAGTAGATTAGAGGAAGCAGAGTATCAAATCAGCGATTTAGAAGATAAGGTAGCAGAAAAGACCCAAACAGAACAGCAAAAGGAAAAAAGAATCCAGAAAAAGGAGGATTGTTTAAGGGGTCTCGGAGACAACATTAAACATATCACTCCTCTATCAGCAACTACTTTCAATGCAAATAAACTAAATGCGTTAGTAAAAAGGGTGGCTGAATGGATAAGAAAACAAGACCGCTACAGATGCTGCCTACAAGAGACTTAACTTCAGATCAAAGGATACATAGACTGTAAGTAAAGGGATAGAAAAAGATATTTCATGAAAATGGAAATGAAAGGAAAAAAGCTGGGGTAGCAATACTTATACAAGCCTAGATAGACTTTAAAAGTCTGTAACAAGAGACAAAGAAGGACCCAGTAATACCACTTCTGGGTAGTTACCTGAGGAAACCCAAAGTGCTACTTTGAGGGGACGTATGCATCTCTACGTTCACTGTGGCATTGTTTATAATGGCCAAGATGCAGAGGCAGCCAGGATGTCCGTGAATGGATGAACAGATATAGAGTAGTTGGTACATATATATGATGCACTATTGCTCGGCCATGGAAGGGAATGAGTTCTTGCCATCTGTGGCAGCATGGATGGACCTGAAGGGTACGGTGCTAAGTGGAGCACGCCAGACAAAGACAGATGCAATGTGATTTTGTTTATCTATGAAATCTAAAGAACAAAACAAACAAACAAAATAGAAATACAGAGAACATTATTATGGGTTGTCAGATGGGATGGGGAGTAAAGTAGGGGAAAAGGGGAAAGGCTTAAGAAGTACAAATTGGTTGTTACAAAGTAGCCATGGGGTTGTAGGGTACAACATAAGGAATATAGTCAATAATATTGTAATAAGTAGGTATGTTGCTAGATGAGCATTAGATTTATTTGGGTGATAGATGGGAGGGGAGATGGGGGGCTGGGTGAAAAGGGTGAAGGCATTAAGAAGTACAAACTGGTAGTTACAAAACAGGCTTGGGGATGTGAAGTAAAGCATAGCAAATTATCATCAATAATATGGCAATAAGTACATACAGTGCCAAGTGGATACTAGACCAGACAGGGGGAGCACCTCTTAAATTATGTAACTACCTAACCACTATGCTGTACAACTGAAATTAATATAAAATAATTCTGAATGTCAACTGTAATTTAAAAAGGGGGGAAAAGGTGAAGGGAAATAAGAGGTTAAAATTTCCAGGTGTAAAACAAGTCAGTCACGGGGATGTAATGTACAACAGAGGGAATACAGACAATAATATTGTGATAGCACGGTACAACGTCTGATGGTTGCTGGAGTTACCATGGTGATCACTTCTTTAGGCATATGAATGTTGAATAACTATTGCATACATCTGAAACTAATATAATATTGCACATTAGATTTATTTTAATAAACATCTTTTAAAAAGAATTAACTCTAATCGAAATTTAAATAGAGCTTTTTTAAAATCTGTGTATATGACAGAAGAAAGAATATACAGCTCTCTTAACATTTCTTTTCTGAGCAGAGGTGGTTTTTATGTTTGGACCTGGCAAACAGATACAAAAATCTTAATGAATATTCAATTCTTCCTTTTGACTGCTAAGTGTATCTGCCTAAGTCATGTTTTAGCTAGTTTACTTTAAATCTTCTGAACTAAAACAAAACAAAACAAAACAAAATTAAAAAAAAAAAACCTACTATGACAAAGTTCAGGTTCCATTTCTGCCCATCTTACCCTTCTATAGAGTTAAGAAAAGCAGTTTTCCTGCCACCAGAGTCATAGCTCTTCAACAATGAATTAACTGGACTGTTAATTTTTTAAAAATTTGCTATTTTGTTAGTCTTTCTAACCTTCTTAGAAAGCAATCTGTTTGGATCACAATGAATGGATCAAAAATGGTAGTGCGATAAATCTGATTATGATTAAATATTAATTCCTAAGAAAACAGAGTTTCATATGTAAGTAACATATAAAATATAAAACATGTTTTTTCATATTTATATGCTAAACAGTAGATATTTGTGCAATAAAAACCTTAGCAACTCATGCTTATATTACATACCTTGGACACATTTCATTAATTAGATAAACATTTTAAAAACTATAGAAGAGTTCATGTTTTCTTCCCAATTGGATACAATACCACCAAACTGACTGGCCTGGGTACAATGAATTAAAATGTACAGAACAAAAGGTTCAATAATGGTACTTTTATAAGATTTGGTGTGATAGGACATTTATCAGAGTTCTACTGAAAACCAGTACACAGCTCACTAACACATGCATACTGTCACATAATTTTAATGCCTAGCACCCAGAAATTTTGTGGCAAAATGACCCCTGTTCTCTCAAGCTATATCCCCTGACCTCTTAATATGCACACACACACAGCACACACTTGACACAAACTAGCCTGGCTGCTTCATTAGGACAAAGAGCTGAAAAGTGCTGAAGAATACATCCTTTTCTCTCTTTTGTGCATGTGTGTATGTGTATTTAAAATTGAAATTATATTTGACATCACACTTTGTAAATTGAACATGAACAATATGTTAATTTGATACATTTATATACTGTGATATGATTGTCACTGTGGCAAAAAGTTAGTACTTCTATTATGACTCACAATTATCATTTCTTTTTTGTGGTGGGAATAATTAAGAGCTAGTCTCTTAGCAAGTTTATGTTTATAATACAATATTGTTGTCTATATTCACCATACTGTGCATTAGATTTCCAGGATTTATTTATCTACCAGTTGTAAATTTTCCTCTCTCCTTGGTCTGTTTCTTGCAAGTCCACTTACAAGGTTGGAGAACTAATTCCATGAACTCATCCTAGAAAAAAGTGCTACACACCTCATTGCTGAATATCACTATGGTCACCTTCGAAGTACTCCCCTTGGAAAGCTATGCACTGACGCCAGCACCTAGTCCACCCTTCAAAGCAATGTTGGAGCTCTTTCTTTGGAATAGCCATCAGAGCTGTCATTGTACCCAAAATCTGACTATTAAGTTCGCAAACTTGCCACTCTGTGCTTACGTTGGCAGTGCTGTACAAACAACTCAGTAAGCTCATAACCTTGGCAAGGTTAGCAAAGATATCACAATTCCTTCTAAATTAAAGACTTCTACACAACAGAAAAGGTGGACTTAATTGTACTACATAAATGTATTTTTGTGTGGAATTGCACCTACACCTTCTTACCAGAGCATTCCCATTAGGAACCCCTTCTCTCCTTTAAAGCAGAGAAAATAATCCTATCAAGAAAGAAGTTATTACAATTTCTAAATTGTCTCTGTTTACTGCAGGCACAGTCTCCAGGCAAAAGGTTGTCACAGTTTTATGATTCATTAATTTATTTTTAATAAGCTTTTTATTTTAGAATAATTTTAGATTTTTGCAGAAAAGTTGCAAAGATACTGCAGAGCGTTCCTATACACCTCACCCAGTTCTCCCTACTGTTAACATATTACCATGGTGCGCTTGTCCCACCTAAGAACTGAAATTGTTACGCTCTATCAGCTAAACTCCAGGCTTTATTCGGATTGCACTTTTCCATTAGTGTCCTTTTTGTGTTCCACAGTCCAGCTCAGAGTGCCTTCAACTGTCCTGTCCCCTTTGGGTCTTCTAGCCTGCAATAGTTTTTCAGTCTTTCCTTATTTTCCATGATCTTGGCAATTTTGAGAAATGCCGGTCAGGTATCTTTGTAGAACACTTCTCAATTTGAGCTTATCTGATCTTTTTCTCATGGTTAGGGAGGGGTTATGGATTTGGGGGGAAGAATACCACACAGGTGAAGTGTGGTAAGCCACACAGGTGTAGTGATGTTAAACTTGATCACTTGACTAAGTTAATGTTTGCCAGTTTTTTCCCACTGGGAAGTTATTATTTTTCCCTTTTCATACTCTATTCTTTGAGTGTGCGTAAGTGAAAATAACCCACTCTCAGGAGTAGAGGATGAGAATTAAACTCCACCTTCTAAAAGGGGGAGTTACCTACATTATTTAAAATTCTTCTACAAGAAAGAGTTGTCTCTTCTTTCCCAGTTGACCAATTTATGTGTAAGCTATTGTTTAATATGAGGTGGGCACAAAAGGGTCAGATACCATAAATGTTTTTAGCTGAGATTTCATGCTCTTAAAATCCAAACAAAAAGCCCCTAACATACTTTTCAGCCCAAATCAACTCCAAAGAAACAAATTTAAAGAGTGGCAGTTGGGTAAAAAATTTTGCTCAATGCATCTGTATAAAATTAACCTCAGGAAAGAAGCAAAGCTCATTCAAGATATTTTTTGAATGAAAGAATATGGAATAGAACTTTGTCTTCACATCACTGTGAAACCATAGTAACACACACACACATGCACGCACATACACATGCACACAAACACATGCTCCCTCCCTCTCTCCCTCTAGGATGGAAGGACAAAAGCATACAGTGAAATCAGTGTTCCTCCTTCCTACTAATAACACAAAGATGCTAGGTACTGCCATCTGCTATTAGAAATCATATTTTGAAGGCCAAGGAAGGCATGACAACCAGATATGTTAAAATAAGAATTTCAAATTATTCTTAATTAAGCTATAAATAGTTTTTCATTTCCCAGATAATCTGCCCTTCATCCAATTAGTTAGCCCTCAGGAAACTGAACCCTTTCAACAAAGAGCTCACTTCATAGTAAAATGAATGTGAAAATGCTTATGAAGCCCCACACCCAGAAGATGTACACTCAAAAATTACAACAGCTGAGGTTTCAGATACCAACAATAAGAAAAACAAGTTTCAGACAACTCTGAAAAAAAAAAAAAAAGGAAAAATATCAAAGAGGAAAAGAGATTAAGAGGATAAGAGAAGAAGAAAACTAGATGAAACGTATATATTACTTGCAAAACTAACGATTTCAAATAAATCACTTGTAAGAAATATACAAGAGTCAATTTTTTTCAAGAAGGCTAAACTGTTAACTAATGTAATTAGCTTGAACACATCTAAGGAACAGTGATCTCTTTGTACAGTATGAAATAAGCCCCCAAACTTGTTTAGGGTATGCTAGATCTATGCAGGAAGAAAGTATTTAGCTACTGGTCTGCAAATCACCCATATTCTAATTCTCTTTCTCAGCCCCGATCTTTTTCTTCGCTCTCACCTCCACTGTTTATACAGTTCCAGTGGTCCTCTACAATCTCTAATATTCTACCATAATACATCTTTTTTTTTTTTTTTTAATTTTTATTTTTTTTTTTTTGCTTTTTGGTATGTGGGTAGCTCCCTGGCTGGGAATCGAACCCAGGCCGCAGTGCTGACAGCGCCAGCGCCGAAGCCTTAAACCGCTACACCACCAGGGCACTCCCCATAATACATCTTTATGTCTTGTCTTTACCTAAAATCTGCCCTACCATTTCCTTACCTAAAATTTAGATTTCATGTAAAAGTCATAATTCTATAAACTTTAAATATAAAACTTCAGAGTTTACAAATACTTTTTCTCTTATTCTCTCTCTTGATCTTTATAATAATAAAAAACACAATAGTATAGTATCACCTTACAAATTCAACAAGGGTATCATATCAATTCTAGTACTCCCAACAGCCCTTTACAAATTCATCTCAAATGAAGATCTGAATTCATTTGGTGATTCAGCATACCTAAAGGTCCCCAATGACTTCCTGTTCAACAAATCCAATATATACTTTATGGTTCCTTTATTTGACTTTTCTGGATCAGTAACTCTGTTGAATTGCTATCTTCCTTCAACTCTTTTGGGCACAACTCGTAATACTATTCCTTTCTTTTTTAGCTATTCCTTCTTATTCTAAGACCCTATCTTTCGACACCTAATAAATGTTAGGTCCTGTCCTTGACTTTTATCTCTCTTCATGCTATACTTGTATGTTATTCCAGGGCAACTTCACACAAACTCTAAACTTCGAAAGCCAATTATATTCTGATGACTCCCAGAAGCACTTAACTGGTCCTGAATTTTATTCTAAATGCCAGACTCTTATCTTAATTAAATTGAGCCTATCTTCAAAGTTGCTGTGGCCAAAATTAAAGTCAAATCCTTTTTCTCTTTTTAAAACCTGCTATTCCCCTTATACGCCTATCTCATCTACCTATATGCCCAATCCAGAAATCAGAGTCATCCAGATTATGCTGACTCACCACATCCTCATACCTATTTTAACTATATGTCAAGTAGGTCTTATCTTTTCTAACTTCATTACCTGTGATTCAGCTCAGTTTTTAGTATGTCTCTCATCTGGCCTACTGATCTACTATACAATAAGCTTCTGAACATCATTTCACCATTTTAAACTATTCATCATCTTGCTGCCAAAATGATTCTTTTAAAAGATCAACTGACTGGCCCTTACCTTCAATAATGAAAATCATACCCCAACAACCCCCTACTCCAGCTGATATCCTACAGGGTAAGTCCAAACACCTCTGCCATTCAAAACACTCAATGACTGGAACTAAGCCCTTGCAAATTCCTTCTCACCATAGCAACCTCTACTTTCAGTAAATCAAACTCCCAATTTCCTTAGCACATAATGACAGTGATGTCCAACAGAACTTTTTGTGGTGATGTAATGTTCTATATCCATTCTATACAGTACCAGTCACATGTGGGCTTGTTTACTGGGAACTTAAAAGGTGGCCAGTACGACTAAGGTACTAAATTTTTTATTTTATTCAACTCCAATTAATTTAAATTGTTACATGTAGCTAGTGGCTACCACATTAGACAGTACAGGTCTATGCTCTGTATAGCTCTACATGTTGGGATATATCCCTCTGTCCAGAATGTTTCTTTCTTTATCCTTTACTTGCTGGCATGGTAATTTTCTATTTACCCTTTAAGTCTCAATGCAATGACTGTTTTATACAAAGTCTTCTTTGCTCCTATCAACTTCCACAACTGTTTATGCCAGTTAACAACAACAACAACAACAACAACAACAACAACAGTAATAATGTACCATTTATCATACTGTGGGCATTCTTTCAAGACATTCGTATTTCCTGAGTGTTTACTAAGTGTTAAATGCTATGCAAGTCACTGATTGATGTCACAAAAATAAGTAAAAGTTTTGTAATACATTTATTGTGTATTGGGACAAACAACTGCACAATTGTGTGAGAGGTGCTATACTGGAAGTATCTGCCAATACTGTTCTCTGAATGATGCCATATTCTTTTATGTCTTGATGCATTTTTACATGCTTTCCCTTTTGTCTGATATTCCCTCCTTTGCCTTCTCTATCTGATTAATTTTTTTGTGCTTTAAGATTCAGATCAAGAGTTAATCCTCAGGGAAGTCTTTATTGATCCTAAGTTAGCCTTTCTTCTGCTCTCTGAAATCCTACCCTGAAAATACCTGTTATAGCCTTATTACAGTCTAAATATCTCTATTATAATACAAATATCTTGTTTGTTTACCCTATATACTATATAAGACAGTACCTAGTACATGGAACTCGAAACTGTTTGCAAAATATATGAGTGCTGTGCAAAAAGTATCGAGCCATGCAATACGAAAAATAAGAGGCATTTATGGCTGGATTTTTCTGGACAGGCCTCATATGTCTACATACTAAGTAGAAGAGATATTTTCAATTAACATTATTCCTACTTTCACTTACATCAATAACATATACAACTACAATTTTTCACCTGAGCCTTATAAGGCAAATTTCCATTTATATCTTTGGTAAAATGGACATATTCTGAAAGACCTACAAAGCAAATCAAACTGAAGACATCCAAAACGTATTTAACTTATCCAAAAAAAAACTACCTGAGCCTTGTCCTGAGTCTCTAACCCTTCAGGGGACCAATACCTAACAAGAGGAAAAACAGATTTTAAGTATTTTGAAACCAAGTACAATAAATGTTATACAGTAGACTCTCTGTTAACCAGAGCTCAAGCAACTGGCAAATTTTTCTGCCGGTTGCTTAAGAGTGCCAGTTGCTTGAGTTCTGGTTTGCAGAGAGTCTACTTACATTTATCTGGCATTTACCAATCCCCATGGGTGCTCGTTAACTCAGAGTCCATGGTCCACTTTTACTCAAAACACTGCAATCACCTATCAATATTTTAATCTTGCACTACCTTTCCTCTTAAATGAAACTAAATGACCTAAGAATTATGCAATGGACATTCTATGATTTTATTATATTAACATAAGCTCAAAAGAGTCTTACACCAAAAAGACATTAATATCTTCCAAAGAGTTTCATAGAGCAAAACCAAAATTACTCAAAAGCTTCTAATATATCATTGTTTATTCTTTCTTATCCCATTATGCATAATTCCTATGAAATTAAATAAAACAAATGACAACAAAACAACAGAAAAAAACCAATGGCATAATAAAAGTGTCTCATCACAAAAAATGTTTGTTGTATTAATTATTAAAAGTTCTATATACATGTGAAAGTAAAGAATCATAAATCAACTTAAAATGATGATTTGGTGCTCTACTTCCAACTTCCAGCCTTGTTTCTGATCTCAAGTAGAAAAATATAGTCTTCCCATTTAAACATGAGTGTAAAATTTTCATAGAAGTCCTAGAACAGGCTGAGAAATTCTATTCTATTTCTAGTTGTCAGAGACAGTTGAAATGAAGGGATGTTAGATTTTTGTTATTTTGTTTATCTATTGAGGTAATCATATAGTTTTTTTGCTTTTGATTAATATGGTGAATTACACTTATTTTTAAATGTTACGCCAATCCTGCATTCTAGAAAAATTTTGGTCAGGATATATTATAGATATTTTTATATTGTTGGATTTGATTTGCAAATATTCTGTTGAGAATTACTGAATCTATCATAACAAGAGACATTGAATTCAATTCAGTTTTCTTGTAGTATCTTTGTCATGTTTTGCTATCAGGAAAACATAGGTAGGTAATGAATTGGGACACATCATCTTCTCTTTCAATTTTCAGAAACAGTTTGTGTAGAACCGTTTGCAGAGAAGAGGCCTGATTTGCATAAATCTTGCACATTTCCTGAAGGGCCTGATTTTGTAACTGGCCCTTGGCTGACTCTTGGGAACTGAACTCTTAGAATATTCTGATAGAAACAGTTTTGCATGTTTGGAGCCTTGAACTGAACTGTATCAATCTGTCTTAACATTCTAGATAGTTTGTGCAAAGGATGTGATTTAAAGTGAATGCATGCTTTTGGTAACTACAATTGGTCATGCAGGTACTGTGTAACTGATACCCAGTAAAAACCATGAAGTCAGTGAAAGAACCATTGGAAAGTAGAAGGCTGAACAATTGTCTGAGCTCACACAGGGATGAAAATAGATAGCATTCCATCAGCCAGAGTAAAGAAGCTAGATAGTACATGAAGTATTTATTTGATATAGTCCTCAAAGAAATCACACCTTAATAAGGGGGCTAACTTGGCCCTAGAATAAAAGTTGATATGGACATACTCTAATAATGCTTAAAAACAAGATTCAAAAGTCACAAATTGATTCCAAACAACTTGTTTTAGTGTCTGAATAAAGACTAAAACTTTTTATAATCTACAAAAAGTAAAATAAAGGTTTACAGGGTAGAGGGTAAACGTTATACTTTGCAAGGTTCCTTTAACAAGATGTAGTATAATATTAACACTAAGTACATTTTGATTAATTAAAGAGCATATTGTAATCCCTAGGGCAACCGCTAACCAACAATGCACAGTGGTAGAACTAAAATTCTAATAGAAAAGCCAGTATAATACAGTGAATATTCAGCTAACATAAAATATAGCAGTAAAGGAGCCTCAGAAAAATATGACAAATAGTAAGCCAACAGTACAATGGAAGACCTAAATCCACCTACATCAATATCAAATAAATATAACAGACTAAGCACTCATAATTAAAATACAGATTGTCAGACTGGATAAAATAAAAAACAACACCCAACTATATACTGTATACAAGACATGTACTGGAAATAAAAGTAATGAACAGGTA
The DNA here is from genome assembly GCA_004026885.1 of Lyroderma lyra. Lineage (NCBI taxonomy): Eukaryota > Metazoa > Chordata > Mammalia > Chiroptera > Megadermatidae > Lyroderma > Lyroderma lyra. Next base: position 500,988 of record PVJL010000198.1, on the reverse strand, counting down.
GCAAATATCAAGGATGGAAGAGGATATATCATGCAAAGAGTAAGCATAAGCATTGTTGTGACCATATTATTATCAAAATAGACTTCAAGAGAATTATTATCACAGATACAAAGGAAAATTTCATAATAATAAATGGGTAAATACATCATGCATATATAGAAATAATATAGGTATATATGTAATAATGTTGTTTCAAATAATATCAAGCTCCTTAATCCAATTAACATTTAAATTTAGAAGGCACTAGCACTAAAACTGTAAAATATATATTCTTTTCAAGTGTACATAGAATATTAAGATATACCACATACTGGGAAAAATTATACAGAATATGTTCTCTAAGCATAAAGGAATTAAGTTACAAATAACAATATAATTCCAAATAACTCATGTGTCAAAAAAGAAATGTTTAAAAATTTTAAATATTTAAAACTGAATGATAATGCAAATACAGTATTTTACATTTGTGGAATGCCGCTAAGTCAGAGCTTAAATGGATATTTACATCCTTAAAAGCTTTTGTTAAAAATAAATTTTAATGACAATGATTTCAGTTTCCATCTTAAGATGCTAGAAAATGATTGGCAAATTAAGCCCAAAGTAAGTAGAAGGAAAGAATACATATGTATAAGAGCAGAAATCAGAAAATAGCAAACAGGAAATAAAATTAAGAATGCCCAATGTGGGGATTTTGAACATCAATAAAATTGATAAGACCTTTGTAAGACTAATAGAATACTTAAAATACTAATTTACAATATAAGGAAAAAAGAGGCGGTATCACTACAGATGTTATACAAATCAAAAGGAAAATAAGGGAAATCCTACCTCCTCTAATGAAATAACTTGTTTTGAATCACCCTTCTACAGATAATAATTTAAATCTCTAAACATAAAAATTTTTCATGTAAAAACCAACTATCTCAAGGTACTGAAGGTTAATCAGAAGCAGGAAAAATGGGAGGGGAGTTGCCAGTTGGAAGAAGCAAATAGTTTCCAGTTCTTAAGGCTTTTCCCCAGAGTTGCAAGCCCCATACCAAAGATGTCTTTCCCTAACCAATGCCAGTACTGCATTTTTGTCAAAAGCCACTGACCATACTTGTGCAGGTCCAGTCCCGGAGTCTCTATTCTGTTTCATTAATCTATGGATCTGTCCTTTCCCCAGTACTACACAGGATTACTCCAGCTAAATAGGGTAGTGGAAGTCCTCCAGTGTTTTCCTTCTTTCAAAAAACTTTTATCTCACCTCTGCATCCTGGGTTCGCTTCCTGGTCAGGGAACAAATCAAAACAAACAAACAAAAAACTGTTTTACATATTCTTGCTCCTTTAGCTTTCCATATAAATTTTAGAATCACCTTATCTGTATCTACCAAGAATGTTGCTAGGATTTTTATAGGGATTTACAATTCCAGGATAATTAACACCTTCACTACATTGAATCTTCTGCTCCATGAACATGGTTGGTTTATTTATTTAGGTTTTTCTCTGATTTCTTTCTTCAGCATTTTGTAGCTTTTAGCATACAGATGCTGTAAATATTTAATACCTAAGGGGAGATAAGTAAATGATACCATTTTTAAAATTTTAGTTTCTAGTTATTTATTGTGATAGATACTTGTATGTTGATCTTGTATCCTTACAAGGATTCATGGCATAATTCTAATTCCTAATTACAGTTTTGTCATAGAAGAGGTGGAATAATGGGTTAAAATTGCCAAGATCTTAGGAATTAAATTGTAAATTGATTCTAGTAACTTTGATGAACTAAACTCAAGCATTATTTAGTTTATACTGCTATATAAAGTATCTTTCGAACATAAGTTAGAGTAAAACCTGAAGAGCTTTTGGTAGATCTGGGGACCGTCAAACATATGGCTGACTTTCCACCCAGGATTTCTGTCAAACACTTGGGATGTGGAAGGCAAAAAGGCATATGGTTTATAATTCAGGAAAGCCACCACTGTGGGGTGGTAGTGATAGGAAAGAGCCACAAGGGGGAGCATCTGGCATACTTATAATGTATGACACATTCACACTGGGCAGGTGGGGGAACTGGTCCTCCTGAGCATGCTTCTCATGCCAATGGCAGAAATGCAAGAGGACAAGGGGAAACAATCAAGAATCCCTTTTTAATGCCCAGTTTTGAAAATGGTATACTAGCTTTCATTTCTGCCTCATTCTATTTGGCCCAAGTAAAAAAGTTACACCCAAAGTCAAAAGGAAGGTAAATACATATATAACTGTGAAGTCACATGAAAAGTGGATATAGGAAGGGGAAAAGAACTGGAGCCAAATCTGCCACATGGACTCTGGTTCAGTTCTATCACTACTAAGTCAGTCTAGATAGATAATCACACCTATTCCAATTTGCCTTTGGAAATAGGGATTCTTTTGTGAATTTGCACCAACAATAAAGTTAATTTCACAATGCTATATATTATAAAAAGGGGGAGCTGCTGCTCAACTTACATGTAATATATTATAAATAACTGGCAATGTTTATTTTTATATACAATAATTAACATACATACTGAATTCACACAGCTGCAAATTCTCTGTCTTGCAATCCCATGTAAATATACTCACACCTAACAGAGTGTCTCAAATTGGTTTGCAAAAAATATAATCAGAATTAGGTATAAAAAAATCTTTATAAGTTCTAGACAGTCAAACGTTCTGAAAGTTGATAAAATAAATGAAAATAAATTACTTTGGTGTCTTAAGAAGATCTCTCTTCCTCAAGTAAACTAGTGGACTCAAGCTGAGCAATTTCATTATAAGGAGGAGATAACTTATGTTTTACACATCCCTTTTTTATTACAAAGAGGAGTAAGAAATTTGCTGCTTTTATTCCAAATTAGTTAAAATTAATGTAATTTAAGAAACTGATTCAGTTAATTCCCAAATTACTGTATTACTCCTACTTTACACATATAAATTTGAAAGTAATAGATGAGATAAATTCCTTGAAAGACACAAACTACTACAACTCACTCAAGAAGAAATAGACAACCTGAATGACCCTATGTTGATCAAACTTGAATTTAATTTGTAGTTAAAAATGCTCACATCATAATGGGGGAAAACAAAAACAAAGAAAATACTACTCTGGGCTCAGATGGCTTCATTAGTGAATTCTAACAAATTCAAGGAAATAAAATTAAAACCCATTCTATACATTCTTGCAGGTAATTCAGGATGAGAAATGCTTCCCAATTCCTGCTTTGAGGCCAGAAGCACCCTGACACAAAATGAGATAAAGACATTACAACAAACAAACAAACAAAACAAAACAAACAAAAAACAAAACTACAGACCAATATGTCTCATTAAGCAAAAACCCTTAACAAAATATAATAAAACCCAGTAACATATAACAGCACAATACATCACACTAAGTTCAGCCCAAGAATGCAAAGCTGGTTCAACATTCAAAAATCAATCAATGTAACTCACCATAATAGTAAATAATCAATACACTAAATAAATAATCATATCAACTGAGACAGAAAAAGCTAACAAAAATAATTCAACATCCTCTTGTGATAAGAAAAATCAGCAAACTGGGAATAGCAGGAAAGTTCTTTAACCTAATAAAGGGTATCAATGTAAAACCTACAGTTAGAACCATTAATGATGAAAGACTAAATGCTTTCCCATGAAGAGCTGGAAGAACTCAGTAATGTCCTCTGGCACTACTTTTATTCAACATCATATCAAAAGTTCTAGTTAATGCAACAAAAGCAAGAGAAAGAAATAAAAAGCCTATAGGTGGGAATCAAAAGAATAAAACTGTCCTTACTTTTAGATAACATTATTGCCTATATAAAAATTCCAAAGAATCTATAAAAATACTTATACAAAGATACTTCATAAAATAAACAGTTTAACAGTCATAGGACACAAGATCAACATACTAAGTCAACTGCATTCCTTTATACCAGCAATAAAAAGTTAGAATCTAAAAAAAAAAAAAAAAAAAAAATTAAAGTTAGTAGTACCAGAAAATCACTTAGGTAAAATCTAACAAAATATGTACAGGGTCTATTGGTGAAAAACTACAAAATACTCATAGAAAAAAAAATGTTTTTAAAGGTCTAAATAAATTAGAGATGTACCATGTTCATGAATTAAAAGATTCAATATAGTTAAGATGCTGATACTCTCCAGTTTGATATAATCATTTAACACAAAACCAATCAAAATCACCAATCATTTTTTTCTAAATTGATACAGAAAAAAGGAATTAGAATAGTCAAAACAATTGTGAAAAGAAGAACAAAGTTGGAGGACTCATACTATAGGATTTAATATTTACTATAAAGCTACCATATTCAAGACAGTGTAATTGGTGAAAGAATATACATAAATTAACAGAACAGAAAGAGAACCTAGAAACAGACCGACACAAATACAGCCAACTAATTTTTGATAAAGGGGTAAAGATAATTTGCTAGAAAAAGATAGCATTCTCAACAAACGGTACTAAAACAAGTGAATAGCCATATGTAAAAACAAAAGAATCAAGACTGAGACTTACACTTTACAAAACTTAACTCAAAATGGATCATAGTCCTAACTGTAAAACACAAAGTGATGAAACTTTTCAAAGAAAACAGGAGAAAGTATGCACAACCTTGGGTTTGGTAACAAGTGTTTAAACATCAAAAGAATATACAATGAAAAAACAAAATTTATAAAAGTGAATTTTATTAAATTAAAACCTTTTGCTCATGAAAGGTACTGTTAAGGGAATGAAAAGACAAATCACAGACTGAGAAAGAAATTCTGCAAATCACATATCTGATAAAGGACTTATAACCAGAATATGTATAAAACTCTTAAAACTCAACAATAAGAAAACAAACCATCCAATTTAAAAACAGGCAAATGATATGAACAAACACCTCAACAAAGAATACAGACAGGTGGCATATTAGCATATGAAAACATGATCAAAATCAAATGTGATTAGGACAGGGCACATTAAAAACATTACTGATCTATCATATACACCTGTTAGAACAGGTAAAGTACAAAACACTGAAAACGACACCTGCTAGTGAGAATGCAGAGCAGGAGGAGCTCTTCTTCAATGATGAGGGGATTGCAAAATGGTACCGCCACTTTGGAGCGAATTTGGCAATATTTTACAAATCTAAACAGTTTTACCATATAATCCAGCAATCATTCTCCTAGGTATTTACCTAATTGATTTGAAAGTTTATGCCCATACAAAAAAAAATGCATGTAAATGTTTATAGTAGATTTTTCATAATCATTCCAAATTAGAAGCAACCAAGATATCTTTCAATAAATGAGCAGATTAACAAACTGTGGTATATCCATACAGTGGAATACTATTAAGTGATAAAAAGTAATAAAATATTAGGCCCTGCCAAAACACAGCTTCTTATCAGCAAAGATGAGAAGTTATCTAACAGTTTATGCAGATATGGGAGCCAGTGAATCAGCTATGCCTAGAAGTGAAGAGGAAAGTGGTCAGTAAGACAAAGGGCAAACATTGCTCACTGGCAGAAATGACAGGTGATGATTGTGGAGCAACATTTTTAAGGTAGTGAAAGAAAAATACCTATAAAAATGAGGGCAAAATTAAAATGTTTCTGTAAATTCAAAAGCGAAGAATTCATACCTATAATGACTACTAAAGGAATTTAGTCAGAAGAAAGTCCAAATGTGATTACATAAGAGTACTAGAAGTGATAATCACATGGGTAAATACATAAGATATTTTTGTTATTATTTAAATCTCCTTAAAGATAACTGGTTGTTTAACAAAGATAATAATAAAATGTGGGTATAAGATTAAAATGTATTTTGAAAACTGCACAAAGATCAGAAAGTGAGAAGGTAGCTAAAGTGGTATAATCCATCACTGGAAGGTTGACTGTTAAAGGTGAATAGATGTATCCTACAACAACCAGGAAACATAAAAATAACAGTGACAGCTAATAAAGCAACAAAAAGATAAAATAAAAACTTTATTCAAATAACCCAAAGGAAGGTAAAAAAAAAAAGTGAAAGAGGAACAAAGATCCAATGGGATAAATTGCAAAATGATAAACTCAAACCTAACTGTATCAGTTATATAAAATATAAATGGTTTAAAAACTGCAATTGAAAGGTATGGATATTAGATTAAAAATAAAAAGCACAACTCATCTACCCACTGGCTACAAGAAATGTGCTTTAAATATAGACACAATTATGTTAAAAGTTAAAGGATACAAAAAGATATACCATACTAACATTAATAAAAGGAAGCTAGAATAGCTCAATAAAGCAATGTAGATTTCAAAGCAAAGAATATTACCAAAGATAAAAAAGGTCATTTTTTAATAAAAAGGAGTCAATCCATCAGGAAGAGATAAATCTCAAACTTTCATGCATCTAACAACATACCTTCAAAATACATGAAACAAAACTGATAGAACTGGAAGGAGAAGTATACAATTATACTCAGATTTCAATTCCCCCTTTTCTATAATTGACAGAACAAGTAGATGAAAAATCAATATGCACATAGAAGCTTTGCACCACACATCTGACACTTGTAGAACGCATTCTTCTCATACACATTCCATCATGATCGACAGCAATAAATTTGGTGAGAATTTAGAAAAGAGAGAAAAAGCTTATATATCTCCACTGCTCACATCCCTCACACAAAACAGTCCTTATTGCAAGCAATAAGCACAAACAATGCTTTAATATACAGAGATACTGTTAAAATGTAGATTCTGAAAAATTAAGTCTGGCATGAGGCCTAAGATTCTCCATTTCTCATAAACTCCCAGGTGGTGTTGGTCGTCCTGCCATTACAAATCCACGGGGTGCACTTGGAGCAGCAAGGAACTGGAAGATAAGAGGAGTCAATAAAGGAAGCGGGGGTCACTTTACCTTGGCCTGCTTGCAGAATGTCAATGGCATACAAAAACATAACTTTTTCTGTGAAGCTGATGTGGTTAGTCCTGATACAAAGCATTTAATACACATTATTTCATTTACTCTTCAAAACAAGTCTTTGACGTAAATGCTATTATTACCGTCATTTTTCAGAGAAGGAGCCTGAAATTTTGAGGGCAGCTATTCACACACATCCCAGAGCTATCTAATTACCTGGTTCAACAAAACACAGATGTTCTGAGCACTAAATGAGCGCCATGGAAATTTTCTTTTCCCAGCGCCTCCCCTAAAATCCTATCAATTTCAGATTTCTTTCTTTTGAGTCCTCCCTCCTCCACCCTACTGGAAAGACCTAAGCAAAACCACAAAACTGAGCAGAGAATTTTCACATACACCACTGCACAACTGAACTGGCAAGTATTATAAATATGCCACCAAATATCTTTTGATTGACTTATCTATTGTTTTTAAAAGAGATGCTTCATATTTACCTTAAATAAAGTATAATTAGTTGATACAAAATTCAAGGCAAGAAATCTGAAAACTTCTTTCACTGTGATGTCAGATTAGACCTACCTGCATTCGTTTAGCTACTCAAGAGATGCTTAAATGATGAACTGGGAAAACATGAATATGTCATATACTGATGATTTTAAATTAAAGCAACATTCTGTATTATTCCAAAATATTCCATCATGTACATGTAATGTTTCTAAAATCAGAAAAAACATATTAAATTTTTTTAATTAAATAAGGCATTAATTATCAAGTATTCTCTAGGCTCCTCCCATGTCCTTAAATACTAGCACTAACCAAAGTTGAGGGAAGATTAACAAATAGATATATATTTGTAAATATGGCCAAAGCCTAGCGAATTCTAAGAGAAATTACTGTCCTAGCTAACAAAGAAAAAAATTAAAATATATGCAGTAAAAATCAAATACCCTAAATTAAAATTTCCTTAACTGCAACGTAGTGGGAGCCTATGAGTCCCTCCAGCTTCGCAGAACAGGTGGTGCACATGGACGCCACAGCGCTCAAGGCTTCTTTCTAAGCAGCATCACCTCTACAAGGGGAGTGGTAATTGTGCTCCCCCAGCCATAAAAGAGAAAATAAATAAAACCAAACGGGTAACCTTCTCCTAACTGGCTGGCAGTTTATGGATACTACTACTTAACTTTGGTTAGAATTTTTAAATTGATAAGAAACCTACAAAGTAACCGTCCTAAAACACAGTTTAGGATTCTTTTATCCTCTGAAGTCAGGGTTTGAAAACCAGTCACATAGCACTGAACTACACCTGTCTCAAAGGTAGCAAAGTTCCATAGCAAGGGATATTCAGGGGCAAGTTGTCAGATTAAATATCATGGCACTTTAAAACTGAATAGGAAGATGAAATTTTCATTTCAACGTTAAATCTCTTTCTAGGAAAGGAATAAATACATATAGGGAGGAAAGATGGTAATTTTTGGTAACAGCATTTGTGTTTTTCTAGTTTTGTGGCAAACTGCACCCCACCAAAAAAATGTCACTGACGAATATAATCACAAATAGTTGAAAATATTGTTGTGTTTATAATAATAATTTTGTGTTTATAATAATAGATTTTCAGAACTTCAAAAATTTTCATAGAGGAAGTCTTTCTAGCAACAATGAAGGCTACATTTTCCCTACATAGAAGGTCATGATCAATATTTCCAATACGATAGTTCAGAAGATCCTGTCACTGTGAAAAGTACTAATCCCAGACTATTTAAGAGAGCATACAGAAATTTCATGAAAAAACTGCGGTAAAAATGAATAGCTATAAAACTCCAACTCTATTGGAGTCATAACTCTTATAGTATTTCCTCCCTGGCTATTCCCCAAAGAGAAGTCCTTGCAAAAATTTCAGTTGCCTCCTGACCTGTTAAGCTAAATAACATTTCTATCCAAATAATCCTTTTATGCTGTATCAGTTTTATGCTATATCAGTTCTAATATATTTTTAGCAAGTAATTTGGGGCAAGAACTCCTCTTAAGGTTGCTTCTTTACCCTATCTTGCCAGACTGCCAACCTTGCATTTTGAACTTTGCAGAGTCAGCTCTGGCAAGGCAGATCCACTAACAGTCAACAGTAAAATGTCGCCCAGCTGTTAGAACACAAGAAAAGAGAGAAACCACAAAGAGCTAGTGTCTTCATAGTGAGTGCCAAAAAAACCTGAATCAACTCTCAAAACAATTTAGTTGTGTGCTCTTGTTTAAAAATGTCCAGCCATTTTATTGACAGCATTCACAGAAGTCCACAAATGTTGGAGAAACAAAAGCTGACAGTACACACTGATATCCAAGAAGCAAAGAGTTTTCGGTAAAACCTGTCTTTCCACATTAGTTCTGCTACCTCAGTGATATGCTCTTGGACCCCACCCCATCTTGCACCCCACCCCACCAAGGGACTTATTTTTTACACTGAACATTTTCTAAATGCATACAAAGCCCAAGAACATTAACATAACATCTTTCACCACGAGGTATTACCATCTAGGTTAAGAAACGAAAGAAATAAAAATATAGAGAATACTTTTAGAACTAACATTGTGGCCTAATATATGCAAAAGCACTGAAAAACATGCATCTCTACGCCAACATTTCAGAAGCAGAATTCTAAATATTCATAAGTAATAAGATCTTTACTAAAACTCATCACCTCATTCAAGATAACAAAACTAAACCTAGTCAGGTAGATAGCTATTCATAATGAAGTATTTTGAAGGGAAAACCAGATTATAACATTTAACCCTGAAAGTTTTATTTCATAAACCTATTTATATGGAGACAGACTCTATCTAAAAGTGCAGATTTTTTTTATTTCTTTTGCCATTTGGGGGATGGAAAAGCATCCCTGATTTGTATATTAAAGCACAAGCATCTGTCCTACTGATGATATTCTAGGGAAGCACATTAGCATAAAATTTAACGATGTCAAATAAGTGGAAGTGAAATAGGGACTGCGTAAAGACACTATTTCCAAGGCTGACAGAAACATCACTGTTTAGAAATGCAAATGAAACCATTATGTTCAATAATTATATGAAAATATGAACAGTTCAGCATGTTTTCCAGCCCTGATGGCGGTTAATGGGATGTACGCTTATGTAAATAACTACTATTAAAGCTAATGCTGAAAAAAACTAATAAATTCATACTAAAGCAACTGATTTAGTATGCTTTTAAACCCCAGCAGTGCTCACTTATTAGAAAAGAGTGCATTATTATGTTTAGAACTCATTACTGCTACAAGTCACTGCAACTCCATCAATTACCATGCATTAATGAAAATGGGACACATACACAAAAAATTATTGCCTCTCAGCAGTTTTCTTTAAAGAGAATATCTAGGGGTATTACCATCACGGGGCCTTGTAGGAAACTTACCCACAGTATAATCTTTATTACTAAAACAGTATTCCCAATACGGTCATGCTAGGGTATTTTGACCATAAGGACTAATCTTTATGTAAAAATATCAACATTTTTTAAGAATGACCATTTAATATCAATAAGAAATTTTTAATATTTGAATTGAATTTTCAAAAACTTTTCTTAACATACATGTGGCACATAGTCCATATTTTAAAAGGAAGCTAAGAAGTAAAATTACACAGTGGTAATCATATCAGTATAGATGACTTCATTCCAAAATGCTGCCTGTTATAGTAGATAATCCCACCCAGTTCTACTGTCTCAGTGAATTCTATGGAATTAAGGAATTGAATTTTTAAGAACATAAAATTTCCTTCTTGGGCACAAGATGAACTTTCTTGCAATTTATTAAATATTTAGTACATGATATTAAGAACCTGAAAAATGCTTGTTTAAAATTCAAGTTTAGCTAGCACCTAACAGCAAAGAAATGCTGATGGAGCAGAAATGCAAATACATACATGCCTTTGTCCTCACTCTATTTGTGTCAACTTCCATAATTTATTCTGTTTCCTTAACATACATAATTGAACTGATCCTTCATCCTTTTTTACCATCCAGGAAAAGAGAAAGCACTTCAGCACCTACTAAATGTGAAAAATATTTGCCAAACTTCAGACACAGTCTTGTTATGTATAATGTATACATGTTTATTTTAAAATTGTAACTGTCACATTAGTCCAATCATTTGTAGTTTTAGCTCTCACATGTTTACTCATCTCCTAAGAAGCTTTTCCTGCAATTTAGATATATTACAACCAGGGGGTGGTAGAGTGCTATGATTGCACAGCTCCAAGAATAAAATGCAAGTTTTCTCTCCAATCAGATGTTCTCTGATCAAACAACTCAGGTTTAACAACTCATTCATGTAACAAGTATTTTTTGAGTATATATTGAGCACCAGCTACTGTACTAGATTCTCAGTATGTAAGTACATGAGACAGAGATAATGTGTCATGAGGGAAACAGACAATAAATAAATGTATAATAAAATGTCAAGTGACATGAATAATCAATACTCATTAACAACAACAACAACATACCTCATACCCAAATGGAATAAAACAGAAACTCCTCAGTGTGACAAAAGGCACCTATCAAAATCCTATAGCTAAGGATGAAATACACATTTCCCCTAAAACATGGAACAAGACAGGATGTTCTTGCTTATCTTTTATTCAATATCTAACGGGAGGTATTGCAATAAGGCAAGAAAAAGAAATAAAAGGCATAAAGATCAGAAAGAAAGAACTAAAATTGTTTTTATTTGCAGATAATTGTTTGCATATAAAATTATTAAAATTAACAAGTGAGAATTTAGCAAGGTCAAAAATAAAATATAAAAAAATTCAACTGAATTTCTAAATACAATTAAAAATTGAAATTACAAACCATTTGAAATAAACTTTTCAAAATTAACAGATTCTTCTCTGCTGACTACAATGTGCACATGATGGCTGAAGTTTGGAATGCCAAGGCAAAAGAAAGTGTGGGTCCCTAAAATCTACAGAGTCATCATACCTGCCTTATGCCAAAACTCAAATGTCTTTAACATTAAAAATAAATATCTATCTTTTTATTATTATTACTTTGGCATTTCTTGTTATAAACAAGAAAGCTTAATCCTGACAGAGATTCATAAAATATCCTTAAGTAGTTCCCATCTAATCCTAGCCTTTTCAGCTTTGTTTCTGCATTATTTTCTTTGATCTCTTCTAAGCCTTGTCAGAGCAGCTTATAATGGTGAGATTTCTTAGCAATTCCTACCTGACTTCTCTTAGCCATAAGCTTTCTTAAACCTATTTTTAAAATTTAAAACCTATTTTTAAAATTTAAAACAGAGACCTGAATGAGGACTCTAAAGAAAAAAAAAAAACTTCTCATAAAAGAGCCTCTGAAATATAAGATAATATTGGAGGTTTATCAAATATATCTTCATATCTATTTTGTATGTTATAAATTTCCTCAGGCAAGAAAATACTTTGTAGACCTTACATTTTTATAGAACTTCATAGTCTTGAAAATTTTGCATCAAGTTTATCTGAATACCTTATGTGGTATATAGTTCAGATACTAACATGTTACATATGATGAGATTAAGGCTTGCAGAGGTTAGTTTATCCAAGGTCATACAGCTAGTTAAAATGTAAAACTAAATCAAGATCTCAAGTTTTATGATTCCAGTGCTCTTTAAAAATACTATAGTATCCTTGTTATATCACAAGTTGAGATAGATCATATTTGAAGCACCCAATTTCTAATAAACCAAAAGTTTACAAAAAAGACTTTTCATATAATTGGTCTTTTAATTCAATAAAGATAACAAAGTTGCCATAGCAGTATCAAGCACTTCTCTGCCATCTCAAATCACTATGCAATGCTACCTGAAGAATACACTTGGTCAATCCTATGGTATCTCTAAATTGCTACACTTCCCATCATATCAAAACCTCCTCTTCCTTTGCCTCTAGATGACATAACTAGTCCTCGTTTTAGCCTGGCACAGTGATGCTTCGGGGTTATTCATGTGAGACAGAGAGGGATATTTGGCAACTTTTTCCTGTACCCAACTAATAACTATTCTCTTTTGTCACATTATAGGCTCTGTTTTCAATTACCAGACTTTTCCTAGTGTAAATTTCTCGCTAGGGTAATTATATTTTTAACTTTCTATTCTTTTCGTTTCATTTCTTTTTCTTTTCTCCTTTGCCTCCTGCCACTTTTCCTGTGAATATTAGCTTCTGTGTGGAAAACGGTTTTACAGATATGGCAAAAAAATAAAACACCATTGTAACACTATTTGAAAAAACTGACCAATTGGAACACAAGTATTATCTTTAGAGTTTTGGATTTTCTAGACTACATTTATTTAGAAATTCAAGGACTGCTTAAGATGGTTTTGATAGAAAAGATACTTTCCCCATTTGGCTCTGTTCTTCATAAGCCTGAGGATACAGGAAAAGAAGATGCTCAATAGCCTGGAATTTCTGTAGTAACAAAGATAATAAAATTTGGTAAAAGTGACAATCCTTACCATGTTATCTATAGGAAGATACATTTCAGATAGTCAGATAACTTCTGGTAATTACATGACTATATAATAATTATATTTACTAATTTTGAATAATTACAGAGCTTAGAAAAGCAAGATCTTGGGCAAAACTATAAAAAACCTGGAACTACATGATTCTACTCATATGAAAGCAACAAAGAAACAAAATTCATGGACACAGACAATAATTTAGTGGTTACCTGAGGGTAAGGGGGAAGGCAGGTGGGGAAGAAGGGACAGGGACACAAGCATATGGTGATGGAAAGAGAACTGACTCACGGTGATGAACAAATAATATAACACACAAAAGATGCACTGTAGAATTGTATACCTGGAACCTATGTAATGTTACTAATCAATATCACCCCAATAAATTTAACAATAAAAAAGAAGCATTATTTTGTAAGTCTCTAACTAGAGTGAGAATATTATCATCTAAATCATTTATCTATAAGTGAAGGCCATATTAAGGTTAAGAAGAACACTAAGACAAATGTGTTACTGATAAATAATAAGTCACTCATTACACAAGGGCTGCCCTGAAAAAATCCAGCCATTGTCAATATAACGAGAGGTTACATGGCTGGATACTTTCCGGACAGCCCTGGTATTCTTCATCAAGTATATAGCAATTACAAGCTGTGGTATGCAAATGGTTTAAATGAAGAGATTACATCAGAATTGCCCTTTAAAGAAGATCAGTAATGTAAAAGGCTAAACATAATAATGAACTCTCCTGAACAGTAATTATTATGAGGCCAATTTATTAAAAGTCTATTTCTTCATGTAAGAACTGTTGAAACTTCCCAAAGTAATTTTAAATGATGCTAAACAAATTTAGTACAGTAACCTAGCACAAAACTGTCACTGCAAAAAAAATATTTTTAATTAAACAGCAATGTAGAGAATCAATTTTTTTGAATTTCTGTTTGTTGAGCTTATTTACATGTGTGTACCAAAACCAAATAAATCCCTTATTCCCTAAGGCCATTGTAAAAGCCCTAATCCACGTATGTTTGAATCCCAATGTCACTCACTATAAAGCAACAAAGAAGTTGCTCTCTGGAGGTGCTGAGGCTCCAAATCTGGAGCATTCAGCAAGCCAAAGAAATCAAAATACTACTAAAATCAACCTGGATAGTAAATCTACTTGTTTTATTATAAAATGGATACACAACAGACATTAAAAGGATCTCAAGACAATAGGCAGAGAAATCTGTAAAAGCAAATTTCATTAAAAAAATAGTACAAAGTCATAATTAAAAAACTATTGTTCAAAGTGCATTAACACCCAACCAAGAGAATAAAAGTAAGGAAAAATGATCAGAGAATAACATGTGAAAACACACCAATGTTTAGAAACACTACCCATGTATACTCAAAGTTCCAGAGACTGGAAAGTCCAACATCAAGGTCATACAAGGTTTGGTTTCTGGTGAGAGCTCTCTTCCTGGCTTTCAGATGGCCACCTTCTAGCTGCGTCCTAACATGGATTAGGGAAGAGCGTGAGGAAGGACAGGTAGGGAGATCTCTCTTCCTACAAGGCCACAGTCCTACTGAATTAGGGCCCCATCCTTATGATCTCATTAACCTTAATTACCTCATGAAAAACCCTATCTCCAGATACAGTCATATTGAGGGATTAGGGTTTCAACATATGAATATTGGAGGGACAATTCAGTCCATAACAAATACTAAATTACAAATACATGCATAAACAAATGAACCTTGCTAAGCCCAGAAAAGAGGGCAAAGGAATTGAAAGCACTATCTCCTATCTCAATACTCCAAAGCACGTAAGTTTAGCCGTTAAATTTATTAGAATTTCTTTAAGATCTGTTTCATTTTCACAGAAGAAAAACTGAAATCAGAAAAGTTACTACAAAATGGAAAGCAGATCTTAATTGTTCGCTGGCATATCTGTTTCAACATAATGAAGTATGCGCAAAATTCTCTTCCAGCCTTAAAACAAATTAAAAAACATTCTTTCAAGTATACATGTCCCTTTGGCTATACAACGTCTCTGTTTCTTCACAGCCATCAAATTCTCATCCCTACTAAAGTTTAAAGGCACTACAAATTCACTTATTCTTCTAAAATGCTATTGAAATGTTCCTGTATTCCATGACTTACGTAAAGTCAAAAGGTATAATACAGTTGATTGAAGACTTTGATGTAAGCCATCTTATTCAAAATCCAGTACTATTGCAAAAACACCACCGTTACCCAAAAAACCCCCCACAAGATAACACAGTTGAGGCCACTGGTACAAGTATGATACTTGAAGAGTTCTAAGAGCCAAATACTGTTTAAAAAATTATTAGAGAAAACATCTTAAAGAAGCATTGAAGAAGAAAACTGGTAAAAGAAACAATGACAAAGAAATAGATATAAACTATAAAAAATAGAAAAAACAATTGAGTCTTTCTTTCCTACCTAGTAGGGACCACACAAGGGAGTCATAAAGATGAAAGTCAAATATGTTATGTGACACCAGAAATGGAGGGCTTGAATATTAAACTTAAGAATGTACATTTGATACTTTAGGCCATAAAAAGCCATAGAGAAGTACTAAAAAGCCAAATGATGTAATAAAAATAGTCCTTAAGAGAGATTAAGCTGGTAGCAGTGATGTAATGAAGTCCACAAAGGATAGTTGGAGAAAATGGAGGCAGGGACAAAAGAATACCTACCATATATTAGGCTGGTGCAAGTGTAGTTGCGGTTTGTGCACTGCTGAAATTGGTCGCTTGATATTGGAAAACATTCTTAAATAAATGTGATTGTTACACATTATGTTAATGTGCAGTTCTTGCTTTATTTATTTTTTTGCTAATGATTTATTACTTGCTGTTTATTTTATATTTCTTTTAGACTATGGAAATGATGTTAGACAAAAAGCAAATTCGAGTGATTTTCTTATTTGAGTTCAAAATGGGTTGTAAAGCAGCAGAGACAACTCGCAACATCAGCAACGCATCTGGCCCAGGAACTGCTAACGAGCATACAGTGCAGTGGTGGTTCAAGCAGTTTTGCAAAGGAGACAAAAGCCTTGAAGATGAGGAGTGTAGTGGCCAGCCACTGGAAGCTGACAAGGTCCAATTCAGAGCAATCATCAAAGGTGATCGATCCTCTTACAACTACACAAGAAGTTGCCGAAGAACTCAACATCAACTACTGTATGGTCTTTCGGCATTTGAAGCAAACGGGAAAGGTGAAAAAATTCAATAAGTGGGTGCCTCACAAGCTGAGCGCAAATCATTGTTATGAAGGGTCGTCTTCTCTTATTCCACACAACAATAACGAACCATTTCTTGATTGGATTGTGACATGCAACCAAAGGGGATTTCATATGACAACAAGCAACAACTACCAGCTCAGTGGTTGGACTGAGAAAAAGCTCCAAAGCCCTTCCCAAAGCCAAACTTGCATCAAAAAATGGTCATGGTCACTATTTAGTTGTCTGCTGCCTGTCTGGATCCACTACAGCTTTCTGAATCCTGGTGAAACCATTACATCTGAAGTATGCTCAGCAAATCGATGAGATGCACCAAGAACTGCCATCCTGCAGCCGGAATTAATCAACAGAAAGGGCCCAATTCTTCTCCACAATGCCCGACTGCATGTCACACAATCAACGCTCCAAAAGTTGAACAAATTGGGCTACAAATTTTGTCTCATCTGCCAAATTCACCTGATCTCTCACCAACTGACTTACCATTTCTGCAAGCATCTCGACAACTTTTTGCAGGAAAAACGCTTGCACAACCAGCAGGATGCAGAAACTATTTTCTAAGAGTGGTCGAATCCTGAAGCACAGATTTTTATGTTACAGGAATAAACAAACTTATTTCTTGTTGGCAAAAATCTGTTGATAGTCATGGTTCCTATTTTGATTAATAAAGATGTGCTTGAGCCTAGTTATAATGATTTAAAATTCATGGTCTGGGAGTTCCCTGATGGTGTAGTGGCTTAAGGCTTCAGCGGTGGCGCTGTCAGCGCTGCGGCCTGGGTTCGATTCCCAGCCAGGGAACTACCCACATACCAAAAAGCAAAAAAAAAAAAAAATAAAAAAAATAAATAAATAAATAAATAAAATGAAATAAAATTCATAGTCTGAAACTGCAAGTACTTCTGCACCAACCTAACAGTAATGCAATGATGGAGGAATGCAAGCAAATACGATGAAAACAGCAAAAAAACATGGACTCAGAATAACATTTCAGAGGAAAAATGATAAAGACTTGGTGATGACTTGAAAAGATAAACTATAAGAAAATCTCTGAAACATTCTACATATCTGAATTTCTAGCTAACTTATGTTAGATATCTTTTGAATGCCAAAAAACGTTAACAAACTTTGGATAAAAAGCACAGTAAAATATATTTCAAATTTTAATAAAATTATACTTTAACTACATATAAGTCATGCTAGAAAACTAAAGCGGGTTGAGCTCTGTATTACTCACTGTTGAAATTAATGAAAAGACACTTTGGTATCAAAAGATTTCACTCTTACCTCTGCAATGGGTTGCTTCAGATACCTCACTACACCTGTATCTCTATCTATAAAAGGAAAACAAGAGTATCTGCCTCACTTAACTCAACCAAATTATTGTGAAGATTAAAAAATGTAAGTGAAAGTGGTCTCTAAATAGAAACCCAATATACGAAGTCGGACAATAATTAAGTTCACAAACTCATCGAAGAAAACGTGCTACATTACTCATTGCTGAATATCACTACAGTCACCTTTGAAGTACTCCCCTTGGGAAGCTATGCACCAATACCAATGCCTTGTCCACCCTTCAATTTTGGGACTCTTTTTCTGGAATGACCGTCAGAGCTGTTGTTGTATAACCCTTGATGTCCTGAATATCATCAAAATGTCTTCCTTTCAAAACTTCTTTATCTTCCGGTAAAGAAAAAAGTCATTGGGAGCTTAAATGAGGTGAGTAGGAAGGGTGTTCAAATACAGTTATTTGTTTACTAGCTAAAAACTCCCTCACAGACAGGGCCGTGTCAGCTGGCGCATTGTTGTGATGCAAGAAACGTGAGTTGTTGGCAAAAAGTTCGGGTCATTTTCATCTAACGTTTTCACGAAGTCTTTTCAGCACTTCCAAATAGTAAATTTGATTGACTGTTTGTCCAGTTGGTACAAATTCAGAATGAACACTCCCTCTGGTATCAAAAAAGATTAGTAACATCATTTTGACTCTTGATTTGGACTGATGGAACTTTATTGGTCATGGAGAATTGGCTGACTTCCACTGTGCACTCTGATGCTTCATATTGGCAAACCCATGTTTCATCACCAATGATAACATGGTCCAAAACATTGTCTTGCCTCTCCAGAAGGTCTTGGCAAACTTCAACTCTCCTTTGCTTTTGTTCATCAGTGAGCTCCTTTGGGACCATTTTGCACACAGCTTTCTCATGTCAAGATTTTCAGTTAAGATTTTCCTGTTTCCCTACTGATGTTTACTTGGTCTGCTATGCTTCTCATAGTCAACCAATGATTTTGATGCACTATTTGATGAATTTTTGCAATGTTTTTGTCAGTTCTGCTTATTACTGGCTGACCTGACCTCTCTTCATCAGTGACGCTTTCTCTCCCCTCAGAAAAACGTTTAATCCATTTGTACACTGCTGTTTTCTTCATGGCATTATCCCCATAAACTTGAACTAACCATGTCCCTGATTTCACTTCTACTCTTGCCGAGTTTAACAAGAAATGTAATGTTTGTCCATTGCTCTAATTCAAGCTCCGACATTCTAGCGACAGCACACAAAAATAGGCAACAATAATGAACTGCCACACATCCACAGGAACACAGCTGTGAGACACAGATATGCCAAGGTTATGAAACCTAACCAAGTTGTTTGTACAGTGCTGCCAATGTAAGCGCACAGTGGCAATTTTGCGAACTTAACTGTCAGACCTCATATAAATGTAAGCTGTCTTATTATAATAATCGAAGTACTTGGAAGTACTAAGAAGTAACAGAGGATAGAAACAATTTAGCATTATTTTGATGTTTCAGAATCATCATTATTAATGTTAACTACTGCACTGCACTTAACATATGGTGGCTTTGGGTTATAGCTAGGTGCATAGAGTTCTAGAGTGATGTGCATTTTCAGTTCTTACTTGGTTTTTAACAGTTTTCCTGTCAATTCCCTTGTCAGCTTCAATATTTTCACTGTAGCTCCAGTCCCTACTTCTAATTTTCTGCTTGTAATCTTCAATGGACTTACAAACTAGACAGCAGATAATGAGTTTATTATTATCCACATGATAGCCTCAGGAATGCTCATTTAAAAAAAGTGCATCCACAGGGGACCAGAGTAGGTGAAAAGTACTTCATTTTATTCTTATCTTGATGAGTTCCAGAAAATTAAATTGTAAATATAACTAACCATCACAGAGTAACTTAATTGCTAAAGGTTTATTGGAATAAAATTAAGTATACAAATAAAAATTTATAATTTTTTTACTTTTTGCAAAAATTTATCAATTCCTCCCTGTGGTTAGCATTAATATCTAAGTATTTTTAAGAGAACAAAATAATCTTTTAAGAATTGTTTAGTAATAAACAGTTCTTTCCTTAAGCATGTTTATTTCTCTATAATACACATGGAAAAATTATTTAATCTGTTACTATGATTTAAAATAACATTCCAGGACAACAGACAATAATATAATTCAAAACCTCCTAATACAGCATCACAGAGCAAATAAAATGGCTTCAAGCAGTAAGACCTGCACAGTGTTAGAGACAATTATTAGATTAGTAAAACAATATTGTCCAGGGCTTGCTAAATGGAATAAACTGACTTTATCCAAGTACATGGAATACACTGTTACCACAGAATTTAATTTGTAAACATAAATAACAAAAACTTGATATTTATCCAAAAGAAAAAGGCCAAGATTCATCAAAGCTGATAAGGCATTTGGCAAATTTTGCTATATTGATCTATCACAATGCCAGACACCAAAACACTCTCTTTTCTGCCTATAGCCACTTCATTTTAAGAAGTTCAGATTTTTAATTCTCCCAAAACTATTTCCAAAAAGAGAATCTCCTGCCTTCTCTTATGAAGAGTCAGAAAAATTAGGAGGGCGAGACACCCTTTCTTTTCAAATTTATTTCCTTTCTCAAGAGACTTATTTCTACTATCCTTTCCCATCCTCCCTACCCACCCAATCCACTCCACCCAGATCCATGATAGAGCTTCCTGCTAAATGTCCTATCCTCGGGAGAAATCTAACAGATCAAAGTAGTCTGGCTCCTGCAGCCAATGTATAGTTAAATGAAAAGCTCTGAATACCTCTTAAGTACTACTGTTATTTGAACCAACAATTCTTTTTACATAATTAGATAAAACTCTGGTGAATTTTCTCTAGTCTATTTTCAACACAGACATAATGAGACCTTTGGCTCATTCTAAAACTTTCCTCATAAAGGCTGAAGTTAGTTTCTTTAAAATTCTTTATTCCTAGAGCAAGGTTTCTAAAATGATGATCCATGCAATAGGCTTAAGGATCTGAGCTATAAGTGCCTCTAAACCTCTTCAATTTACTAAACCCCAATTAGAAAGATAATGGAAACAGAGCAGAAGGAGAAAAAAACACCAAACATTTGTGAGGAAAGGAAAGGGAAAGGAAAGCAGGACTTGCTTTCCTCCCAATGAGAACCCAATAGGTGTAAGTGGTACAGAGAGGTTTCCTTTTTCATAGAAATTAGAAGATAAACGACAGAACAGATCAATTCACTCTCCTACTGGGCCTTCCAAGCAGCCTAAGCCGTTGTATAACCTAATAAAAAACATCAAAACCTCAGTAAAGGCACAAAAATGAGAAACACAGGAGCTAGTCATCTCATCCCTCATCCATATTAGTAGTAATCGTGAGAATTGCTATCCTTTTTCAGTATTTACCACTGCTAAGTTCTTCAAAAACACTTACTGTAAAGAATCTTTCAAATTTCAACAAGCCTGCAGAAAAGGCATTATATATATGTTGTAGATAAAAACAGACTCGGAAATGTTCAGTAGCTTTCCAAGGTCAGGGAGCTAGTCAGTGTCGGAACAGGGTTCTGACTCTAAAGCCCATTGTGCTTTCTTTTTATCACTTCCCTTGCTGTGCCAGTGAAAATAGGGGTTAGCAAACATCACACTTTACTTTCTTTCTGGAAGCTTTTGCTACCACCTGACAAGAGATATGTTCTGGAAATTCAATTAGCTCAAATATAATGAACTTTTCTCCTCTGTCTTATACTATACAATACATGCTAACATGTTTCAGAATTATCCCTATTGAAATATTGGACATATATTTCTCTAAGTGTTAGATTTATCTCTCCTTTCATATTCATTTAGCTAGGCAAAAATCAACCAGATTAATCAGACTGCCTGATGATGTAAATGGCATATTCATTTACATAGTTAAATTCTCAAAAAATAAGCTTTCTTTGTTCAAAGACTGAAAATTACCAAGAATTTTTATGTTTTAGTCATAAATTCTCTATTTACTTTAAGAACAAATCCTTCAAAAGCCTGATCCAAATGCATGTAAAATATCTTTTTTCTTTTTTTTACTAAGGGACTGGTCTGTGTTTGTAATAGTTGAGCAATAAATCAAGTCATTAGAACTTTTAAAACAAAACCTCATAAATTTAGTAAACACATCTTTAAAATGGCAAAAATCAGAATTCATATACTCCTTCACACAGACATAGACATCAAAATGATCTAAAATTATCTGATTTCATGTATATGAAAGAGTCTGAATCATTCATACATGATAGGTAAATGTATCTGTAGTTAAAATTATATTGTTTTAAATTATAACCCTGTTTTATGTTTCTAAGTTTTATGTACTGTAAAATCATCTATATTAACCTTTGACAGGTTTATGCTGGTAGAGGAGATTTGTACCTGAGCAATCTACTTGGAATAAAAACCATGAATGTCATTGTATTTAAATATCTTCCTTTCTCCCTCCTTTGACAAGTTCCACAAATACCATTTACCTTTCGGTGATTCAAAAAAACTTAAATCAAAATTGTATTAACTAAACCATTTCAAGTTTTGATAATGGTCTAACAGTTATTCCAATTTTCATTTACAATAATAAAAAATGCTTATTCTTTCCTACTATATGTAAGATTGGTCTAATTATGACCCATGTCTAAGTCTTGGCTTTATTCACATGCCTTTTCTTTTCCTTTTTAGCTTGTTAGAACAGAGGTCAACAAACTTTTCAGTAGAGGGCTAGACAGTTAATATTACAAGCTATGCAGGCCACACGGTCTTCATTGCAGTTACTCAACTTGCAGCTGCAACACAAAAAGCAGCCACAGACAATAAATAAATAAATAAATAAATGGGCGTGGCTGGATTTAGCAGGCACCATAATAAACTTGGCCTATGGCAATAGTTTGCTGATACCTGAGTTAAGTCATGGAAAAAAGAGGGAAAACTGTGTCACTACAATCACTTGGGGTATCTTAATAATTAACTGGACAGAAGAAATCATTCATAGCCATGCTGAATGTAGACTGCTTCAATATTAAATACAATTAATCTTGACCAGAGTACTAAGAGAGTGCTAAATACAATAGCCCACCCAAATTAGGCTCTACTTTTCTGGATGGTCACACATTTTTGTTAAGCATACCACTAGATAAACAAGCCCACTCTAACAGTAGCCAGGCTTTCTAAATTGTCTGCTACCTCCCTGTCTCACCTTATTCCCCTGACTCTCCCCAATTCCACTGGACATAAATAATATTGTTGTGTCCCCAGAAGATCAAGGTATCACCACCTTCTCCTGATATAAAAAGTGATTTCTATTTCCACAACTTCTGCTACCAGACAGAGTTGCAGGCTGACTTCATTCCAATCGCCTCCTTCCTCACTGCCTTCCACCACATAAATTGCACAAGATAAATGCTTACTTTCTCAGCCTCTCTTTCTTGCAGCTTAGCATGGCCAACAAAGTTCAGGACAATAAATATGTCATGAAAAACTGCTAGGGGTGGGGTGGTAGGGTAAAGGTACACTGAGAAAGATTTTATGTTTTTAAAAAAAGGAGAGGAAGTCACAATGTCCACCTCCTTTCTTCCTGCCTTAATGCAAATATGATACCTGGAAGTGGAGCAACCATTTTGTAACATGGAATTCTGCAACCATTGGAAGAAGCTAAAAGAAATGTAGAGATACAGCCCTGAAAACATTAAGCCACTGAACCAACGCTAGAGGTACCTGTCTCCAGAGTCGTTACGCGTGAGAAAACAGACCCTGTAAAGCAAATTTTTGTTACAAATAAAAGTATTCCTAACCTACCTTTTCTTGAAAGTGCTAGGGCCCTGAAATACTAATCCTTATGAGAAGTAAAAGAACAAAACTGGCTGAGCACAGTTTGTTGTGAATTCTGACTAAACAGCACTTCTTCAACCTAGAGAGAAAAGTAGCAGAAGAAAATCATAAAAGAGGGTCTAACCTCAGAGTTAACAACCTAGGGCAATAAAATCAATGAGGTCAAAGAAAACAGGAGCCTCAAGAAGATTATTCAAATGTTAAAGAGATTTGAAAAAAAAAAGTAATTGAAAAAGGAATCCTTTAGAGTTGTGAGGTCCATAGTTTTACCAATGTTCTACTCAGCCAATCAAATCTGAGAATTCTGATTATATGAATTTCCAATCATGTATTACTACTGTTTAAAAAATACAAGTTCAGAACTCATTTTTTATAGTTTTTTTTGTGGGTTTTTTTTCAAGCAAATTAATTTATTTTTATGCTTCTATTTCCCTAGTATTCACAAAGGTATACTTACTGTCAATATACAATCATTTCTGACACTTGAAGAACCTTTGAAATAATTACTAATGATCAAGTTAATAATGATATGACAATAAGGACAATGGTTCCATCAAGTATTCACATACTAATTTACCTAGCAGGCCAATCACCTAACTTTAGGGACAGTTAGTTCTCTTTTATATCAACACCATTGCAAAAAACACCCAAAGATAAGTAATTCTACCCAGTCAAAAGAAACTTCAGAAATACTATTTTAACTCACATACCATTTAAAATACAATTCTTAAGTCAAAACACCACTATTTATTTTACTTTCTTACAAATACAACTATAGTATGTATATAGCCATGTACCACTTAACAATGGGAATATGTTCAAAGAAATGTGTCTTAGGTGATTTCACAGTTGTGTAAACATCACAGAGTACACTTACACAAACCTAGATGGTATAGCCTACTACACACTTAGGCCTATGCTATAGTCTATTGCTCCTAGGCTACAAACCTGTGTAACATGTTACTATACAAAAACAAAAACCAAAAAAAAAAAAAACGAGATTAAATCAAGTACAAGAGAAAACGAAGCAACCAAGAGACATGGTAAACATGAGATATATGAGGCTGCTGATGGTAGAACATGGCATACTGTTTTACAGCAAACTTCTTTTTTATAAATAGAAAGAGTACACTCTAACAGTAATAAAAAGAAGAGGATAGTATATACATAAACCAGTATCACAGTTGTTTATTATCAAATATTATATACTGTCTATAATTGTATGTTCTATACTTCTATATGACTGACAACATGGTAGGTTTGTCTACACCAGGATCACCACAAACACAAGTTATGAGTTGCACTATGATGTTAAGATGGCTATGAGATCACTAAACGACAAGAATTTTTCAGCTCCATTATAATCTTATGGGACCATGTTCATATATTCAGTCCACTGTTAAATGAAACATCATTATCCAGCACATGACCATATTTGCACAAGCATGTGTGTGCACACACATACCCCTCCCTAGTTCTAATCCCAACAGTTATCTCTGTCATGAGAATACTTCGGTAGTATTATGCTGCAGTATTATATAGTTATCAATTGCAGCATCTACAAATCACAAGAAATCGGTATGATTTCAGAGTAGAATTCCTTAGGACTGTCAAAGGTTTAGCTAGAAAGAATACCAAATACAAAGAGGTTTCAGGTTCAATTCCAGTAGTGGAACAAAATTTAATAACGTTCCAACACTACATTTTAATGTCTAAATTTTTTATTGTCTTTTTTTAGTTGACAAATATGTGCTCCTCAGTATAATAGCAGCAGCAGAACAGCTGGATGGCCGTATCAAGCACAAAGGAAGCAAAAGTATATGCGGTTACATGTCATCCTGATAACCTAGAAATGGGAGCCCATGCAGATTTACTCCCTGTTATAAATCAAAACAACTATTTCTCTGGAGTTTACGTTTTCTCCATGAAAAAATTCAACTTTCCACACATTAAAAAAGAGAATTTTTAAAAAGGATATCTTCCCTTTCTTTGATGATCAGTTCATTCTGTTCTTCCAAATGCCTGATCTTCTTTTCAAATGATTCCTGCTCAGCTTTGAGTCGTTCTTCTGTCACTTCCTTTTCCTCGCTTACTCTGAAAGAAATTAAAAAATGAAAAGAAAAGGACTGTGCAAATAAAACAAAATATGCATCTACAGCTGTGCTTTACTAAAACTATATTTCTTCCAGGGTTATGGTGATTTCTTTAGGGATACTCTATCTTTTTCTTAAACTAACATTTCATAATGCAATCGTTCATACCTTTGCGTTCATACCTTTGCAATGAAATATGCATGTTATTGTTAAATCAAGACTGTTTCTTATCATCAGAAGTACCTTAAATATGGAAAGTCCTACACAGGACATAGGTTCCCCATTATAATCCAGCACAGAAAAATACCCAATTTTTAAAACTTTAGGTTTCATTCCTTCATTATTAAAATAGGTACAACCAATTTATTTTGATTTAGATATTTTTATACATTTATTTAAATCCTGTAAATGAAATAAACAACACATAAATCACTTAAACATGTCACTAAATGGGAGTTCCCTGATGGTGTAGTGGCTTAAGGCTTCGGCACTGGTGCTGTCAGCACTGCGGCCTGGGTTCAATTCCCAGCCAGGGAGCTACCCACATACCAAAAAGCAAAAAAAAAACCAAAAACCAAACAAACAAACAAAAAAACATGTCACTAAATATATATATATGTAACTTTACTCTTTTTCCCAGTACTGATACCCTGAATTCCTCAGTAGCATATAAATAACTAGACTGGAATAAAACATGGCATTAACATAAAAAAAGTTTGCACCATATTCATTCTTAATCCAAAAAGGATTTTAAAGTTAAAAACACTGGGGAGTTCCCTGATGGTGGAGTGGCTTAAGGCTTCGGCGCTGTCAACGCTGCGGCCTGGGTTCAATTCCCAGTCAGGGAGCTACCCATATACCAAAAAAAAAAAAAAACCAAAACAAATAAATCCAACTTCGTCATTTAATTCTTTAAAAAACAAACAAACAAACAAAAAAACAAACAAAAAACACTGACAAAAAAAGAAAATCTGATGTTTAATTCTGAAAAGTATTCCAATTTAATCCTACCAAAAAAGGGGTAGTTTCTGACAAGAGACAAAACAAAACAAACAAATAAAAAACCAACAGCAACTAAGCAACAACATTAAAATTTATCTTAAAATGACAATCCTAATTTCCATGTTACTCTGTGCACAGAGATGTTAGCCCTGAATTTCTCTGTTACTGGTGCTTGTTTCTTCGAAGGGAATATGACACATTTATCCTACAAAATCACACAAGGATATGTGTAAGTGAAATCTACAAGGAATCCAAACCTTTCCTTTGAGCTCCTAAATTTACTTCCTCTCAGACCTCTCTCTACTCTATCAGAACAATTTCTGAATAACTCCAGAGGCTTTCCTTTGCTGCCAGCCTTCTGATGGAGATATTAGAATCAATGATATAACAGAATGAAAATTTGAATTCTTGAATGTTCAAGAGTTGATTGCATTTTGTCTTTGAAATAATTTGTGTGAAAATACACGGCACACAGTACAGTGGTTGAATAATAGGTTTATTTCCTCTTGCTTATCCTGACATTCAAATAATTTCCTCAATCCTATTATTTATGTTTAGTATACATACTACTAGGCCCATGAATGGGACTCAGACCCTTTTTCCAAAAAGGGTTATCTCTAAAACCAATACAGTTACAAGGAATCCATACAACTGAACAAAGAGCAAATACATGTATATGAAGAGGATTTATACCCTGCTCTCAGGTTATTGTGCCTCATTTGTAGACTGCCAAATTTACCCTAACAAAACTCAACAGAGGTTATCTCTAGAGCCTGCCAGGTGAAAGCATATATGTGTACGTCAACATTTACTAACTCTCTTTGTTCAACCTGAAGGAGATCTATGAGAACTGTAGGGATCACCGAGAGCAACAATGATTGTACATACATTCCATAATACCAGAGTCTATGATGAGCTTTTCCCAAAACTTAAAGTGCTCTATACAGAAAAATCACTCTTTTTAAAACTTAAGTTTCTGCTCTCTCATCCACCTCCCTCATACCTTCAGATAACCACTAACCACTGAATTATTGTGTCCGTGAGTTTTGTTTCTTTGTTCGTTCAAGCTTTTTGTTTCGCTTATGAGTGAAATCATATGGTTCTTCGTTTTTTCTGTCTGGCTTATTTCACTTTGCATGATGGTCTCAAGGTCCCTCCATGTTGTCATAAACAGCCCTATTTTGTCTTTCTTATGGCTAGGTAATATTCTATTGTGTATATGTACCACAACTTTTTTAGCCAGTTGTCTATCAAAGGACACTTTGACTGTTTGCATGATTTGGCCACTGTGAATAGTGCTGTGATGAACATGGGGGTGCATGTATCTTTGCAGACTAAGGTTTTCAAATTTGGGGGGTAGATACCCAGAGGTGGGACTGCCAGGACATATGGTAACTCTATTTTTAATTTTTTGAGGAAGCTCCATAGCGGGAGTTAAGTACATGGTGATAGAAAGAGAACTGACTGGGTGATGAACATATAACACAATATATAGATGATGTATTGTAGAATTGTACACCTAGAGCCTATGTAATTTTTACTAATCAATGTCACCCCAATAAACCTAACAATAAAAAGAAAACAAAACAAACAAAACAAAACTTAGTTTTTGGAGTATGTCTGATAAATTTGTTGCTATTGAAAATGGGACTTTTTTTCTCTTTTTGGTCTTTTCTGTTATGCTGCTATGACTAGACTACCCTTTAGCAATAATTAATACTACTTCTTTTTTTTTTTTTTGCTTTTTTTTTTTTTTTTGCTTTTTGGTATGTGGGTAGCTCCCTGACTGGGAATCGAACCCAGGCCGCAGCACTGACAGCGCCAGCGCCAAAGCCTTAAGCCACTACACCATCAGGGAACTCCCTTTAGCAATAATTAGGCTCTGGAAAACTATAAAATTAATAAGCTATGGTAAGCACAAAGTGCAACATGTTTTCCATAAGCCTACATAAAGATATGCATAGCTTCTTTGTGACATATTAGCATAGTTAATAAGAACAAGTATATTAATATAGTCTTTAAACGCAGAGGACTTGCCAATAAAACAACTTTGAGATTTGATATCCACTCTGAAATCTGTCTTCCTGTTTAATTTATTATGTTCAATAGTACTTCCCATAAAATACATATACAAATAAGAGAAAACACCTGGTATGATGATCCACATTTTTCATCAAAGCATTCTCAGATCATAAAGTAACATAAAAAGACCTAATCCTCTACCTCATTTAGAGTATAGCAACAAGTTAATTAACAAAATGAGAATCTAAATATAAGAAAGGGAAATATTTGACTAATAGGAAAGAAAATTAAAACTCTGACAAGAGTATATTCCCAGAGTTGGTTTATAAATTATTTACAAAGAAGACAACAGCCTGTTCATAAAGAAATCATCATTGCTGGCATTTATTTAATGTCTGAGTGTTTCTCAAAAACTATACTGTTATCTAATGAGAAAAGAGAATTCATACCCTTAAAGTTGGACGGTTGAGCAGAAAATTGTGTGGAAAGCATTAAATTTCTTTGAAGTCTTACGGTTTAGCTTAAACATCCCTGAATATTTTGTATTTCTCCTAAAACAATCTTTTCTGTTTTAATATAAGAAGTTTCCCCACACCCATCTATTCTAAATTTTTTTTAGTAAAACTAATGTTCTAGAAAGAGATTTATTTTGTAGCTTCACATACCCCTGATGTTCTTCTAGATACTCCAGGAATGTGTACTTTTACACTAATGTGAAAGACAAGGTCATGGCAACAAAGCTTCTATCCCAAAGAGAATTACAACTGCCCCAATGGTCAACCAGATAAATTTCTTCAGCTATTAAATATTTTGAGTTTGCCAGTTAGTTGGGTATGCATTTTTAAAATTCTGAATATCAATTTAGTGGATAAGATTTGGAGAAGGAAGGAACAGATTTCTCAGGACATCTAGCAAACAGAAATGGACACATTGTTTTCAAGCAAAAGTAACAGTGTGGTGAAAAAGAATGATTTTCATCATCTTAATGTCCTCTTTACAAATTTTAACATTTGACTATAATTTAAAATGTACTGTCTAAAAGAACATTGGTGCTTTAAAAAATCAGAGACACAGCAATCTATGTCAAAAGGGCTCTAAGAACTATAGAGCAATATTGAATAAATGTAGATACAAAAATCTTCAAAAAAATACTAGCAAATAGAATTCATCAACATAAAAAAAGGATGATACATAATGATCAACTATGATTTATTCCAGGAATGAAAAGTTGTCTTAGCACTCAAATTTATACCAATAAAACAATGGACAAAAACCACATGATCATTGGATGCAGAAAAGCATTTGAAAAAAATACAACAATTCAGAATTATCTTAAAAACACTCAATAAATAGGAAGAAAAAGGAAGTTCCTCAACCTGAAAAAGGTTGGCTATGAAAATCCCACATCTAATACCATATTTAATGCTAAAAGACTGAATGCTTTCCCCGTATGAGCATGAGTAAGACAAAAGGTATCTGCTCTTGCCACTTACATTCAATCTTATACTGGAGATTACAGTCAGGACATTTAGGTAGGAAAAAAGAAATAAAAGGCATCTAAGTTCTAAAGGAAGAAGTAAAACCACTTTGTATATAGAAAATCTAAGAAATCCACTAAAAAAATGATTAGAGCTAGTAAAGGAGTTCAAGGTTTCAGGATACAAGATCCATATACAAAAGTCAATTGTATGTTTATACACTAGCAGTGAACAAATCCCCCCACCCCCAAATTAAAAGATATGCATTTAAATTGCAATTAAATTTACATCAAGAGAAATAAAATACAAAGGAATAAATTCAACAGAAGATGAAAGACATTACTGAAAACTACAAAACATTGTTGAAAGAAATTAAAGACCTAAATATTACACGTGGAAAGACATTCCACACTCATGAATGGGTGAAGATGGCAGTACTTCTCACATGGATCTTCAGCTTCCACTCAATTTCTATCAAAATCTCAGTTGGTTTATTTCCAGACAAGCTAAAATGCATATAAAAATAGAAGGGAACCAGAATACCTGAAATATTCTTGAAAAAGGAAAAAAAGATAGAGGACTCACACTTTCCAATTTTAAAACTTACTACAGTAATCAAGACACGGTGGTACTGGCATAAGGATAAAGATACAGATCAATGGTACAAAAATAAACACATTTACAGTAAAGTGAGCTTACAACCAGGGTACTAAGAAAGTCAAAGGGAAAGAATAGTCTTTTCAACAAAGTATGCTGGACAACTTGCTATCCACATGAAAAAAATAAAAATAAAAAATATACCATATAAATAAAAATATACCATATAAAAAATATACCATATAAATAAAAAATATACTCATATACCAAAATTAATTCTAAATGAATCAAAGACAAAAATGTAACTAAACTATAAACTCCTGGAAGAAAACATAGGCTTAATTCTTTATGACCTTGGATTAGGCAATGACATCAAAAAACACAAACAACAAAAGAAACAGATAAACTGGACTTCATCAAAATTAAAAACTTTTGTACTTCAAATGACACCATCGAGAAAGTGAAAAACAATGCACAGAATGGGATAAAATTTTGCACCTAATGTGTCTGTAAATGGAATACCTAAGAAGATATACACGTACAAATGGCCAACAAGCACACAAAAACATGCTCAAGTATCGTTAGCCATTAATTAGATAAATGTATGTCAAAACCACAATTAGATACCACTTTAAACCCAGAAGGATGGTAAAATAAAAAGGATGATAATGAATGTTGGTAAAGCTGTGGAGAAACTGGAACACTCATACACTGCTGGGAGGAATGTAAAATGGTGCAGACACTCTGGGAAACAGTCTGGCTGGTCCTCAAAAGGTTAAACATAGAGTCACTGTACTCGTATCACATTACAATTCCATTCCTAGGTATACAAGGGATGTTGGGAAAGTATCCAGTCATGTAATATAGAAAACAGAGGCATTTATAGCTGGATTTTTTTCTGAATAGCCCTCGTATACCCAAGAGAAATGAAAACATATGTCCACACAAAAATGCATAATCTGAATGTGATCAAGAGAAAATACCAGACAAATCCCATGAGGGACATTCTGAAAAATATTTGACTAGTGTCAATGTTATGAAAAACTGAAGAACTATCACAGATTAGAGAAGAATAAGAAGTGACAAATAAACATGATGTATGATACTGATAATTGGATATTAGATCAGAAAAATTGTACTACTGAAATGATACTGGTGAAATGTGAATAAAGTCTTTGGTTTAGCTGATTGTACCGTGTTAACTTCTTAGTTTTGATAATTGTACTATAGTTATACAAAATTTAACAGTATAAAAAGCTGAGTAAAGAACATATAGAAAGTCTATCTAGGCAACTTTTTTGTAAGTCTAAAGTTAAAGAAACAAACTCTACCCAAACATAAAAGCAGTGTGTATATGAGAGGGTGGGGGTGGAGGGAAGGGAGTATTGGAGAGGAATTCTACTTATATCTTCAGTTTTCATATTTTAACATAATAATATTTTTAATATATTACAAGTACACTAAAATTAGGAGGAAAGGTATACTCTAGAATGAATAAAGATGCAATTTTCTGGCCTTTGCTAGAGCTAATATAAAATATCACTCAATATTATCCAGTTCTCTTTGTTAGATCTTGGGTTAATTAATTACTTTTAAAACTACCAGAAAAAAATCTGGCCTAACATATCATGACAAAAATTAATTATCTCTTCCACAAATGCTTTGGAAAAAAAAAATTAGAACATCATGTAGCAAATGATCAATAATTGTTTTTCAAACAAAACCTGATAATATGGTAAGAACACTTTCAGTTACAATGTAATGTTCTAAATCTGAGAATACTCAAGTCTCAAATGTCATAATGCAAACTACAGCTCCAATTTAGAGACAGCAACCTAAATAGTCTTACAAAACTTTCTGATAATTTCTGCTCTTCACTCTTCCCTTAGCTCAATGGTTCTTCTTTCTTCTGCTAATTTCAGGTTTAAGAAATCCAGATTCAATATAATAGGCATATAAAAAATAAACTATAAAAGAGATTAATAGAAAAAAAAAAGAAAGTTGCCTGGATAAAGAATGAAATGCTATAGCATATACAAGGGGGAACAAAAAAAAACCCCAGAATTTATTTTTTTTTAATTGTGTATTTATTGTTACATGTTTAAACTTTGGTCACCTTCAAAGTACTCTTCTCCATTTGATGCAATATGCCTATCGAGATGCTTTTTTCCACAGCTCAAAAGAGTTTTGAATGCCTTGATTTTGATGCCTTTTATTGGCAAAACTTTTCCCTTTGAGGACTTTTTTCATCGAGGAAACAAAAAAAAAAAAAGTCACTTAGTGCGAGATTGTGTGAATAGGGAGGGTGGGACAGGGGAGTCATGCCAATTTTTGGTCAAAATCTGCTGAACACTCAGCATGGGCAGGTGCATTGTCATGCCCGTACACTGTTCATGTAAATCACCCATCATGAAATGAGCAAACATGTTGAAAGTCTCTAAAAAAAAATTTCACTGAGGCTGAACACAGCTTCTCACAACAATGCCAGTTGGTATACTGATGCAGACATATTCCTAGAACTCTCATTACACGGGGGAAGCCTGCACTATAAGAAGCCTGCCCTCCAGAAGATAATTCTGGTTTTTTTATGGGGGCCCCCCATGTACTTGCATATCACATGTATCTACAGTTGTGGCCTTTCAACTTTTCATAACCAAAATGTGGCCCAAGCATAACAATGCATAGATCTTGCAGGGATAATTTTGAGTAGACCCAGCAAGGTCAGAGGAGACTATCCACATTCATATAGTACTGTACATGTTTCTGGAGGCCATGTAGAAGGGAAAATATTTTCTATAGAAAAACTAACCTCTTTTAGGAAGTAATATCTGGTCAGAACGAAGACAAAGATTGTTGAGTGCATGCTTGTTATTAAAAAAATAGTTTTTGAATTGTAGAGCTCAAACTAGATGATCTGAAAATGAATTCTGGCATACTGACTGTGTCAGGGCACTCTAAAGTACAGAGAACGTCTTTCACCTAAAAGAAATTAAAATTGTCTTATTTGCTCTTGAAATTTACTATATAATCCATTATAAATACTATTTGTACAAAAAAACATAAAGGTTCAAATGGGAAGAGAAAAAACTGAGTCACTGAAAAAATTAGTCCAACTTTTTATTGTACTGAAATGTACATTTAATTATGGCAAAAAGATTATCATTAGTTAAAAATATAAAAGACCAGAATAAATATAAAATAATAATGATCTACTCATTTTACAATGGGAAACTAATGGTGTTACGCTTTCTATTTTTCTTCTGAGAAATGTTAAGTAGAAACAGCAAAGTGTCCTCTGGGAAAAATCAGAGTTATCTGAGTCTACAAAAGAACCCCGTCCTCAAATGAGTTAGTGCACAAGAATTCACTGGGGAACCATGCATTATTTGACAGTGTGGGCTTAGGACATGATATAGTGGAGATTTTTTTAGGCTGCTTAGAACATTGGCTCATCCTCGTATACATCAAAAACTGCAATGTGGTCAAGATTAGTTTAAAACTTTTTTTTTTCCTTTAATGACTAAGCTATAGTACAGTTTGAGTATTAGTCTATGGTACCCTGCCCATCTGAAAAAATCTCGGTAAAAAAATGCAAATGCATATACAAAGAAGTCACCAGCTTCCAGCACCAACTACAATATTTTGCAAAGCTACTCATTTTTTTAAGTCCCAATAAATGACACTGCTTTTTCCATCTATGTAAACAAAACATTAATTTTACTGTAAAAAATTTTCTGAGGTGACTTAATTCAGCAATCTTGAACAAAAAGAACTCTCTCTATCCTTATGCCTCCAAGAAAGATCAATCAACATTCCACTTACCCTTCTGCAAATGTAAATCAATGCTGGACACCTCAGGAAAAAGCCCTCATTTACTTAAAACCCATGTATCAAGTCATCTCTTACATTCTCTTCCACAAGGTAAATAATTCATAAAATTCATAATTTATCTTTGTGGTATCTATTCTCCATTAGCCTATTAATTTGTATTTGTATTCTATTTGTTTATCAGTGTAGTAAACACAAGTAAAAACGTTCCCTGAGCCCTGAAACCAATATAATATTGTATGTCAAATGTAATTAAAAAATAAAAATAAAGGAGAAAAAAAAGTTCCCTGAGCATATACAATTACTAAGGAGGCATTTACAAATTATTAAAAACTTAGATGTGGCATTTTTGTTTGTTTGTTAGTTTTCTTCTCAAACAACACAATACCCCTTGTCATGTTCAAGTTACATTTAACTACAAACCATGCATATGTATTTTTAATGTACTGGACTGAACCAGTAACTCTCTCTAAAATGAATTTCTAATTTATTTTTATCCTTAGGCATATAATTACCTGTACTGGTCACTACTGTCTTTTATCCTGTTTGAATGAATTCATTTTACAATCTATTATGCCAATTCTGAATTTTATTTATATCTTCTATTAACATTTATTCTCATTTAGAAACATCAATAAATCCTACAGGCATCTTTTTTATTCTTTCATACACAGTACCAATAAAGATACTGACCACAAAGGGTCTCACAGGTAGATTCTCAACAGACCTCTCCAAGATATGGGTAAGTCAGTCATTTTTGTGTGTGTGTGGTGGGGTAGTTCCCTGGCTGGGAATCGAACCCAGGCCACAGTGTTGAGAGCGTTGAAGACCAGCCACTATACCACCAGGGAACGCCCTTAGGTAAGTCAGTCTTAGAATTTGGACATGTATAATTTTCCCACTAACATTGTTAAAGTTAAGGCCATGCTTTGATTTAAAAAAGCAATGCTTCCATAAGAATGCTTTTCACCTCAAAGACATTATTCAAAGAAGCTATAATTTTCACTTTGTTTTTATATTGAATGCCATTCTATAATTGAAGAATAAGCGATTTCTTTTGCATATTGTGCTGAGACCTACTGAATACTATTAATATATTTTTGAGAAAACTTGCTAGTTAATGGTCAGTGTGGAGTGCTAAGCACTGTCTGTGACTTCTCTCCCAAAATAATGTTGGTGAATATGCATAAGAGCTGAAATTCTTTAAGCTATACTTGACTACATCATAGTAATACACAAGGTTTTCTAAATCTTCTAACACTTTCCCCTCTTGACTTAACCATTATTATAACTGAAACAACCTTCAATCTTCATACCTAAATTTTACTTAAAAGACATGAATGAAAACAACTTTTAAAACTTCAGCCTCCTAATAATCCTCCATTAAAGCTTTTTCATTATTCTCTATATACTCAAAAGTCTGTTAGCTTAAAAAGCCATGTACCAGGGCAAGGTATGTATGCAGAACACAAAAGAAGTAAAGTTTTTGTCTTATTTTACATGACATGACTTGGAAAGCAAAGTATATAAATCTAAAACAATGTATTTATTCATAAACAATGAAATACATCTAAATGTCCTTAACTCAAAGAAAACTTTTTTCTTCTAAAATCAAAGTTGAACTTTCATGTTCCAGTTTTCTTTTTCTTCCTAAACAATTAAGTCCTAGAACCACAATGAGGGCAGAGTCAGCTTCACAGTCAGATCAAAAGGGCACATAAACAGAAGATTTGCCAAGTAGGATGTCAGTGGCCATGCAGGTTGAGAAGGGCGTCAACACATGGGAGCAATCTAGCACAGGAGTCAGAGGAGTAGCCTAGCATGGGTATCAGAGCCTTGATCCCCATGGGCCTCCTTGTAAAAGGTGTGGGCATGGAACCCAAGTAGGGTGAGTAGGGGTCTGTGCAATGGTTTGGAGTGGGTGGTGGTATAGAGGAGCCCAAAAAGAGTGAAGAGAGCATCCACACAAAGGGTTAACCTGAAGCAGGTTATCTGAGCCTGAGGAGGATATACACTTGGGGGGCAACTCTGTGTTTTGTCTCAGGGCCCATGCAGGATTAGCTTCAAGAAGGGGCAGGCTGGTGCAATGTCAGAGCCTAAGGTGAGGAAAGAAGGAATCAACAACACAAATGAGAGGAGCCACATGTGGAGGTGAGAGCCAGAGAAAGATAAGGAGGGCATAACTGTAAGGGGTGACCGGTGTGTGTTGTCAAAGCGTAAGCAGAGGAAAGAGGACATACAAGTAATGGGGTGAGCTCATCATGAAGAGTCAGAAGCAGAGTGGAGTGAGGAGGGCATTCGGGCAGAATGGCTCAGATGTGCTGGAATGTAAGCAGGAAGAAAAGAGCATCCATGGGGTAAGGGGATGGGGGAGTCCGGATGACTGAAATGGGGAGTCAGAGTTCCAGCAGGATAAGGAGGGCTTCTGTGGGGGGAGGGTGTAGCAACAGAGATGGAGGATTAGTTACATACAAGGTGATTAAATAAAAAGGTCAATACATTAAAGATAATATTAAACCACATTTCTTACTATCAGCCAGGAGAGTTACATCATAAACATTTTTTCAAGCACTCATGAACATTCACCAAGATACCGTTTATGCCCTAAACCATATCTTAGGGCATAAAACAAACCTCCAAAAAAATTTAAAAATTGTTTTCTGATCATAATAGAACCAAATTAGAAATCAATAATAGAAAGACATAATAAATAAAATAAACACTAGGAAATGATATATCAAAGTTTTAAATAATCCATGGATCAAAGAGGAAATCTTAAAGGAAATTTTTAAAAATATGTAGAATTGAATGAAAATATAACAAACCAAAATACGTGGGATGTAGTGAAAGCAGTAATGAGAAAGAATGCTTACATTAAAAAGGGACGGTCTCTAAGTTCCTACTTTAAGAAACTAGAAAAAGAACAAATCTGAAGCAATAAAAGGAAGAAAATTACAGAGATAAGAGCAAAAATCAATGAAATGGAAAACAAAACAAAAAAAAAAAACGGGAAAAAAAAAAAATTCAATAAAACAAGAAGCCGGTTCTTTGAAAAAAAAAAAAATCAGTAAAATTGAGAAACCTAACAGGACTGACAAAAATAAAGAAGGTACAAATCAATAATACCGCAAATGAAGCACTATAGATCCTGCAGTCATTAAAAAGATAATAAGAGAATATCACAAACAACTTTACATTCATAAATTTGACACATTAGAAAAATGAAATAATTCTCAAAACCAACAAACTCCCAAAACTCAACCAAGACAAAATAGATAAATCGAATAATCTTGTAATCATTAAGGAAACTAAATCTGTAATTAAAAAGCTCTTTAAAAAGAAATCTCCAGACCCAGATAATTTCACTGGAGAATTCTATTAAATATTTAAAGAAGAATTAGCCAATTTCTTTTGGAATACAGAAGAGGAGAGCATTTCTAACTCATTTTATAAGGCTAGTATTACCATTATACTAAAACTAAACTAAGACAGTAAAACAATACAAAATAAAAAAACCAAAAAACCAAAAAACGAAACAAGCATAAAAGAAACTATAGTTCAATACCTCCCCTGACCTTTGATGTAAAAATGCCCAATAAAATAAAAGAAAATCAAAATTAGGAATGTATAAAAAGAATTATAAGAACTGAGATTTATTACAGGTATAAAAAGTAGGTTCGACATTCATATATATTAATTATAATCTACCATATCAACAGTAAAGAAGAAAACTCTTGTAATCATATTAATCAAGGGACAAAAAGCATTTGACAAACTAGCATACAATCATAACAAAAACTCTTCTAAAACTAGGAATATAAAGGAACTTCCTCAACTTTATAAATAGCATTTATAAAAAAATCTACAGCTAATATCATACTTAATGATGATAGACTGAATGCATTCCACATAAAATCAAGAACACAGTAAGGATATCTCTCTCACCACTCCTATTCACATAGCAATGGAAGTCTTAGCAACATAAGGCAAGACAAAAATAAAATAAAAAGCATATGCATTGGAAAGAAAGTAATAAAACTGTCCCCATTTGTAAGTGACATGGTTGTCACTGCCCCAAGGAATCAATAGTAAAACTCCTAGAATCAATAAGCGAGTTCAGCAAGGAATCAAAATAAACACACAAAATTCCATCATATTTCAACAAACGAACATGAAACAACAAACATGAAAGCAACATTTAAAATACAATACCATTTACAATTGCTCCAAAGAAAACTAAATATTTCGAAATAAATGTGAGAAAACACATACGGGATCTATATCTGGAAATTACAAAATACCGATGAAAGAAATCAAAGACATAAATAAACAGAGAGACATATGTTATTAATAAATTAGAAGACAACACAGTAAAGTTGTTAATTCCTCCCAAAATTGATCTATATTTTTTAATATAACACCTATCAAAACAACAGCAGAGTTTTTTGTATACATTGACAATCTTATTCTAAAATTATTATGAAAAGGCAGAGGACTAGAACAGTTAAAAATAATATTTTAAAATAATACAATGGAAGGAATCACTCTACCCAATATTAAGGCTTACTATATATCTACATTTGGCAGGCAGACATACAGATCAATGGATTAGAAACAAGAACTCAGAAAAACACACATGCAAATATACCAACTGATTGCTGACAGAGGTGCAAAAAATATTTCAATAAATGGACCAATTGGACATTAGTAGACCAAAAAAGAATAAATAAAAGGAAACCCAACCCAAACCTCATCCTTTATACTAAAATTAACTCAAAATGGATCATGGACTTCAACGTAAAACTATAAAACTTAAAAAAAAAAAAAACAGGAGAAAGTCTTTAGGTACTAAGGCTATGCAAAGAGTTCTTAGACTTGACATAAAAGCACGATGCATAAAATGAAAAAATTGATAAACTGGCCCTGTTTAAAATTAAAAAACTTTTGCTCTATGAAAAATCCTGTGAAGCAGATGAAAAGGCAAGCTGCAGACTAAGAAAAAGTATTTGCAAAGTATTTGTATATTAAACATAAAGAACTGTCAAAACTCAACAATTAATAAAACTAAACATTTCAATAGGAAATGGGCAAAAAGGATGAACATTTCACTGAAGAAGATATAGATGGCAAATAAGCATATGAAACAAGTTCCAACATTACTGGGCATTATGGAAATGTAAATAAAATAACAATGGGATAACACTAAATACCTATCAGAATGTTTAAAATAAAAAACAACTATAATAAACATTGGGAAGAATGCAGAGGACCTCTTGCACTGCTGGTGGAAATGTAAAGTGGTACACTAGTTCAGCAGCTTCTTACAAAATTAAACACATGTTTATGACACAATATCCCAAGGAAATGAAAATGTTATGTTCACATAAATAGCCATATATGAATATTCATAGCAGTTTCATTTGTAACCATCAAAAACTGGAAACAATCCAAATATCTTTAAATAGGTGAATGGTTAAACAGTGGTAGATCCATACCACGGAATCGTAATCAGCAATAAAAGGAACATACTACTGACACATGCAATAAGTTGGATGAATCTAAAAAGAATTATGCTTAAATGAAAAATCTCAAAATGTTACATAATGTATGATGAAGTTATGGAGATAGAGAGCAGATTAGTGGTTGCCAGTGATTAGAAAAGTGGGTAAGAAGAAGAAAGGTAGCTATGTCTATAAAAGGACAGAGTTAGTGATCCTTATAAGAGAACTGTTTTGAATCCTGGCTGTGATGATGGTACACAAATCTACACATGTGATAAAACTGCATAGCACTAAGTACATACACAAATGAATTCATGTTAAATCTATATAAGGTTGATAAACTCTATCATGGTCAATTTTGTGGCTGAGATATTGCCCTATAGTTAATCAAAATACATACTGTTATTGGTGAAAACTGGGTAAAAAGGCACATGGCCTCGCTCTCTGTATTACTTCTTACCACTGCAAATAAATCCACAGTTACCTCAAAATAAAAAGTGTTTTTATTTATTTATTTTTTTTAATGTACGACCTGCTACTCTTATTTTTGTTTCTGTGAGTCCTGGATTAGAATAAAATAAGTGTCTATGAGGTGATATATAAAAAAAATTTAATAAATACTGAAATAAGTAAATAAAAATAAATAGGGCAGAAGTGACAGCTCATCCTTAAACAATAACCCCAATTAATAAATGCAGAGCAAATAGGGGAAACATAAAGTAACTATCAAAATATCACAGTAGTAGTTGTTGCAGGCAAGTTCCTTTGAAGGACATCATGCTCATGTAATAGTGTGTACAAGTTTCAGAAAAAAAAAAAAAAAAAGACAGTGTATTTGAATATTCCCTGTGGACCTCTTCAAGACAGTCATAAATTGCATAGAAAAGTATGACTTTTCAGGGTATAAACCTAGTACACTCCACATTAACCAAGTTACCATAGCTAAAAACCACAAGGGACATATTAACATCACACACTCCCTGATACAAATCATAATGCATTATAATCACGAGAAAGCATGAGAAAAACCCAAATTGAAAGAAGTATCATAAAATATCTGACCGCTCTTCTTCAAAAGTATCTGTCATGGAAGGCAAGGAAAGGCTTAAGGAAATGCCACACAGAGGAGGAGAATGAGGAAATGTGAAAACTGAATAAAAAATGTGATATTGGAGAAAAAAAATATATTAGTGAAAAAAAATTAGTGAAAGAAAGTGAAATTTGAATACTCTGTAGTTAATTAATACTGTTATACCAATGTTAATTTCTGACAATTGCACTATGATTATTCAGGGTGTCAAATTTAGAGAAAGCTAGGTGAAAGGTATGAGAACTCCCTGTACTAAGAGCTTTTATCAAGAATAATTTACATATGATAAGGTTCAACCATTACAATGCACAATTCAATAGCTTTTAGTATATTCAGAGTCCCAAAAACGTTGCCATAATCTAATTTTAGAATATTTTCATCCTCCCAAGAAGAAACCTTGCACTTATTAGCAGTCACTCCCCATTCTTCATTCCCCCAATATTGTTATTTTTGTAACTTTTGCATCAGCCTAAAATTGTTTCAAAATAACACAAAAAGTAATAATTATGAGTATATTACAGTGAAATGAAATTTATATATACATACATACAAATTATGACACACTATATAATGTCATATAATCAAGAGAGGAAAATGAAATTCTTACGTTCTAAAGTTGTTGAATTGTCTTTCTTACATAATAATGTATTTCATATAAGGTGCTGTCTCACCTGGCCAGTTCTTTAATTAAATTTGCAATGCGTCTTTTGTCTTCAATACATAAATCCTTCAGTGATGCACTCTTTATTCCTCCCTTACAGAAATTCTAAAACAGAAGAAAACCTTTTGGTTAACTTTTACTGAAAACAACTTTTAAGTCTTTTGAAGAAATCTCTTAAAATAAGCACAGGAGGTAAAATTTCTTAGGTATCTTTTATCTTATGGAAACACTACTTGCCTGTTTTATTTAAAACTTACTGTAAACCCAAAACAGGCTAAGGAACTGTCTGTCCACCAGGGGACATCATGAAATTTATATAGAAAAGCAGACAGAAATAATTCAAAGGCAGAAATGTTCCTGCTTAAATAACAGGGAATATTAAAGAAACAACTTTCCCTTGGTGAATGGCACACGAAGAAACTTGATGGAAGATACTAACAACCTTTCCTACACCATAGCCCCTAGGCTGCATAAAAGTATGCTACGGTTGGCAGCAGATGCACCTGATTCTAACCTCTCATTATATCCTGAAGGTCATTCCAAAGGGTACTAGATCAAGGCGTATTCAAAATAAAAGCTAACACATATCTAGTGCTTACTGAATGTCAGGAATATTCTAAGTACTTTACACTTATTAATCCATTTCATTTTCCCAACAATGCTATTAGACAGGTATTATTCTTATTTTAAAGTGAGGGTACGTATCTTGCCTGGGATTATGGCAGTTGAGTATCAGGATCAAGACTCAAACACAGGTCCCATAGTCTATATTTGAACCACTGTACTATCCTGTCTTTGGTGCTACAAAAAATTCTCCCAGTATCTGAATATCATTACAAGGGGTCTTTAAAGTCATGAAATTCAGGGAGTCACAAGGGAACTGAAGGTAACAATTAAAATGAAGGAACTATGATCCTTGACATTATACAACCTCAAAATAGATCAGTCCAATTACTTCTGGTAGTCAAGAATAACCCAAGACCCTTAAAACGAGTCCTGAAAATACTTAAAGCTAAAGGTGGGAAAAGAGGAGACAAAAGGAAGTGTGAAATAGGAGATGGTAAAAAAATAAAATACATTTGGTTTTTGATGTGGTCAATTGAAGATGCCAGGAGGCCATTCATGTGGAAATGTTTAGGAAGGAAACTGGAAACGTGGTTCTGGCTTTCAAGTCAGAGAAAAACAAAGATTTAAAATTTAGTCATATGACATTACAGATGATGTTGATATTTGTATTATTCTTTATCCTTTTCCATGTTTTAAATTTTTCCTTAAAGAAAATATGTTATAGTTTTTTAAAATCATGTACAAATCCAAGAAAAATATTTTGTATTTAAAAGGACAAGAAGTAGGCTGACCAGACCTACCATTCGAAATGGGAAAGAAGATAACGGTACTGTCCCATTTCAAATGGTACGTCTGGTCAGCCCAGTCTCACTGGCCTAAATTCAAGGTGTCAGTAGGCTGACCATATAGAGTATTTGAAATGGGACAGTATCATTGTTTTCTGTCCCATTTAAAATGGTACATCTGGTCAGCCTAACGAGAGAGGAATCAGAAGCATATAATATTGTGGGACAAAAAAGAAAGAAAACGTTTCAAGGAAAGCGTGAGGTTAACAGTGCTAATGACTGAAAAAGCTAAGCAGAATGTGGAAAGGAATCATTGGATTTGGCAATGGGGGAAGCTACTGATAGCCCAGAAAAGACATTTCAGGAGTTATACAGTGAATAAAAGAACGAACAAGAGAAACTCTTGCACACAGCCAAGAGTTTCAGCAACGTTGTGTTTAACAGCAAAAACCTGAGAATCAGGTTTTATCAACTAGAGAATGGTTAAACTGTGGTATATTTACACACGGGAATTCTGTATGTACTGGTTGTTGTGCTAGTGACTTTCATCTTCAAACCTACACTGCCATCCTCTGCTTTGTGATGCTGAGGCTGAGCCTCTGGAAAACTCATTTCTTCTTTGCCATGTGGCTATCTGTTAAAACTCTGCCAACAGGAAGAACTAAAGGGAGATTGGGCACCATTAGAGGAAGGAAGTGCAGATTCCTTTCTATTTGCTTCCTGTCCTGGTCAGTGTCATCCTTTGCAAGAACAGTTGATTCCAGTTTGCAGCTTTTCCTGCCCTCACAGAACCAACCATTATTATGTCTCTTCAGGGACAGCAGTACGAGTTAGGCTGGTTCCCCATCATCAGAGGTCCAAGTTCCAGCTCTGGGGGGCTCTTCTCAAAGCTTCTAAATTTTAATAATGGCAACTTGTTCCATCTGTTCTCCCAGCCCTAGAAATGGTAGTTGCTTCCTGCAGTTGTATGATAACTAAGTGTTCTCTTTCTGCTTTTTCAGTTCTTCAGCACCACTTTAACAGATCTTTATGTTAAATATTTTCAGTTAAAATAACAAAACCTGCACTGAATTATGAGAAAAAAAACATAACTATACACAGCTATAAATAAATCTCATAAATATAATGTTGAGTAAAAAAAGCAAATGACCCACTATGAGCTCATTTCTATAATGTTCCAAATTAAAGTATTCTTTTAAAAACAAATATATTTTATATGACAGGAGTTGGTAAACTACAGCTACAAGCTGAATCTGGGCCATCTCTTTTTTTTTTTAATTGTTACCTTTTTAAAAAACGAAGGTTTATTAAAATACTATTCATTTACACACTGACAAACATATATAGCTCTTTTCACACTAGTG
Organism: Lyroderma lyra; assembly: GCA_004026885.1. Lineage (NCBI taxonomy): Eukaryota > Metazoa > Chordata > Mammalia > Chiroptera > Megadermatidae > Lyroderma > Lyroderma lyra. Next base: position 456,171 of record PVJL010000198.1, on the reverse strand, counting down.
ACAGAGTTGAGTACTTGCGACAGACACCATGTGTCTCATAAAGGCTAAAGTATTTACTATCTGGCCCTTTACAGAAAAAGTCTGTCAGCTCCGACATAGAAAAAAAAAAAAAGAAAAATATAAAATTCAGGATAGGAATTACCAAAGATGATATAGTAAGGAAAGGACACACCTCGCTACTGTCATTTGATTTACAATGGCATCACTGCAACTCAATGGGGCAAAGAATGCTCAATAAATGGTGTTGAACCAATAGATTATCAATATGGAAAAATGAACCATGACCCTAACTTAACATCATATACATATTAGTTCTTAATGAGTAATGAGTAAAACAAGTTGCTTCTAAAAGAGAGAACCTTCTGTAGAGAGTGTAGTTAGCTAACCAACTCACTTTGCTGGCACACAGTTAGGGATATACTACAGTATACAAGCTAAAGCCAATGACTGGGAATAGCAGAGATGCTAGACCTGGGCCATTTCTGCTTGACAGGGAATCTCTAAAGAACAGTAGTTGGTCTGGAGTTCCCCATTAACCTGACAGACAATACCTCAGACTGTAAGACAATCTGAAGTATGAAGCTCCGGCCAGTCGATCTTCATTATTTTCTTTTCCTCACAGATGCCAGACCTATAGTGAAATAGTGAAATCTTAAGGCCTTCTTTGTTCCCTGCTCATTTTACCTTTTATCTTTTATAGGCTTTTTCTCCATTAAATCTCTTCCACTTCTAATTCCATCTCAATGACTACTTCCCAGAAGACTTGAAATGAAAATTAACATTTTGAGGAAAATATGCACACACACACACACCACCACCACCACCACACATTATCTGGACTTCCACATCTAGTCAAAAAAAAGTAATGGAGACTATACAACAGAAGAACTATACAAAATATATGAAACAATGGTTTTCAGACATTAGGTAGCCCAGGGTAGTGATCACTGAAAGAGGGGAACTAAACTAAAAATCTGCCTGAGGACACTTTTTAGAGATCAAGCAGGGAAACCCAGAGGGACTCCAGCAATCTCCCCAAGTTGAGAAGACAGAAGTGGGAGTACAGGAAAGCCAAGGTGTCTAGAGTTCGGAGGGCAGAGTAATGGAAAGGATAAAACTACACAGAAAGAGAGGTCCAGAGATCTGCAGAGGATACCCTACAGGTCAAAAACTGAGTATTTAACCATAATATGTTTATGAGCTACACAAAGCCAGAGAAAGAACAACCCAAAATGAACAGCAGGAATAATTTCTGTAGCTAATACAGTGTCAGGAATAGCCCATGGTCCCACTAGCCAGAGTGGAAAACCTTGTATTTCAAGGAGTATCAGTAGTAGTATTCACAAGGGCACTACCTACAGTAGGCAAAATTAACCCTATACTAAAAGTTGTTCTGGTGTCACCTTTAGAAGCTTAAAAATAAGCTTTAAAAAGATTAAACTATTTCTAGTAACTTAATGCTGTCCCAGAAAAAAGTTCATAATTATTTACAGAAATACAAAAATATCTGAAACTCAAAAGAGGTAAAATTCATACTGTCTGGTGGCATCTAATAAAAAAACCAGGCAGGCAAAGAAGCAGGAAAATACAATCTACAATTAGGCAAAAAATTACTCAATCTAAATCTAGCCATAAGTGACTTAGATGACAGAATTATAAACAAGGACATTAAAAAAGTTATTATAACTATATTCCATATGTTCCAGAAGCTAGAAGACTCAGCTTAAGTACAGACATGGAATAAACAAATAAAAAACAAAAGACTCAAACTGAACTCCTAGTTAAATACTACATTATTTTATATAAAAAATACAGTGGATGAGATTACTGACAGTTGACATTGTAGAAGATTAATGAATTTGAAGACACAGCAATACAAATAAATACAGAACAACAAACTTCAAGTGACCTAATATTTGTGTAACTGAAGTCCTCAAAACAGAGGAGAGGGATGTAAAAATACCTGAAGACAATACCTGAAAAATTTCTCACAGATACAAAAAAGCTCAACAAACCCCTTAATCAGGAGACATTCTGAAAACTAGCCCAAGGTATACTACAATCAAATTGCTTAAAACTAGTGACAAAAGACAATCTGAAAAGTAGCCACAGTTTAAACTTACACACATTTAAATACAGAGGAATAAAAATGATTTAAAATACTATTTTCTAATCAGAAACAATGCAAACCAGGCAACAGGGAAGCGACATTATTAAAGTACTGAAAGATGAACACTAGCAATGCAGAATTCTATAACTAGTAAAAATACCTTTCAAAAGTGAAAGTGAAATATACTTTTGCAGGCATACAAAAGCTGAAAAATTCATTCCCAACATACTTGAACTATAATAACGTAAAGAAAGTACCTTAGGAAAATGGAAAATGTTATTTATCAGTGATATCACAAGAAAAACAACAGAAATGATAATTAGATGGGTACATCTAAAAGACATTTGTTGCATTTGTTATATCTCTTTAAAAAGCAATGGAAATAAAAGGAGAGCAAATTGGAAAGGATGATGTAAAACCATCTCTATTTGCAGATGGCATGGTTTTATATATAGAAAATTATAAGGAATTCACTAAAAACTATTAGATTAGAAGTAATAAGTAAATTTAGAAATGCTGAAGGAAATAGATCAACAGACTAAAATCAACTGTATTTCTATATACTCAGAGTGAACTGAAAATAAAATTAAGAAAATAATGTCATTTATGATACCATCAAAAAGCATAAACTACTTAATACTTAGAAATAAATTTAACAGAAGCAGTACAAGATATGTACACTGAAAATTACAAAACATTTCTGGAAGTTAAAGAAGACCTAAATAAATGGAAGACATCTTACACATCATATTCAAGGACTGGAAGACTTAATATGATTAAGTTGAAACTACTCTCCAAACTGATCTAAAGATTTACTGAAATCTCTATCAAAAGGCCACCTGACCTTTGTGCAGAAATTGACAAGCTGATTCTATAATTTCTATGGAAATGCAAGAAACCCAGAATAGTCAAAACAACCTTGAAAAGGAAAAACAAACTTAGAGAACTTATATTTCCTGATTCCAAAACTTACTGCAAAGCTACTGTAATTAAGACAGCATGGTACTGGCTTATAAAAAGGGTAATACAGAGCAATGGAAGAGAACTGAAAGTCCACAAATAAATGCTTATACTTATGGTCAACAAATTAAAAAAAAAAGTTTTAGTTTTTTAAAAGTAATTTTTTTCAGTTACAGTTGACATTCAGTATTGTATTATATAAATTTCAAGTGTACAGCATAGTGGTTAGACATTTATATAATCTATGCAGTCATTCCCCCCAATTAGTCTAGTACCTACCTGGCACAATACATGGTTATTAAAATATTATTAACTATATTCTCTATGCTGTACTTTACATCCCCATGACTATTTTGTAACTGCCAATTTGTACATCTTAATCCCTTCACCTTTTTCATCTAGTCCCCCAAACCTTCTCCCCTCTAGCAACCATCAGTTTGTTTTCTGTATCTATGTTTTGTTTCTTTATTTTGTTTTTTAGATTCCACATATAAGTGAGATCATATGGTATTTGTCTTTCTCAGTGTGACTTATTCATTTTATAATATATGGTCAACAGATTTTTTAATAAGGGTGCCAAGACAACCAAGGGGAAAATAAGTCTTCAACAAATGATGTTGGGACAAGGTAGTCACATGCAAAATAATGAAGTTGGGTCACTACCCACACCATAAACAAAAATTAAATCAAAATTGATCAAATGTAATAATGTAATATCTAAAAACAAAACTCACAGAAGAAAATACTGATGTAAATCTTTGAAACCCTGGATTAGGTAATGATTTCTTAGATATGACAGTAAATCATAGACAACAAAAGAAAAAAATAAATTGGACTTCATCAAAATTAAAAACTTTTGTGCTTCAAAGGACACTAACAAGGAAGTGAAAAGACAATACACAGAACAGAAGAAAATATTTGCAAATCATAGATCTGTTAAGGGCTTGTACATGGAATCTCTAAAAAACTTTTCAAATGCAACAATAAGAAGACAACCCAATTGAAAAAGGATCTGAATAGATCCTTCTCTAAGGAACATATACAAATGGACAAAGCAGCACATAAAATGATGATCATCATTATTAGTCATTAGGGAAATACAAATCAAATACATACTCACTATAAGGTTATAATAAAAATGATGACTATAAGGGTTGCTAAGGATGTGGAGAAACTAGAATCTTCATACATTGCTGGAGGGAATATAAAATGATATATTTGGCAGTTCATCAAAAGGTTAAACACAGAATTACTACATGACTCAGCAATTCTACTTCTGAATTGGAAACACACACACCCACACATATAAAACTTGTACATCAGTGTTCATAGCAATATTATTCATAACAGCAAAAAAGTATAACAACTTAAATGTTCAACTGATGAATGGATAAACAAAATGGGTATTCAGCCATAAAAAGGAATGGAGTAATATAATACAAGCTACAACATAAATGAACCCTGAAATCATTATGCTAAGCAAAAGAAGCCAGTCACAAAGGCCAATATTACATAATTCCATTTATGTTACATGTCCAAAATACACAAATCTATAGAGACTAAAAGTGGTTACTAGGGGATGAGATAACTGGGGAAAGTTTCTTTCTGGGGTGATAAAAATATTCTGGAATTACATTGTGGTGATGGATCCACAATTCTGTAAATATACAAAAACCTAATAAATTGTGTACTTTATAAGGGTAAGCATTGTATGTAAATTATATCTCATTTTGAAAATAAAAGACAGTTGACTATTTAAAGCAAAATAAAAATATATTTTGAAGTTCATGTATAGAAGTAAAATGTATAAGAATATCACAAAAGTGAGGACATATACCTTAAATTACAGGTCAAGTGGGAAAATATCACTTGAAAATAGGCTGTGATAAAGATGTATACTATAATCTCTAAAGCCAGTGAAAAAGCCCAACCAAGAATTACAGCAAATAAGCCAACAGAATCATAAAAAGTATGGATTTAATCCAAAAGAAGGGTATAGTTAAATATAAAACCATATATAAACAAACTCCAATTTCTGGTAAGAACTTGCAAATGTAACTATTCACATCCTAGTGCGAAGTGAGGATACTACATTGGGGATACAAGTAACACAAGTTGGCCTACAGTTAAATCCTGTAGACTACCCAACATACTAGATGGTAACCAACTAGATAGTGGAAATGTCCTCAAGCACGTAAGCCAGGGATTTAAAAACTTTTTCTATAAAGCATTCAATAGTAAATGTTTTGGCTTTGTGGACACACAGGCACTGTAGCAACTCTGCCACTCAACAGAAAAGGGGCCACAGATACTAAAGGAATGTGCGTGACTGTGTTCCAATAAAACTTTCTTTACAAAACAGGTGGCAAGCGCACTGGGCGAAACTTTGCCTGGGAAGACAAAAACATAACAAAAAGTAAATGAAATAAACCTGTCACATAGAACATATGTCCAAGGAATGTACAGATACTATTACAGAGGCAAAGATGAAGGAGAAATCAATGACTGGGCTATAAAAAGAAAAAGTCTTTGTAATATTATATTCCAAGTAAAGGAAACAGCAACAACAACAATAATAGTAACACAAGTTAATTTTCTTTTAATTAAAAACATCTTTCTTATATTTAAGGGCTTCTGTATCATCAACAAATTCACATAAAAAATTATAAAAGATGCCTAATAAGAAAGTTGTCAATATGATTTACTAACTCCACACAGATCAAAAAGTAGGTCTTTTGAGACATACCAAGATAATAAATTTTCTTAATTAGGGCTTAAAGCAAGCCCAGATATTTTGTAACAAAATACTTCATATGCATACCAAGCATCATCAAAGCATCCTACAATCCTCCATATCTTTTCAGAATTCTTATAAATCATTTAATGTTCTTTCAAGGACACATCTACCCACATATATCAGTTATTGGTTGGCACAGAAAAGTCAGTTAATGGTCAGTGTTTATAAAGAGTAGAGAATAAGGAAAAAAAGGTAGAAATTACTAACCTGGTCATTTACTGAATCTCCTGCACCTTTTAAAGACTCCATGGAGACTGAGGCAGCAGTTGTCCTGGAAGTCTTAAGTTTAACATTAGCTTTGGGATTCATCAATTTGTGTCTTGATCTGATATTTCCTTCTGTAGAAATTCCTAAGGATTTCCATCAAATAAGATTTTAGTATTGTATCTTCTCATTCTCTTAAACCCTCCCCCCATGAACCTCTTCCTTGGTATCTTCTACTTTGCAGGGCCTGATAGGGAAAACTCTGACCTCATTTTAAAGCTCTCTTAATGAATAATGAATCATGAAAAGATTATGTTTTGAATACATTAAAGATTCAACTGAAATATTTTTTAAAAATGCCTGAACATTAAGAAGTCATATTAAAAGCAATAAATTACCACACACCATATATATCCTAACTTAGGGGGAATTAAAGATATGATTTTTCACATAATTGGGGGTACCTTCATTAGTTCAGTTTTACTACTCATCTGCAGTAACCAATAAACATTAAAGAGTCTATTGCACAAACCCATCATCAAGAAATGTTCATACTTCTTGAAATATTAAATTTAGGCTATTATTTGTAATACGTAAAATAAGAAAAGTATCTCTTGCTCCTTAATTCATGAATGAAGTATAAGGCAGCATTTCAAACTTTAATAAGGCCATACCAAATTTCAGAAAAAAACTTAGGTTCTAACAAACTCTTCCACATCCAGCTATACCTACAGAGTGGTCCTAATGTTTTTCATCTTTCTCTTAACACTTAAGCAAAGGAAGCTTGCCAAATGAACATGGAAAATCATACCTGGAACATATACTACTGATTGTTCTTCATCAGAAACTATGCAGGAAGACATGAAGGAAAATACTAGAAGAGATTATCCAATATCCAAATGCTGCTTTGTCCTGTACTACTGTCATAGTTCATCATTTCTTTTGACCTGAGAATTTATAACTAGCTTTTAAAAATAAAACTAAAAAGCAAAGTAATTGAATTAAATGTAGCATAATTAATATTCTTTTAAAGTTTATCTTTACATAGTTACAACTATATAGTTGGTAAAAATCTTGGGAGGTCTTGTTCCATAAAACTTTTAACCAAGCTTATTCTCATGTGAAATATCCTACACTATAAATTCTGTTGTTAGGTTTCTTTCCTTTCCTTTTTAAAGCAAGGAGTCCAGTGCTCCAGTTTGCTCATTACTGAAAAACTAACAAGTTACTTTAGGCATGAATAAATTATTTCAAAATGAGCTTTAGATTTGAAGAACAAACACTGATTGAGAGCAGGTCAATCATTCAAACACAGACAATATTTATTCTTCTGTAGTGCATTCATGAAATGTCCCAAGAAGCCCTATAATTTAACAAGTGAAAGAAATTTCAAGCAAAAATAACTATAATATTTTGAATTTCAAAAGGAGAAATTTAGAAAAGCTAAGATCCTAATACTGCTATAGAAAGAGAACTAATACAGGAAGAAAACTTTCTTTACAGAAACAAAATTTTATTCAGAACTATTCTAAATCCAGGTATGTCCACAATTTGATAACATTTGCAGGAAGGATCTGAACAATTTTTCCAAATGATCCAGAATACTCCAAAGTCTTCTGTTCTTTTATAGAACATCCTCTTTTCCAAGATTTCCAGACAAATCAATTATTAACTATTTCCTTTTGGGAAATGGCTGGAGTAAAACAGTGAATTTAATAACATGTTCAAAAAGTCCATACATTTCAGCTTATGATCAACCCCAGTAATGGAGTCTTTTCAGGAAATGCTGACTGGATACGTACAAAATTCCTATAGGAATTTAGGAATACAAAGATGGTGCATACTATTTGAGCTGCCAGCTGTTTTCTAACAGCTCCCCAGTACAGCACATACACTATAACAGCTTTAAGATAACTGGTGCTCCTGAACTTTAACTTCCCTCAAATATCGGGAATGGAACTTGGAAACTTGGAAACTTGGATGGAGCTTGGGGTATGTGATAAACAAACAAAAAATTAGACCTCACTACTCCAAGGAAACTGAAAACAACACAGGACAGATAATTTTTAAATTTGCTGACATCCAATCTATAAAAAGCCTTAAAAAACAAAATGTATAGGCTCTTTAGCAGCAAAAACTGATTTTTTTTTTTAATATCCCTTGGGAACAGCACACACGGTTAAGTGCTCAACAAATGTTTAATTATTTGCTGTTGGAAATACACAAGTGGTAAAAAGGACCCAGGTGGAAAAAATCCAGGATGATTCAGGACATGCTCCATATGGCAGGCTTCAATTAAAAGATATAATAATGATGAATTTGCATAATCTCCAAAGATGACCATGGAAAGGCTAACATAAGTTGAGTCTGGAAAACATAGGAGGTCTGAAAACAAAGCTCGCGAACTTGCCACCACACTCTTACGTTGGCAGCACTGTACAAACAACTCAGTAAGGTTCAATAACCTTGGCATATGTGTCTCACAGCTGTGTTTGTGTCTATGTGTGGGAGTGTCTTGCTCAGTGGCATTCATTATTGTTGTAGTGTGTTTTTGTATGTCACGTGAATGTTGGAGCTTGAATTAGAGTAATGAACAAATATTACATTTCTTATTAAACTTAGCAAGAGTGCAAACAAAATCAGGGACATGTTAGTCCAAATTTACGGAGATAATGCCATGAAGAAAACAGCAGTATACAAGTGGATTAAACTTTTTCTGAGGGGAGAGAGTCACTGATGAAGAGAGGTCAGGGTGGCTAGTAATAAGCAGAACTGACAAAAACACTGCAAAAATTCGTCAAATAGTGCATCAAAATCATTCGCTGACTGTGAGAAGCATAGCAGACCAAGTAAACATCAATAGAGAAATAAATAGTTAGGAAAATCTTAACTGAAAATCTCAACATGAGAAAGGTGTGTGCTAAAATGGTCCCGAAGGAGCTCATTCATGAACAAAAGCAAAGGAGAGTCGAAGTTTGCCAAGACCTTTCAGAGAGGCAAGACAGTGTTTTGGGCTGTGTTATCTAACACTGGTGATGAAACACAGCTGTACCAATATAACACTGAAACAAAGCGTCAAAGTGCACAATGGAAGTCAGCTAGTTCTCCATTACCAAAAAATTTCCATCAGTCCAAATCAAGAGTCAAAACAATGTTGAGAACTTTTTTTTTGATATCAGAGGAATTGTTGATTATGAATGTGTACCAACTGTACAAACAGTCAACCAAGTTTCTATCTGGAAGTGCTGAAAAGGCTGTGTGGAAAAGTTTGACAAAAAACAACCCAAACCTTCACCAACAACTCATGGGTCTTGCATTGCGACAATGCACCAGTTCACACAGCACTGGTGAGGGAGTTTTTAGCCAGTATGACCTCATTCGGCCCCCAATGACTTTTTTCTTTTCCCAAAGATAAAGGAAATATTGAAAGGAAGGCATTTTGATGACATTCAGGACATAATATGACAGCTCTGATGGCCATTCGAGAAAATGAGTTCACAAATTGCTTGGAAGGGTGCATTTGGAGGTGCTGGCATCAGTTCATAGCTTCTCAAGGGGAGTACTTCAAAGATGACCATTGTATTCAGCAGTGAGGTATGCAGCACTTTTTCTAGGATGAGTCTGCGAACTTAATTGTCAGATCTCATACTTCATGATCCACCAAAGAGCCTGCTCACAAGTAGAAGACACCAGCCACTAGGGACCCCATTCGACAGCACCCGATTTGAAAGCTTATCCAGTATTTTACCCCAGTAGTTTCTCCTCCCTTCTCAAACTTGACACTGCTTCCTCCATCCTTACTGTCAGCTAATATCTTTGTTTCCTAGTTCTTTAAGAAAAACAAAAATGTAGAGACCCTCTACAAGCTTCCATTTGCAGATGGCATGATATAATAGAAACCCTGAAAGACTCCATCAAAAAACTGTCAGAACTAATAAATTCAGTAAAGTTACAAGATACAAAATCAATATACAAACATCTGTTGTATTGCTACAGACTAATAACTAATTATCGGAGAAATTAAGAAAAAAATTCCACTTAAAAGTGCATCAAAGGATAAAATACCTAGGAGCAAATGCCTTGGACAATGCCTCATAAAATTAAATATTTAACCAAGGAGGTAAAAGACCTGTACAGTGAAAATTGTAAGACAATGATAAAAGAAACTGAAGACACAAATAAATGAAAAGATATTCTGTGCTCATACATTAGAAGAATTAACATAGTTAAAATGTCCACACTCCCCAAAGCTATCTACAGATTCAATGCAATCCCTATCTTTTTGAGAGATATAGAATAAACAATCCTCAAATTTGTATGGAGACTCAAACGACCCCGAATATCCAAAACAATCTTGAGAAAGATGAAAGCTAGAGGCATCACATTTCCTGATTTCAAACTGTATTGCAAAGCTATAATAATCAAAACAGTATGGTATTGGCATAATAAGAGAGACAAAGGACCCCCATGATAGCCACCCCCTTTCCTGCTTTATTTTTCTCTACAGCACCTGAAATAATTGGAAATAGAATATAGTTTACTTATTCACGGCTTCATCTCACTAAAATGGAAGTACCAAGCAGGTGATGATTTTCATCTTTTTGTTCAATGTTGTATCTCCAAACATCAAAGAATGCCTGGTTCATAGTAAACCATCTATGAAAGAATGAAAATGATATTTAATTTTATGAGGCATTGTCCAACATTCTTCTGTGTTAGTTATTTTCTTTAGCTCATTTAAAATATGGAGGTAAAACTAGCTATTTCCATGTTAAATTTCTTTCAATATAAAAAATGCTAAATAAACTGACCTTAACAAGTTTTTAAAAATAAGATTAAGCATATTTGAATCACTTTCGAATTACTTGTAATCTATCTCCACCTTGTTATCTTATGAACCTAAATATTTAATATTTACCATCTTCAAATACAGAGATTCCCAACAAATGTATGTTTTATGGGAAAGGCAAAGTGACACAATATTTACCAAACATATATTGGACCTCTTGAATTCTATGTGCCACCTTAGTTCCACTTTGGTTTGGAAGCACCTCAATAAGACCAGTATAGCAAGTAATAAAGCATTCATAATGTTGATACTAATCTATCCAAACCCCCAGAATTAAAGTAGTAATTAGAAAGCCAGCACAGAAGTGGTAGAGAGGAAAATTCAGGTCTATCCCAGATCACTGGGAACTGAAGGAAATAAAACTTAACACTGCCCATTCCAAACTTTTGAGTTTGAATGACCTACCAGCAACACATGTATATGTAATTATCATTGACCACAATGACTTTCCTGGCTAGTATAAGCATACCTCATCTGTACTTCGGTTTATTGCACTTCATAGATGTTGCATTTTTTACAAATTGAAAGACCCTCCACCAGCAAAAAGATTACGACTGTCTTTATTGCGGTACCCAGTAGACCAGAACCAAATCTGCATTATCTCAGAAGTATTACTGTACATTATTTTAACAATAAACATTAGATCTTTGTCTAATGTTAATTGAAAAGTCAATAGCAGAGATTATAGTTCCTGTAATGTTTGGACCAGGTCCCTTATAGTTTGTATTTATTATTTTCAAGTTACTAATATTGTTAATAATACACTTGAGGGTATTTAAGCAATCAACTTTAGATACTGCAGAAACATTAACTTCTTCTGATATTACCAGAAACTATAATGAAGCAGGAAAGCAGTTTATGGCAGATTTAACAAAGACAAACTGACCACATGGCATCTCCAGTATTTACACATTAGGTACAAAGTCACACCTTGTACAAATCAGCACTGTGACTGAATCATACTGTGCAGGAGATGCATAACTCATAAGAATAGTAAAAATCTTGACATTCACTCACAGATGATCTGTCCTCACATGATGGAAACATCTAGGATTGGAAATCTCTCAAATGTACCTCTCTAATTGCTCTGGGGCAGCACTGAAAAATCTTCCTTTCAGTAGCTGAAAAGAATACCAGATTATAGGTACTACATACTTTTTGGACTTTTTCTATTCAAAGCCCTACTATGAAGTCTTTCAGGTGATCTGGGAAGTCATCACCGTGACAAGATCAAGATCCAAAGAAACATGACTAAACCAAATGATTCAAAGCTATCGTTATGCTTTTAAGCAAAGAATCAGCACCAAATCCATATTTGACATTGCTTTTAAGTCCTCTGGAGATATAAAATGAAAATATCACAGACTGGATATCACCTGGGATAGGCTGGGAAAAGATATACTAGTAAACTTTCAATTCCTTTCCAACATCTTAATTTTTATAGAACGTAATAATCACCTATTACCCCATACAATTTCAACTCTTCACTTTCAATGGGAAGATGGGTATTTCACATAAATTTTTAGAGTAACGAAGAATTTAAGAGAGGGGGATATCTATGCCTTCTATATTAAATAGGGAGTACTAGGACTACATGAATTGAGAGTATAGGGTTGCTAAGACCAAGAACATAGGTTCAGATTACCTAACTATTAATTAGTCCCACTGCAAAAGATTCTCCTCGCAACCCCGACCATTTATTCTGTATCAGAACAACATCCCTTGTCATAAAGAAAATTAAAGAGTAATAGCCAAAACACATAGGTGGTTATGAAAATGATTACCCTAAAGGAGCACATTATAAGATAATAACCTACAAATATCTCCTCTACCACAAAATTCTATCATTGCAGAGGCAGTGTTTCATGAGAAAAGACTGCTCCAATTTCCTGACTTCTTACTTCAGCCCAGTTGTTCCTAATGCACATATTCCCTTGTAGCCATACTGATAGGTAAAGGAAAATATTTAATTTGCAGTGCCCTAGTGTGTTTCTATCCACAGTGTATGTGTATGATTTCATTTGATTCTCAACAAACTATTAGAGACAAGTGGTAATTATGTTTAGAAAGTTCTTAACACTAAACGTTGAACAGCCCTAAATGCAAAAATATTTCTCTCTCCAAAGCATGACACTTTAATCCTAGTAACTCAATAAGGAGAACTGGTAATATAATTTTGTTAAATTTCACTGGGAGCTGAGTAGACTATGCAAACAATATGCAAAGTTAACAGCAATGCCTCAAACAATGCTATCACTAATCCTAGCCAACAGACAAAACTACTCGCCTCTGCAGTCACCCTACTTTCATATAACACTCTAACTAACATGAAGTAAATTATCAGGACCAAAGTTCAGGCTAGAACAGTTTATCAGAGAAAAAAACCACCTATATCACACGTCTCATTATAGATAATTAAACTGGGAAAACTACCACAGGGGTAAAAGCTCTACAGCTTCCCCACCCCCAAACAATCCAAGAATGTTAATCCTCCAAGTGGTGACTTACAAACTTTTTCCATAGCCAGCACCTCCAGACCACGTCCCCATGAAACCATGCCCCACACCTCTCCGAAAATCCCAGTATGAAAATAAATCATTATGGACAGGCTTTTGAAGTCCAACAAGGTTCTGACATCCTCCTAAACAGCACAGACCAAGGACACTCCTAAGCCAAGACAAAAAGACTCTCTGGCTATTCAACACCCTTCTCTCCTCCACAACAAGCTCCGTAGGGACAGACTCAGCAGGGCTGAGGTCACCAAGGGTTGGGGGATCCTCCCAGCCCCAGGCTGGGCCACTACTGTTGGCCATCTCCCAAGAGCTCACCGCCAAGCAGGCTGGGAAACATATGTATTGAGTCCTCACACCTGGAACCCCATCCTGGAGACAGCAGCAACGCTCTGCAACCTTATTCCCAAGCAAGGCAAAAACCCCGGCACAGGACGGCCCCGCACCCGGGGTTAGCATCAAGCTTCATCCCTTCGCTGAGCCCCACGCGACCGCTCGCCACTCGCCGCGCCGGCGCCCCCTGCCAGGCGGGCAAAGGATACAGTCCCGGGTCCAGAACGCCGCCGCGACCGGGCGGGAGGGGCCCGCCACGTCCGCCATCTTGAAACAACCGCCACTCGGGGCGTCGCGCCGGGGACGTCCCGCTCCGGGCTCCGGGCTGGGTCTCCATTGGCCGCTTGGCGCAGAGGCCCGCCCCCGCTTGTAAGGCCGTCCTCCGAGAGGAGGGAGGGTCCAGGCAGAGGAGTAGCTGTGTCCCCGCCGCGAGGTGTGAAGCACCTTTCGGTGTCCGGGGAACGAGCGCCCCACGGAACCCCTACTGCCAGACCAGCCCGGATCCCCCATGGTCGCCGCGCCTCGTTCTCAGACGCCGAACACTACAACTCCCGGCATGCCGTGAGCTTGAAGGTGGAGGTTTGGAGGCGGAGTCCAGCCCTGCGGTCCGCTCCGCTCTCCCGCCCAGCCCCCGCTGCCCGGGCCTCGCGCGGAGCGGGTCGTGGATCCATGGAGGAGTCCGCGACCCCGCCTGTGGGCTGCAGCAAGCCGCACCTGGAGAAGCTGACCCTGGGGATCACCCGCATCTTAGGTGAGTGGGGCGGGGACCCGGAGTCGGGGGACAGCACGACGCTGGACCCTGAATGCTAGTGGACAACGCTGCTGTGACTTCCGTTGTTAAGGAGGAAACAGGGAGCTGGGTGCTGTGTCGGGGGGACGTTTACCGGGAGTGTTCGGACGCGCAGAGCTGGGAAACCCAAAGGTTCTCCCCACTCTAGGTCCCACCGCAGGGTCTGGTTGGGGCAAACAAAAACGTGCAAAGGAGAGACAACAGGCACCTGACAGCTGAGAGGGTGGATCTCGCGAAAGGCATTCTTGGCCGAGGGAGTATCCTTTAAGCCCAAGCCCTTCCTCTGGTAGCAGCGAGAGCTGGGGAAATGTGAAGATCTCCTAGAGCAACAATGTCTACGCGCATCTGTGTACCAGTCCAAAAGGAGTCCAGCTTTGCACTACTGAATGGGTGCTTTTCCTTTATCGTACCTTTACTTCGTACACACCTCTATACTTAGACTCTGGGACTACAGAGATGGGGAAAAATAAAAACACACTTATGTGAAAAAAATCAAGACTAGGCCCCCAGAAGTGTGAAAGGTGGCCCCCAGAAGTGTGAAAGGTGGCCAGTAATCTATTATTGCTCTGAGGTAGCACACAGGAGGAGGTGATTGATCTTATCTGGGGAATTAACGAATATGTCCCACAGGAGATGATGATACCAGATTTTGAAAGACAACTGGGAGTTAGCCAGATAACCAAGGAGAAAGGCAGACTAAGCCTGCCGTATAGCGTTCTTTGATGCCTTACCGTCATACAATAAAATCCAAATTCTGTACCATGACCTTTAGAATCTGCCCTCAACTGTCTTTTTTACCTTACTTTCACTGAGCTTTGGTCACAGTGGCCTTCTTATTGTACAATAAACGCATTAAGCTGGTTCCCACCTCAGGGCCTTTGCACTTGGCTAACCCTTCACTTGAAATTACCTTCCCCTAAGTCTGAGTCTTCCTCACTTCATTCATACCTCTGATTAAATATCACTACCTCAGAGAAGCCTTCCGTGATTATAGTTTTAACACCCTTCCCTATCAATCTCTCTCCCTTATCCTACATTTTTTTATCCTCATGCTTTATCACTACTTGAAATAGTGTATTTATGTGGTTGCTTTTTAAATTTGTCTCTTTTCTGTAACAGAAGTCCATGAGGAAAGGAACTTTGTCTTGTTCAACCCTGTATTTCCCAGTGCCTAAAACAGTAAATGTGGTATGAAACACCAGGATGTGTTTGAAAGAAGTAATAAATTTTAGAAATGGAGTTATAGAGTAGGATAAGGAGAGATCTAATCAAGACCACCCATATCCTATCTCCTCATTGTTATCCAAACTTCTGCCCTGTTACTTACTCCTGGATGTAGCCAGGCATACTTCATACTTGCTATTCCACAAGCATACTTCATTATTCTCTTTATAAATCTAGGAGTTTTTCTATAAATGTTATTTTCTTTTGATTAATGTTTAATCTACTCAAGTAAAGCCAGCTAAATTTCCCTTAAGCTTCCAGTTTGATTCCTAAATAATTAAATGACTGTAAACATTTTAAATCTCACTTCTACTTTTAATATGTTCTGTCTATGAAGCATTTCAGATGTCTGGCAAACTGATAACACTTCAAAGCAAAATCTCACTAAGGATTTAAACAACTCTGGTAATTAAACGTATAGTGAATCGAGCCTCCTATAAAAAATATCTATCAATTAATTAAATCCTCATAATTTCAAGTTAATAATCACAAATTGAAAATCAATTCTATTTTAATTTTTTCACATTTTTGTTTTTATTTTGAAAAGATATATGTTAAGAGGATTTTTTTTAAAACATGAGGTAACTGAAGACATTGGTGTTTGGTAAGCAAACTCCCAAAACCTCTCCCCTGAAAGATATGAAATAACTCTACAACTACAACATTTCTATCCAAAACCAAAGTTTTAAAAATCCTCCACAAACTACTATCAAACCAAATTCAGCAATATTAAAAAAGGATTATATACCAAATGTGATTTAGCCTAGGAATGTGCAGTTTGTTAAACATATGAAAATCAATTAATGTAATATAATGCACCATGTTAATACAGTGAAGGACAAAAACCGTATAATCACATCAACAGATCCATAGAAAGCACAAAATCCAAGACCCTTTGATGATTTCAAAATACTCAACGAACTAGAAATAGAAATAGAAATCACTTCCTAAATCTAATAAAGGGCATCTATGAAAAACCCACAGCTAACAAAGTACTTACTGGTGAAAAATCATGTTTGCCCCTTAAGATCAGTAACAAGACAAATGTTTTGGGGATTCCCAAGACCATACCAGGTTCAGTGGTTCACTAGAATTATAGGACTTGGTAGGTAAACATGCTGTGATTTATTACAGCAAAAGCAAAGGGAAAGATAAGGTGCATATAGGGAAGTCAAGGAAACTAAGTGCAAGTTTTCAGGAGCCCTCAGTGGAATCACATGGGACACCATTATTCCAGCAACATATGACAACATGTCATACTGTCAACTAGGGACTCTACCTGCACATAAGAGTCCAGATCTTTTATTGGAAAAAAGTCACTTAGACACCATCTACCTCAGTGGTGTCCAACCTTTTGGCTTCCCAGGGCCACACATAAAATACACTAACACTAATGATAGCTGATGAGCTAAAAAAAAAAAAAAAAAAAAAAATTGCAAAAATATAATGTTTTAAGAATTTATGTTGGGCTGCAGGTTGGACATGCCTGGTCTACCTATTATGTACCAAATTCCAAACTCCCAGAAGGAAAACAGGTGTTTAGCTTAAACAATATTGTTTGCACTAATAGGCACAGTGAGCCATTCTTAACAGGTAATGATGGGAACCTTCCCGAAATCCAAGTTTCCACATGCCACTCAGGGGCCAACAACAGGCCTTCCTAAAGATTGCAGTGTCAGGAATGCTGCTGTCTTCACTCTTCTGCACAGTAAGAATTCCCCTTTTACCACTTCTCTTAACATGGTACTGAGAATATAGTCAGAGCAGTTAGGCAGGAAAATGAAAGACCTAAAAATTGGAAAGAAGGAAGTAAACTTGCTATTTGTGGATGACATGATCTTGTGTATTAAAAATTCCTAAGAAACCCACAGAAACAAAAAAACCCTACGCGTAAAATGTAAATTTGGCTCTGTGGCCACAATTTTCAAGTCACATAAATGACCACTTTCTTGTTCTGAGCACATTCACCTGTCTTAAAAAGGTGAGCCCCCAAATGCAAACTGCCTGTGTCAGGTTTCTTAGTTGCAGACCATAGAATACATACATATCTAATTTAAGGTGAGAAATACAGTTTAGCTCATGGGTGTCCAAACTTTTGGCTTCCCTAGGCCACATTGGAGGAAGAATTGTCTTGGGCCACACATAAAGTACATTAATGCTAATGACAGCTGATGAGCTAAAAAAAAAAGTCAAAAAAATCTCATAATGTTTTAAGAATTTGTTGGGCCACATTCAAAGGCGACCTGGGCTGCAGATTGGACACACCTGCTATATCTAGTTAAGGCAGAAAGGGCTCTATTAAAGGACATTAGCTTTAGAAAATCATTGATTGAATTAAAAGGAGCTGACACTCGATTGAGAACCATACTTTCAAAAGGGCATGCTAAATGGGAAGTACCTGCAGCTAGTACAATAAGGAAGCTGCCGAATTGAGAAGCTGCTGCTGCTTCTGCCACCCCTACAACTCCCAACCCCATGAGATTAAAGCACCTCTGCAATTGTGCTTTTGAGAAGATCACATCTCCCCATTCGCCCTCTTCCTTACTTGCTTGTTCCCTCTGACCGAGTTTTATGCAGGTGGGTTTCCATGCAGAAATCTTGGCCTTCTGAGGGAGCATACCTGCAGTGGAATCTGGGAAATGTAGTCATTAGCTATCTAGTCTCTAAAATCCAGGAAAGCACATTGGGAAGAGAACAGGAGTATGTGTTAATCGAGCCAGTTTGCAGGAACATGTGGTTCTTCAAGGCCAGGATCAGCTGTGCATAGTTTACAACCTTTTCTGTCACTTTTTCAGCCTTCCTCTACCTTTAATTCTTGTGGCCCTTAGCGTCAGTATCACCCAGTTTAACACATCATTATATATTACCTTAATGTTTTCACTTTTGTTTCATGTTTGTTATGTTTATCTAAGTAGTCAATAAATTTCTTGAGACAGGGTTTCCTACTTAAATCCCTAATCTCTGGCAGTGATTTTCTAAGCTGATGACAACGGGTCCTCATTAACTACCTCAGAGATTGGTGACTCAGATTGGTGAACCAGAACACTTCCTCATGCCACCGTGCTGGGCCCCATGAGGACAGAAACTCCTTTGTTCAGGACCTTGCCTTGTATATCCCTTCATCTGGCTGTTGATTTATAATATCCTTTGTAGTAAACCAGTAACCTGGTAAGTAAATGGGTTTCCTGAATCCTGTGAACTACTCTTCACAAACTAAACCTAAGGAGGGTGGTCATGGGAACCTCTGATATATATAGCCAGTCAGTCAAGAGCATAGGTTACAGCCTGGAGTTGTGGCTGGTATCTGAAGTGGAGGACGGTCTTATGGGTCTAAACCTTTAACTTTTGAAATCGGATGCTACCTCCTGGTAGATAGTGTCAGGTCAAATTGAATTGTCAACAACCCAGCTGGTATCTGAAAATTGCTTAGGAGTGTGTGGGAAAAACAACTTCTCCACCATATTAGAATTAACTACTAAGACAACATGATAGAAAAAGCATTAGGCTTGGAGTCCATAGCTATGGTCATAAATTTAGTTCAGTGAAATGATTTAATATCTTTTCATCTCAGTTGCTTTAAAATGAGAGTAATGATGCTGGCTTCACAAGATGCTTGGAAGATTAAATGAGATCATTTATACCAATTCTCTGAAATAGAGCATTATACAATTTATGTGTCTATCTCTTCCCCATCCCCAGCACTTCCTCGCAACCAGTGCTGAAGTATTGGATAGTAGAGTCTCTCTACAGTGGGTACTTCCTAAGCAACTTATTATAGGAAAGTTTCTAAAGTCAATAAGTTAACTAGGTGGCCTATCCTGGAGGTATTCAAAGCTTAGGTATGATATTCTTTCATCTGTGGTAGCATGCAGCAGTTCTCTCTGAGCCTCTAGCCCCTCCATGTAGACCTGTTATAAACTGAATAATCACATGTATTGTGTCTCTCTCAGCCTGTTGATAGTGATGCTGTCAGCTATAAATGCCTGATACACTCACCTGGGCCTGTACTACTTGTGGGGAGCTCACACCGACGTTTACCTAATTGGAGTCAATGTTGTGGCTGGTGGCCATTGTAGTTCTTATTATGATTGCTGGACCACTTCAGAAACATGGAACTGAAAGAAAAAGATTATATAGCATGTCCAAGGGCCATATAGCCATTTGGCAGAGAGAGAGAGGGAGAGCAAGAGCCTGCCTTTATTAGGGTCTGAGGGTGGGGGGGTGGCAAGGGTTTTAAGGGGTTATTCTTTATTAACAAAAATATAACAGGGAATTAGGGTATGAGAAAGGAAAAGAGGGGTCGCTCAAACAGTCATTTATCCACGTTAACCAGGGCTTTCTAAAAGGGAACTTAATGGGTGGTGGTGTTTCATGTATTTGAAATGGATACCTTGGCAATCAAAAGCTTAATGTCAGGCAGTTATTATACATTACATGTACTCTGCAACTCCAGACACTAGACACTAACCTTATCAGTGTAGTGAGATGATATCACTGCGCAACCAGCTGAGTTGTTGGCAAAGAATCCTGTATTCTGTTCTACATACAGGTGGAATGGTAGATTGCTAGAACTGATTAAAGCTAGACGCTGCATTTGCATAGGATAATTGCTCTAAAGGGCTATGCCGGGGCCATGCAATAACTTTTGTACGAAAACCCCTCATTTCTCAACTACACTCATACTTAGAGTCAGAAAATTGGCTTTGTGGCTGATCCTTTCAGCCTCAATGCCCTGCTATAAAATGTGAATAGTAACATTTATTATTAACTATTTTAGCTTTGGTTGAACGTTCCAAATGGAACCACCTCTGAAGGGACAGAGTCTTCTATCCTTATTAAGGAGCATAACAAGAACAAGGTCAAATAGCTTGAAGCTCACAGTGTTTTTCTACCACAGTACCATACTTCCCAATATTTTAGAAAGAACACTGATCAGAAGGCAAGAGAAAAATTGTGCATGGTACTCTTTGCTTTTCCAAAGCACCTTCATTTCTGCTTCCCTTATCAAGGGAAGTATTACAATTCTTACTGAATATAGAGGGAAGTGAAGCCTCATCTAAGATTATGCAACACGTGAGTGCATAAAGCAAGGCTAGAAAAGGTGGAGTCTGGAATTCTTAACTCCTCTCTTGGGCTGTTGCTGCATCGCAAGATTTGAGGTTTCTGACAACTTGGAGGAAACTTCATGATACATAGAAAAGGTACAGGTATAATTATAGAATCAGTGAATCATTAAACTAAATTAGAAATCTTCCTTATTCCTAGAGGTTTAAAAGTTTTATTTCAATACATTCTCTGTTTACAATATGCCTAGGATTCTCATAGTAAATAACCAAGATACAATTCAAAATAGAATGTAAGTGAATATAAACATACGTGGCCCCAACCCAGCATGTGATGGGATAGGATATCGGGAAAAGTAGATATCACTGTGAGCGACAGTATCTGAAATGGAAGGAGGTGGAACTTTAATATGATCTTTAAGTATGGGTAGGACTTGGGTAGGTTGAGGGACACATTTGGGTGTGTATGATTTTTATATAATGCAAGATATGAGTATAGGTTTGATTTGGGGGGAGGGGCAGAGGAATGGAGACAATGAATAAACTGACACCACTAAAACAGGGTTTGGACTATGGGATAGAAGAAGATACAAATCAAACAGGTGTAATAATGGGCTTGTCTTCCAGACCAAAAGGAGATCGGAATAAGATGTGATGGGAAACCTTGGTGTAGAGAAGATCCTCTGGTGGTATACTGAGGAGGGATCAGAGCAGGGAGAGTTTGTGGCTTTGATTGCATCTACACTTGCAGTGACCATGGCCTAAAACAGATTAACCTACAGAGTGTCACAAAAAGAAAAAGTGGATGGCTTCAGTATTAGGGCTGCGGTGAAAGTACCACAAACTGGGTGACTTAGAATAATAAGAACTTAAACTCACAGTTTGGAAGGCCAGAAGTCTGAAATCAAGGTGTCAGCAGGTCCATGCTTTTCCTGTAACTTGGAGAAGATTCCTGCCTCTCCTTTTCCTAGGCTCTGGCAGTTTGCCAGCAGTCTTTGCGGCTCCTGGTCTTACAGATGCATCACTCTGATCTTCCTGTGCATGTGTCTTCCCTTCACACACACCTCATGTTAGATTAGGGGTCCACCTTACTCCATTATGACCTCGTCTTAACTCATTACATCTCTAATGACCTTATGAAAAATCCATTTATCATAATGTTAGCCTAGCTTCTAAATCCTGGACCTCGGAGTACAAGATGAGTTTTATTTAGAAGAAAACTTACCAAATAAGTTTTATGTCTTTTCAAAGTTATTGAGGGACTATGTCTTATTCCTTTTCACCGTGTCTTAAGTGTATAGATTTAGTTCACTGAGAAGTTCAGTGTAAAATCACTGGGAACGGAGAATCTCTGACTTTTGTTCAGCACACTGAATGAGCAGTGACTGAGTAGAGGTGGCACTCTGGAGATGTCCTTTTTTACAAGGCAGACTACTTGGCCCTATATGATGGGACTGAGTGCCTTTGAGGGAACAACCAGTTCTTTCCTGCTTTTATCCCAGGTAATAAATGGTCCTCAGAGGAACCTAATGTTCTAGAGCAGTCATCAACAATTAGAAATGTGTAAGAGCCAGCCAGTTGCAGCTCTGCAGATTCTCTTTTTCCTCTTTCAGAATCATCCCCGGGTGTGACAGAAGTGACCATCATCGAAAAGGCACCTGCTGAACGTCATATGATTTCTTCATGGGAACAAGTAAGTGTTGCCCTGTTCAGTCCTCACCTTTCAACAAAGAGAGGTCAACTTAAATGCCCCTGAGAAGGCACAATTAGGACAGGAAACCCATTCTTACCTCAAACCACATCTTCCTTCAAAGTCAAGTTCACCCTTCTTTTGTTCCTGTTCAGGCCACCTAACAGTCTCTTCCAGTCCATGCCATTTCCCCAGCATAGAGCGTCTCCTCTGAACCTATCCTATGGAGGCAATGGGACATTGAAAGTTGTATACTAAAAATTAAAAATCCAGCAAGGAAAGGAAAAATTAAATGTTAATGAGCAGGCCAGGCAGAATGTAGTTAAGTGTCGCCGAGAAGTACTAACCAGATTATTATCTAGTGCTTCCCAACCCTTCTCTGAACTTTGGTTCATTTATTCAGCAGAAGTTTCAAGCTT
Organism: Lyroderma lyra; assembly: GCA_004026885.1. Taxonomy (NCBI): domain Eukaryota; kingdom Metazoa; phylum Chordata; class Mammalia; order Chiroptera; family Megadermatidae; genus Lyroderma; species Lyroderma lyra. The sequence continues at coordinate 433,222 of PVJL010000198.1, read as the reverse complement.
CTAAAATGTTCAGGCACTGTGCTTGGTGTTGAGTTCTAGGGAATCAGTGATAACCAAAAAAGGGTAGTTTCTTGCCTTTTGGCCTTACTGTCAATGATACAGTGTAAATCATTGCAAGAATAATTACAAAGCATACTGAAGGAGAGGTGAAGGACTATTGTCAGTAGGCCTAACCTAGTCTGGAGGTGAGAAAAGTTTTTCCTGAAGAAGTTTGAGAAGTTCTTAACCAGGCAGATGAGACCTGGGAAGAGGGGCTCTCAGCTCGTGTGAAAGCTTTGAGATAGGTGGGATGACATTTTCCAGGAGCATGAAGAAGGTGGCTGGAGCACAGGAGAGCAAGGAAGAGCTGCTGACGAGGACCAAGACAAGTAAAACTTCTTAGATCACTAGGAGTTTGCTCTTTATCTTGGGAGCAAAGGGGAACCATTGAAATGTTTTAAGTGGGGAACAGGGAGGTCAGATTTCTGCTTTGGAAAAACCATTTTGGCTAAGTAGCAGCCAGTGGATTTGACAGAGATTCAAGAAATTGCCCTGCCTTATAACAAGTGCCTGCTAATACTATCACATTAGTTATTTGATTTAATCCTCATAATAACCCTGCAAGGTAGGTGTTGATATCTCTGTAATAGATGAAAAAACTGAGGCTCATGTTTTGGGCCATGTAGCTACCAAGTGTCAGGACCTGAATTTGAACTCAGAGTTTCCTGCCTCTAAGCACGTGCCCATTCTGCTCTGCCAGACTGCCCGTCAGAGAGCAAAACTGGCACTCCTGCCCTCAGCGGCCAAGCAGCCAAAGGCTCTGTCCAGGAGAAAGAAGAGAAAGATGGATGTGAATAGGCAGCCCATGTGTCTGCATCTGCCTCATCTGTACTTTTCCTCATTCCTGTGTTTAGGGCCCAGCATGGTATTTATTCCATAAAAGACACTTTATGAATGAGTGAATTGGATAAAACATGAAGGTCAGAAAGGGTATAGAACTTTTGCAAGGTGACTCAGCTTCTTTTCCATAAGCAGTCCTTAATCTCATTCCAGAGAGTGAGGCTACCACGACCACCATCTCTGAAGCAAGGAGGCAGCAAAGGATGCCCTTACTAATGCCCCCAATTGTAGAATGCTGGTGACTGGTTAAGCCTTGAGGGCATTATTGCTTTTCGAAGGTTGTCTTGACTGCTGTCTGCCAAATACAGAGCTTTGCCAAGACGCTTGGTGCCCCAACAGACAAATATTTGTATGTGTTTTTCATCACGCATTTTTAGAGGGACACTGATGGAAGGATTTGAGGACAAGTATGCTGCCTCTCCTCTGTATCTTAAGCAGCTTGAGCCCTGGCCCCAAACTTTCATACCCCACCCACCAAGACAAAAGTTTCCAGTTAACCAGGCCATTCCCTTTCCCTTAGGAGGGAGTTTGAGAATGTATTTGAGAGCTCTCCTGGAGACCTCACTCCAACCCTCCACAGCCCACAGGCTTTCCTTCCACTACCGGACATCCTCCCCAAGAGGAATTTTGGTAGATGCGCTTGTCCTCATTGCCTCACATTTCCAGTTATGTTTTTGTGCTCCTCTTTGATGGGCATCCTGGACAACCAACGCTTCCTTTTGCTGTGGTTGCAGATGTGCTCCCAGAGAGCCTGCCCAGCATGGACAAGCACCTGTGAAACATTAATTTCCATGCTGTGGCTCTTTTGTCGGTCTGGTTCTGCATCTGCTGCCAGCCCCCTTCCTTGGTGAAGGGGCCTCTGAAAAGAAGGGAACAGCAGGTACAGGATTCCCACAAGTGAGCAGGAGAAGGTGAGCAGGAGGCAGTAGATGGCCCCTAGTCCTTCCCTCGAGACTCAGGGAGTGCTCAGGAGGCCTTTCTGGGAATCAAGCTGGTGGCTCCCAGAACATCAGAGTGGCTCAGGTCCTTCAACTGATGAAGTAACACAACTTATGGTGGACTCTGTCTAGCATAGTTTAGAGAAACTACTGTAGATAGCCTCCACACACACAAAAAAATGTTGAGAATTGTAGTATATGATAGAATCATCATGAGAGTACACAGATTACAATACCATGCCAGTGCCACACTATTATTTCAAACACTGGTAAGCAGTATTACTCTGCCTTCTCGACTTTCTCCCTAAATCCTCTCTCCAGTCCTTACACCTGCTCTTCTGTTCGCTTTCTGCAAGTTGTCCTCTTCTTTTTCATCCCCTCCTCCCCCCACCCAAATAAAGGCTGAGCATGAACCTGATGGGGAGATACCCTCTGAAGTGGACAGATTGCTTCTCAGGGAAGAGCAGTCTCTTTCCAGACTGGCCAGGAGAGAAATTACGATGGCAGTAACTCTGAGTCACTGACCAGAGCAGAGGAGCCACCTAGAAGTGGTCCCTTGAAACCCCCAGGCAGGGCCAGCCACAGTCCTTCCTGCGTGCTAAGTGGTAAGGTCTGCAGCAAGGGGGCTACAGAGCCGATCCAGCAGTGATTTATGTGAAAATGACAGTGTAGGCTTATTACTTTTCAGTGAGTATTTTTTTCTTAGTATTTTTTATGAACTTGGTTTACTTGATGTTTCGTATGTTTATATTAGTACTTGAAATATATTAAATATTAGATTTTGCTGATTTTTTTTTCTATTTTTTATGAGTTCCAAATAATTTTTTTTAAATACTGGTATATACTGGTAAAATACCAGTGTTTATTTTTTTCTTCACTGAAGTCAGTACCATAATAAATGTTACAATCCCTATTACGGGAATTCTCCATCCTAACTTGAAGATAAACAATGCCACCAACTCTTTTCAGCTGGGGTCTCAGGAATCCAGGTTAAGAAAGGCTGATGGGCAGTAGTTTCCTGCTCTCCACCACTAGATGGCACTAGTGACCAAAATCTCTTAGTGGATGCTGGTTCTTTTGGAGTGACAGGAGCAAGGATTTTGTCAGAACACTGGAAACTCTAGGCTTCTTGTGCTAGGGACTGGGAGTGGGAAAAAGGCCTTTATGCATGCACACTTGTTCGCTCTGAAAGCAAAGAGGACCTGCCATACAGGAGGCACAAGGAGCAAGTCCTAAGCTCCAAATAATATACTAAGTAGGGCAATATGTTAGCCCAGGGAGTCAGAGAATTTGGTTACACATCTGTGATATTGGGAACTGCATGGTGAAGAGAAGTAAATCAAAAACTAATCAGAATGCATTTTTAATTCTTAGATCAAGAAAGTGAAAAACCTGTTTTCCTTAGAAGAACAGCTGTTGTCGTTTTAATCGTATAAAACCTACTTAAAATCATCTGCAAGCTTGAAATCTGCTTCAAGAACCTATAGTTCTTGAAGATGCTATGCCCTAAAATCATAGTTATTATCTGGTCTTTTCTCTTTCTGGCAAGCTCACACCCTCTCCTACCTCCAGTATTTTATAGACTACTGATTTTAAAAATAATAGATTATTCTGAAACTTGGATTCACAGAATTTAAGTGATACTCAGGTCCACTCAGTTAGTAGCAAAATTAGGAAGTAAATTCAGATCATACTGCTGCACTCTAACTTCCCCACACTGGGTACCTGGAACTGACAGTACGACCTACAGCAGGCATGTCCAGCCTGCAGCCCAAGACAGCTCTGAATGCAGCCCAACACAAATTCTTAAAACATGAGATTCTTTTTGCAGCCTTTCTTTTAGCTCACCAACAACTAGCTATTGTTAGTGCTAGTGTAGTTTATGTGTGACCCAAGACAATTCTTCCACTGTGGCCCAGGGAAGCCAAAAGGTTGGCCACTGCTGACCTAAAGCAAACTTGACATGATCAGTGTTCAGTATCACATCTCAAAATTGTCCAATAAGCCAAAAGTGAGGATGGAGTTACTAATGTATTACCCGCTGCCTGTATAAACATGACAAGTCAATCTAAGAGGCCCAGGAAAAGAACTGGAGGACTCATCCTCCTCAACTCTCCAGGTGTTTGACTGGCTAGAGAAGACTGATCAGGCATGTGCGCATATATGAGTTAATTAGAATTTAGGGCATGCTTCCAGTACCTCCGAAACAGATACGAAGCTGTTTCTCTCTACCACCAGTTTGGATGATTTCCTGTCCGTGTGATATATTTGTCTATATCCTGTTGTACTTTTTTATTTTCTAACAACTTTCAGAACTGTGAGGTTTGTTTAATTAAATGCTCTAGAAGAGTATATTCACTTTTAAGATGCTCTCATTTATCCAATAATTTATGAGCATGGGTCTGAGATTTTGGTAGTGATTGTCTTGCTCCAACATCATCCAGACTGCCTAGGATCTCCTCTCACACCTTGTTCCTCTAAGTCTCCTCAGCTTGTTTTCTCGAGCAGCCTCTTCTCCAGCTAGCCCTCCACAGAGGCATTCTCACAGCAGTGCAGACACCTATTCTACCTTCTCAGGTGAAGCAAGTAGAGATCCAACTGGTCATTCTGCTCTAATAAACTTTTCTTACTGACTTTTTTGTTTGCTTTATTTTTTATTGAACTCCATACTGTTTTCCATAGTGGTTGCACCAGTTTATATTGCTACCAACAGTGCACCAGTGTTCCCTTTTCTCTACAACCTCACCACTGGTTATTTCTTGTCTTCTCGATAAGGGAAATTCAAAAAGGTGAGATGTCATATCTCATTGTGGTTTCACATCTCCCTGATGATTAGTGATGATGACCACCCTTTAATGTATTCATTGTTCATTTGTATGATTTCTCAGGAAAAATATCTATTTTGTTTCTCTGTCCATTTTCTAAAGAGATTGTTTATTTTCTGTTGAATTGTATGAGTTCTTTCTATATCTTGCATGTTAAGCAAAATTTTATATGTTTTTTCCTTTTATTGCCTTTTTTATTTCAAATCCAAAAAATCATTGCTAAACAGTGTCAAGGAGCTTATTATGTCCTGTATTTTCTTCTACAAATTTTACGGTTTCAGGTCTTACGTTCACATCTTAAATCCATTTTGAGTTTATTTTTGTGTATGGTATAATATAGGGGTTCAGTTTCTTTGGCATGTGCCTGTCCAATTTTCCCAATACCATTTATTGAAGGGACTGTCCTTTCCCCCACAGTATACTCTTGGCTCCTTTGTACTGAACTATAGTTAAAAATGTAGTAAAGATCATAAATGTGTGGGTTCATTTGTCTTTTGTTCCATTGGTCTATATGTGTCTGTTTTTATGTCAGTGCTATACTGTTTGATTACTGTGTCTTTGTAATATAGTTTGAAATCAGGGAGCATGACATCTCCAAGTTTGTTCTTCTTTCACAAGATTATTTTGCTGATTTGGGGTCTTTTATGGTTTCCTACAGATTTTACTCTTGTTCTCTTTCTGTGAAAAATGCCACTGGAAGTTTCATAAGGGATTGCATTGAATCTGTAGATTGCTTTGGATAGTATGGAATTTTAATAATATGAATTCTTCCAGTCCATGAACACAGAGTATTTTTCCATTTACTTCTGTGTTCCTAGATTTCTTTCATCAGCATCATATAGCGTTCACTTGTATAGGTCTTTCACCTTCTTGGTTAAATTTATTACAGGGTATTTTATTTTTGATGCAATTGTAAATGGGATTGTTTTCTTAATTTTTCTTTTTGATAGTTTGTTATTAGTATATAGAAATGGAACAGATTTTTGTATGTTGATTTTGTATCCTGCAACTTTATTGAATTTGTTTTTATTGGAGTCTTTAGGGTTTTCTCTACATAAAATAATGTCATCTGCAAATATAGTTTTACTTCTTCCTTTCTGATTTGGATATTTTTATTTCTTGTTCTTGACTAATTGGTTATGCCTAGGACTTCCAGTACTACTTTGAATAATATTGGTAAGAGTAAGTATCCATGCTTTTTGCCTGATCTTAAAGGAAAAGCTGTCAGCTTTTAACCATTCAGTATAATGTTACCTATGGGCTTGTCACATATGGTTTTTATTATGTTATATTATGTGATTTGATGATTTGTATTATGCTTCCTCTGTACCTACTTGTTCACAGTGTTTAACATGAATGGATGTTGAATTTTGTCAAATGCTTTTTCTGCATCTATTGAGATGATCATATGATTTTTACTCCTCATTTTGTTAATGTGGTATATCACTTTGATTGATTTATAGATATTGAACCCTCTTTGCATCTCTGTAATAAAGATCATGGCATATGATATTTTAAATGTATTGTTGAATTCAGTTTAGTAATGTTTTGTTGAGGATTTTTGCTTCTACCTTCATCAGGAATATTGTCACATTAATTTCTTTTCTTGTGGTGTCTTTGTCTGGTTTTGGTACCAGGGTAATGCTGATCTCAAACTGAGTTTGGGATAGAGATCCAGTATGGCAGAGTAAGTAAACACTGTGCCTGCTTCGTTCTGTGAACACATTAAAATTACAACTAAATTTTAAAACACCTAGCCTGGAGAACCATATGAAGTCTAGCTGAACAGTTGTTTTATGACTAAGGATACAAAAAAGAGTGGTGAGACAAGTAGGAAGCACACAGAACCAAAAGGAGCCAAACCTCTGGTGGCAGTAGAGAATTAGGAGGGATATCTCAGCTGCAGAGGTTCCCCCAAGAGGAACCAGGGACTCCAGCCCCACCTCAGACTCCCCAGCCTAGAGCACTGGTGCTGGGAAGAGGAGCCCCATAACATCTGACTGAAAAGCAGTTGGGACTCTGACCATCCATTTGGGACGGAAGGCTGTGGGAAATTCAGGTGTTCTCTTAACATGCCTGCACAGACTCAGTCACTCAGGGGTATGCACCCTGGGCTCTGGCAGAGGGACGCTGACTTGGGGCATTGGAGGCATACAGGGGAAATACTGAGGTGTGTGGCTTGGGCAAGGGCTAGAGGACAGTCGCCATTTTTCTTGAGTGGGTCCTTCTCCCATGCAGCTGGGTAGTGGGTGCTATCTTTCCTGTGTTGCACATGTCCCCCACATGGCCAAATCTGAACCTGATTGGTTTGGTGAGCTCCACTTAATCCACCTTGCTGACTCACTAGGACCCCACCCCACCCAGCTCTGCCAACACCAAAGGCACTTTTTCCAGTGAACAGCCAGCCCCACCCACATTACAATCTTTCTTAGAAAACTAGCAGAGTCCCCAGGTGTGCAGGACTGACGACTGTTATCAGTGTGCTCTGAGACTTTTGTTGAGTAGCTCCAGGTAGCAGCATTGGCACCAAACCAGAATCTAGAGGAGCACCCAGCACAGGTGACCAGGGAGATGGTCCCATGGCTCCACACATCACCGACTACATAAGGCTATCCAGCAATACTGGGAGAAGTGGCAGATCTACCTAATACATAGAATCAAATGCAGACAGGCAGCCAAAATGTGAAAACAAAGAAGTACATCTCAAATGAAAGAACAACAGAAAATTTCAGAAGAAGAACTAAATGAGATAGAGACAAGCAACCTATTAGATACAGAGCTCAAAGTGATGGTTATAAGGATACTTAAAGGAACTTAGTGAAAACTTCAGCAGAGAGACTGTAGGCATAAAGGAATAGGAACCATAAAAAGAACCAATCAGAAATGAGAATATAATAACTGAAATTCAGAATGCAATAGAAGGAATCACCAGCTGACTGGATGAGCAGAGGATTAAATCAGTGATTTGGAAGACAAGGTAGCAGAAAACATCCAATCAGAACAGCAAAAAGAAAAAAGAATTTTAAAAAATGCAGATAGTTTAAGGGGCCTCTAGAACAACATCAAGCATAACAACATGCACATTATAGGAGTACCAGACGGAGAAGAGAGAAAGCAAGGAATTGAGAACCTATTTGAAGAAATAATGACTGAAAATTTCCCTAAGCTGGTGAAGGAAATAGACATACAAGCCCAAGAAGCATCGTGTCCCAGACAAGATAAACCCAAATATGCCCACACCAAGACACATTATAATTAAAATGGTAAAGGTTAATGACAGAATCCTAAAAGAATCAAGAGAACAGCAACTAGAAACTTTAAGGGAGCTTCCATAAGACTGCCAGCTGATTTCTCAGCAGAAACTTTGCAGGCCAGAAGGGAGTGGCAGAAAATATTCAACGTGATGAAAAGCAAGGACTTACAACCAAGATTACCCAGCAAAGCTGTCATTCGGAATCAAAGGACAAATAAAGAGCTTCCCAGATAAGGAAAAAACTGAAGGAGTTCATCACCACCAAACCAGTATTACACCAAAGTTAGGGGACTACTTTAAGATGGGGGGGGGGGGAATAAAAATTATGAATAATAAAATGGCAATAGCTACATATCTATCAACAATTATCTTCAATTTAAATGGATTAAAAGCTCCAATGAAAAGACATGGAGGCCATTGTACTGAGTGGAATGTCAAACAGAGGAAGACAGATGCAATTTGAGTTGTTTGTGCAGTACTGTCAACATAAGCGCATGGTGGCAAATTCGCGAACTTAATTGTCAGATTTTGAGTATGACAGCTCTGATGGCCATTCCAGAAAAAGAGTTCCAAACTTGCTTTGAAGAGTAGACTAGGCACTGGCATCAGTGCATAGCTTCCCAGGGGTTATTTCAAAGGTGACCATAGTGATACTCAGCGGTGAAGTATGTAGCACTTTTTCTGGGATGAGTTTGTGAAATTAATTGTCTGACCTCATATAGTAAATAATATAGTGATAACTATGTATAGTGCTAGGTGGGTATTACATGAGTCAGAGGTTTTCGCTTCTTAAATTATATGACTGTCTAACCACTATGCTGTACACGTAAAATTAATATAAAATATTATTGAATATATATTTTTAAAAGAAGTGATAGATATAAACAGTGAAATATTAGCCATAAATATAGAATGAAATCTTGCCATCTGCAACAGCCTGGTTATGTTACCAGAGAATGGGGCCCTCCTTGGCATGGTGTCCAGGTTCTTGGTATCTTGAGCAAAGAATTGAATGAGACACACCAAAGTATAAAAGTGAAACAAAGAGGCAGTTTATTAGAAGGAAAATAAGAAGAAACAAAGAGAAAGTTTATTGAAAAGAAAAATATACTCCTAAGAAGTAGGAGCAGGCTCGAGCAGGGGAAGGGCTCAAGAGCCCCGAATAATGAGGCTACGGTAGTTTTATTCTCTTTAGTTGTAAGGGGATAAGCCTGTCTGGGCGTGGGGCCTTTGGATTGGCATCTTTGATTGGCAGGGTCTGTGACATCACCATTTCACTGCTCATGTTTTCTTTCCAAACTCATTTACCTCCTGTGATTGCCTGTCTTGGGGCAGAGATTACTAGAAAAGGGTGATATCAGGGTGGTGATTACTTGAGCAAGGCAAGTCCCATGGGAAGGTCCCGAGATCTCTATTTGTCTGCCTGCCTTATTTTCCTCTTGAGAGGTGTGATCCCCTAAATCTCTTTGGGAAGTTGAGAGACGGGAGGTCTCATCTTCTGTATCTGCTTCCTGTTGAGTGTGGTCGTTGTCCCTACCTGTCAGGGACTCACGGAGCTCTCACCCTATCTGATCTAAAAGAGGGAAGGGGTCTCGAGATCTGCCTGGGAGACCGTGTAGATTTCTTTGGTCAGGATGGGTTGGAAACTTTGCCTGGGCATCAGCTATATCCCAATGGCCCTTAAGCGAGGAGAAACAGATTCAGTTAATAGATTTAAAAGCATTAACTTGACAAGCAGGCCTCAAAGCCACTGTTGCAGAGCAGCTGCATGATGGAAGGTCCATTCAGCCCCATGGAGTTTGTGTCCTGTTGACTTTGGGCTCAGCCGGCCACCCAGGTGTCACTGCCTGTTCAGGAATGGCCTGGGGATGATACCATCAACAAGCATAGATTTACAGCCACCAGGCTAGCTAGCTAAAGTCTAGCAAACACAGCTAAGTGAAGTTCTGTCACTACAGATTTTGGGATGACTAAGGCTGGAGACGGGACATTTTGGGAATACAATTAGCAAACACAAATTACAAGTTTTTCTCTGAATGATGAACTCAAGTCGGGGCAAATGGGAGATACGGGCTAACAGCCTATTGGGGTAATAATCTAAAGCAGGAGGCAGGATGAAGACATTCCATGGTTCAGGCTAGGAACAATCTAATGTTTAAGCTAGAGTTCAAGGAAAACTGATTGAGAGGGTGATTAAGGCTAGGGACTAGCAAAAATGGGGAACTAAGGAACTAGGGAAGAGGGGACTAAAAGTCCCTATCATGAGAGGTTCTTTCATTTGACCCGTGTCATTTGGACCTAGAGAGTTATGCTGAGGTGGTAAGCCAGACAGAGAAAGACAAATGTCATATGATTTCACTTATTTGTGGAATCTAAAGAACAAAATAAACAGAAACAGACTCATAGATACAGAGAACATTTTGATGGGTGTCAGATGGGAGGAGAGTTGGAGGGGTGGGTGAAAAGGGGGAAGAGATTAAGAAGTACAAATTCTAGTCACAGGGTGTAAAATACTGCATGGGACATACAGTCAATAGTACTCAAAATAACTGTGTATGGTGTCAGACGGACATCAGATTTATCTCAAGGTGATGACTTTGTACATTATATGAATGACCCATCACTTTGTTGTACATCTGAAACTAACATTGTGTGTTAAATGTAATTGAAATTTTTTAATTATAAAAAATTTAAAATAAGTTTGGGAGTATTCCTCCTCTTCTATTTTTGGAACAATTGCAGAAGGTTGGTATTATTCCTTCTGTAAATGTTTGGTAGAATTTACCAGTGAAGCCATCTGGTCTAGTCATTTGTTTGTTGGGAAGTTTGAATTACCGATTCAATCTCCTTACTAGTAATTGGTCTGATTACATTTCCTATTTCTTCATGATGCAATCTTGGCAGGTTGTGTTTCTAGGAATTTATTCATTGGTTCTATAATAGGTTATCCAATATGTTTGTATATAATTGTTTATAATAGTCTGTTTTGATCCTTTGTCTTTCTGTGGTATCTTTAATATCTGATTTTATTTTGGTCCTCTTTTTCTCAGCGAGCCTACCTAAAGGTTTGTCTGCTTATTTTAGAAAACCAGCTCTTAGTTTCATTCATCTTTTCTGTTGTCTTTTAAGTCCCTGTTTTATTTCCACTCTGATCTTTGTTTTTTACTTCCTCCTACTAATTTTGGGCTTAGTGTTTTGTTTGTTGAGTTTGTTTTGTTTTTCCCTAGTTCCTTGAGGTTGATGGAGAATTTTTTTTCTTTCTTGATATAGGCATTTGTCACTATGAACCTGCTCTTAGGGATGCTTTTGTAGCATCCCATGTGTTTTGGTATTTTATATTTACATTTTTCATTTGTCATGAGATTTTTGGCTTTTTTGTAATTCTTTTGTTTCATTCTTGTTCTCTTGCTCTCTTCCTTTGTGATTTGGTTTTTTTTATAGCAATATGCCTGAATTGCTTTCTCTTTATTTTTTGTGTATTTACTATAGGTTTTTGTGTGTAGTCACTATGAGGTTTACATAAAACAACTTATAGCAGTCTCTTTTAAGTTTATAATAAGTTTGAATACATTCTAAAGCTCTATAGTTTTACTCTCCCTCCCAGAACACATTTAAAATGATCTCACAATTTATATCTCCTTACCTTGTGTGTCCATTAACAAATGATTGTAGTTATAGTTATTCTTAAGTAGATAGTTATACTTTTGTTGAGTATTTATACAAGATTTATAAGTGATCAGCTCACCACCATAACATTAAATTATTCTGAATTTAACAATACATTTACCCTTGCCTATGAAATTTATACTTTCATATGTTTTGCTGTTACTAATTAGTGCCCTTTCATTTCAGCTTAAAGAAGTCCCTTTAACATTTCTTATAAAGCCGGTCTAGTGGTGATGAATACCTTCAGCTTTTGCTTGTCTGGAAAGCTTTTATTTCTCCTTTAATTTTGAAGAACAACTTTGTCAGGTAGAGTATTCTTGGTTGGCAATTTTTTTTTTCTTTCAGCGCTTTGAACAGATTGTGCCACACTCTTCTGGCCTGTCAAGTTTCCACTAAAAGTCTCCTGATGGTCTTATGGGGCTTCCCTTGGATATAACAAATTATTTTTTCTCTTGCTGCTTTTTAAAATGTTCTCTTTGTCTTTAACTTTTGACTACTATTATAATTTCTCTCTGAATTCTTTTTTTTTTTTTTTTTTTTTTTTTTTTTTTTTTTTTTTTTTTTTTTTTTTTTTTTTTTTTTTTTTTTTTTGGAATTCTGGGCTACCTGGATCGAGATGTCTATTTCTGTCCCCTGGTTAGGAAAGTTTCCAACCATTATTTCTTCAAATAAACTTTCTGCCCCCCTCTCTCTCCTTTTGGGATCCCTGTGATCCAAGTATTTGTCTGCTTGATAATATTCTTTAAGTCCCTTAAGCTATCTTTACTGTTTTTCATTCTTTTTTCCAATCTGGTTAGATGAGTTCCAGTGCCCTGTCTTCTAGTTTGCTGATCCTTTCTTCTACTTCATCTAGCCTGCTGTGGTACGCCTCTGTTGAATTTTTTTCATTTCAGTTTTTGTATTCTGCACTTCTGAGATTTGTTTGGTACTTAGATTTTCTAGCTCCATGTTGAAATTCTCCTTTTGTTTATGTACTGTTCTCCTGACCTGGTGAGCATCTTTATGACCATTATTTTGAGTTTTTTATTAGGTAAATCATTTATTTCTGTTTCGTTAAGGTCTTTTCCTGGGGTTTTTAATCTTATCCTTCAATTTGGAACATGTTTCTCTCATTCTTCATTTATCTTGACACTCTGGTTTGTATGCATTAAAGTAGCCACCTCTCCCAGTCTTGAAGATGTGGTCAAATGAACTTCATTGTTCAACCCTGTCCTACCTCTTAGTTGTCTCTCAAAAGGTTGCTGTTATCCAGCCTACTTTGTTCTTAGTGGCTCCCTGTAGTTGATGGAGTGCCAAGACCTATCAGTTTCCAAAAGGGAGGATTTCACTGAGCACCTAGATGCAGGTTGAATGTAGGCCGGACCCTCGGGCAGCTGCTTTTAAAGTGTGCAAGTACTTTGCAAATACTCTTTTTGGGGGTAAAACTGAGAGATAAGCTTTTCTTCTGCTCCCTGTACTCCAAGCCCTGGAGGGATAGCCCGTTCAAAACTATTTCTTTGTTTGCTACCATCCTGTTGACCCTGTGAAACCAAGCCCTTCTAGAACCAGACTATCAAATGATGTGTCCTCTGGGTAGCAGCCACAAAAGCTGGAATACCAGATGTGTGCCCAACCTTCATTCACAGAGACACCAGTGACCAGTGATGGGGCAGAGAAAAAAGTGTGAAGACAGCATTCACTGGCGGCCTCCCCATCTCTGGACAGAATTGCAGTTGGCCTCTAGATGTTGTTAAATTATAATCCTGATCCTCTGGCTGCATCTTTTAAGATCTACAAATAGGCCTATTTCAGGGAAAGACTGAGCATTTCAGTCTGCTGCCTCTGAGCTCTGCCATGGGGGGATAGCTAGTTAAGAACTGGTACTCTGTTTGTTATAGCATATAAGCCCTCTGGCAGTGCCATTCAATCAGGGGTATGTCTCCTGGGCAGCAGCTGCAAAAGCCAGGGTGTTAGACATGCACAAGCTCCCTTCCGGGAAATACCAGCAACCTGGAATGATGCAGGAGAGTGTGAAGCTACTGCCTGCTGGCCTCTCTGGTCTCTGGAGAGAACTGCAGTTGGCACCTAGATGTGTATTATTAGAAGCCTACAACTCAGGCCAAAGCAAATAGGCCTCTTTTCACTAAAAGACTTCTCATTTCAGTTTGCTCTATACTGGGCCCTGAGGGGGCTAGCCACAGTCCACGTGAGCCCGTTTTACTATAGTCTTGGGAGTGTCTCTTGGAACCAGGCCCCATTGGCTTTCAGAGCTAGGTGTTTTGGGGAACCCATCTCTCAAGTGGAAGTCTTAAAAGTCGAGGTGCCAGATGTAGGGTCCAAATTCTTCTCAGGGAGAATCTGGGAGTTGCGAGTTCCCTTCTAGTTGTGAGTTACCACTCCAAGGGTGGGTTTTATGATGAAATTGCAATCAGCCTCTCCTACCCATTTTGATGTGAACCTTTTTCTCCTCTGCCTGTCATGTAGGAGTCATTCAGCTAGTTTCTGGATTTCTTTCAAAGGGAATTGTTCAATATGCATATGTAGCTATAAATTTGCATGTCTGTGGGAGGAAGTAAGTTAAAGAGCCTCTTATATTGCTATTATTTTTTTGTGTTGTCATTTTGACCCTGAACTCTCGAATACAATTTTATAGATTATTATCACAGTCTTCCTATTTGGGGACTCTGAAACACAGCAAATAGTGTCCCCATTTGCTTTGGGGCATAGCCCTGTGTTCTCTGTCCCAGCCCTGAGCTAACACTCAGCTGCTTTGTGATTCTAGAAAAATAACTGTGTACTGCCTGAGGATGTGAAGAATTTTTACCTGATGACCAATGGCTTTCACATGACATGGAATGTGAAGCTGGATGGTGAGTCAGCCCCTTTGCTGTAGGGAAACCTTGAGATGTTAGATGAGACAACTCTGAGGGTCTTTAAAACCTTTGAGTCTTAATCTGGATGGTTTTCCTGGGTTCTCCTAGAGTGCAGTGTCCAGAAGCAGCAACCGAAGCTAACATGGGCGATTATTGCTTCACACCCCTGCCCCGTGCCAGAGTCTAGCCCATCCCTAACTGGAAGCTCAATTTAGAGGCTGCCTGTTAGGACAAGGAGGAGGAAAAAGGGAATCACTACACAGTTCCTGAGCCACCTCAAACTGAAAGCCTCTGAGGACTCCACTGAGAGCATTCTCCTCAGGGGGAGCTGCAGTGACAGCCTCTGCTGGTCATAAGAGGGGCCACTTCCTTCACTCCCAGCATAGTGAAAACCTCAGGGCTCTGGCCCTCATACCTCAGCCTTGCCTTCTTTCCCTCACTCTCTTCAGCCTGAGTCACTGACCACTTCAGTGTGTAGGCAGTTATCTTTAGTATTAAATGTGTCTAGGACCAATTTTTGTGTTGTGGATGTGGGAACTGACAGCTTCATAGATGTCAGAGATTCAGGTACTATATAGACATGAAAGGGAGTGCTGCACATTTAGGTGAAGACTAGTAAAATTTCACAGGTTAGGAAATCCTGATCTAGGCACCGGAGTTTAGCCCACTTGGCCCTGACTTCCCTGTTCCCAGGAGGCCTTTATTGCCTCCATTCTCTAGCTGCATCCCCAGGTCTACTTTGGTCCTGGGGAAGCACCTTACAGCTCCCCCTGCTGTCACTGAGTAAATCTGCAGAATTGACTTGTCTCCTTCATTCCCTTTGCCTCCTGATTTCCCCTCTTTTGGTGATTCCCAAAGCGTTCTTGTTGCTCTCTCACAGATGAACAGAGGCACTTTTATAGCTTATTGATAAGCATTTAATATGAAATTTTAGCTTAGAATTCTTTCTTCCAATGGCCTAGAAACGATTCTTGTCACCAGTATCAGAACCCTCCTTTGTAGCATGGCCATGGCCTTTGGAGTCTGGAACAATGAAGCAAGTAGACAGGCTAGGCTGACTGGCAGATTCTTCCTTGCCCAAAAACCTGCCTCAGAAAAGAAACATTGCATGAAGGTTTTATGAATGAGTCCCTCTTCATTATTACAATACTTTCTCCAATTTAATTCTCCTAACCCATCTTTCTACCTTGCCCCCATTACCATACCCATTCTTACTGGATAGCTAAAGTCAGTAACAGAAAATCCAGCAGAGGCAGCTTCTGATGTTTACCTCTTTAGTAGTCTTTTCTTCTTGGATGTTCCATGATCAGTACACCAGCTGCTTTGTAATAGATAAGGAAAGTGTACAGTCTTTGTCTATTTCTTATTTACATCCTAATCACGGAATGCTGGACCCAAGCAAGAAGTCTGCCAAGTTCTCCCCACTGAATAAGGAAGAATGGGTGGGAGATAGTTTCCTTCGTGAAAGCTTACAACAAGAAGAGGAGTCAGTTATATAACGAAAGCTGTCACTTCTTTGGAAAGTATAACCCTTCATGCAAAGAAAAGAGGAGAAAAACATTTTTAAGTCCTTTGCTCATCAAACCCTGCCCCTACTGTAGATTTCCCAGTTCCTTTTGAGCATTCCCTTTTTAAATTTTCTTCAGTACTCTGGCCTAACACATACAGTGGGGACCCTTTGCCCATGGTCCCAGTTGCTTTTTTTGCGTGGAAGGTTGGTGCTTTAGAGCATATAGTGCATTTATTCTCCTCCCACTTTCCAGCAGATTCCTCAGCCCTGGTATCAAACAGCACCTGGACTTAGGTCACTTAAGCAGAAGGCATACTGGTGACTATGGTAACCAGGCTTTTGCTCCGTGTAATCCTCCTCTTCGATGTTCCCACAGAGCACACCATTCCATTGGGCAGCATGACAATTAACAGCATCACAAAACTGACTCAACTCAACCAGTCTTCAGTGTACTCCCTTCCCAACGCACCAACTCTGGCAGACCTGGAGGATGCTACAGACGAAGGTACCTGGGGGAAACTCGGCTTTGAGTTAGAAGTCAGCCTGTAGTGTGTTCCCGCAAACTCCTCCCCTTCGGGACTGTAGGAGCGAAGTAGAAGCGGCCTCTAGGAAAGGAAATTTCCAGGAGGAAGTGCCGGCGTTGGGATCTTTGTTTTCAGCACTCACTTCAGGGCCAGGCACACTGTAGACACTTAATGAATACTTGGTGAGTGAATGCATGTTCACTCAGCATTTTGGTATCAAGAGGTTTCTGGGAACATGGCAGTCTAAATGCAGCTCCCTTCCTCCCTCCAGGCTCTTTGCCACTTCTGACTGAAATAGTTAGTTAATAATTCAAATGGCTACGAAAAGCTTTGGGCAGCTGTGAGAAGTGCAGACTCCTGCAGTCAGTTGCTTCCGGCTGTGTATAATGGAGACCCAGTTACAGTATCTAAGTAGGAGTTTATTTTTCTCATCACGAGAAATCTGGAACTAGGCTGGTGTAGCTGCTTGAGAAAGTCACTGATAAAGTCTCATTCCAGCTTCTTGGTGCACCAGCCTTTGGGTACACTTTTCATCTTCATGAGTGAGGCATGTGGGCGCTGTCTCCATGCTCTACATCTGTGTTCCAGGCCGGGAAAAGAAGAGCGAAGGGCAGAATCTCTAGGCAGAGTCTTCCCCTTTCGATCAGGAAAACAGTAGTTTTCTCAGAAGCTCCTCTCCTCCCAATAGCCATTGGCCAAACAGAGCCGAAAGTTTACCCTTAGCTGCAGGGGAGTCTGAGGAGGTGAGCATGTTAGCTGTGCAGTTTTGGTTGCCTCCTCAAACAGAAGTGGGGTTTAAACAAGAAAGGCAGAGAGGTTCACTGTGAGTAGGCAATTAACATGGTCATTGCTAAGACCATGGGGTACTTGGAAATCTTGGTAGAAAGAACTGTTGCAAGGCTTTCCCCTTCAATTGGACAAGCTGTTGGACAATAGGAGGACTAGCAACTGAGCCTGAAAAGTAATGTGCCCTAGAAAAAGCCTGTCACTCAGATAGGTGGAATTCTCACAGGTAGGGAAAGGGTCATGGTGACTTTGTATGTGTGTATTGGGGTTTGCTAACTTCTAAAAGACAAAGAAGTTGTTAAATAAGTGAACTAAGTCTTCTGCCTTTAAGGCTGGAAGAGTAGAGGTAGACTAGATACCAGAGATTCAAGGGTCCTCAGCAAAAGACTGAGCTAGAGGTAGAGACTACATTGTCCTACACATTCATGGGGAAAAAAAACACTCGGCCTTGTGTCACCTGCTAGGTTTATGCTTTTTAAGATAGTTCAACAGCTAGACCTAAGTCTCATTAAACCAAATAGAAAAACATTGACTTTTCTCAGTGGATTCAGCAGTCAGAAGGAAAAATCAGGAAGAAATAATCAGAATACACAACCAGAGAAATAAAACTACTAAAGGACACAGGTGGAAATCTAAATAAAAAGAAGAATAAGAATACTTAAGACAGTACAAAGATTTCCTATAGAAAAAAAGTAGTTTCTCAAACAACTGACTAGATGAATTGAAGAACATAAACATTGAGACCTGAGTTAGTAGTCTGAAAAATCAAGAGCAAGAAACAGCTAAAAACACAGTTAAAATTAATAAATTTAAAAGGGGGAAATTATGAGGGGAAAAATAGTAGGGTAGGAGAAATAGAAAATAGATTCAGGAGACTTTCCATTGGAATTATAGGTGCTCAGGAAAGAAAAAGAATAGATGGAAAGGCAATAAATAAACACTAATAAAAGATTATTTTTCTGCAGATTCAAAGGACTCTCAGACTCTCATTGATTTCATGAGAAAACAGACACCCAGGCATTACATAATGTGAAAAAAATTTTACAAGCTTCTAGGTAAAAATAACAAATCACTTTTGAAGGAATAATCAGACTTTTCACCTGCAACAGTGGAAACTTGAAGATAGTGAAAAAGAATTTACAGGTTACTGATAGAGAAGGCATGAAAATCAAGTGTCCTGTATATACAGATCAAACACCCCTCTAAGGCTATAAGAAGACTATTAGATGATATGCAAAACTTCAGGAACATAAATGTTTTAACCAAAATATAAATGAAACTGAGTGAAAATCCCAAGATGTGATACATAAAGGAAAGGAAAGGAAACAAGGAATAGTGAATCTCCTATGAGAGAGAGAGAGAGTGTGTGTGTGTAAAAATAAATCAACTTCAGGTCAAGATAGCAGAGTTGGTAATGCTACGCTCACCTCCTCCCACAACCACATCAAAATTACAACTAAATTACCTAACAGCCATCTTGAGAACCACCTGAAGTCTAGCTGAACAGAAGTCCTGTAACTAAGGATACGTAACAGAAGCCACATGGAGACTGGTAAGAGGGAAGAGGTGCAGAACGGGCTGGTCTCACACCCATAGTGTGGCACTTAAGAAGCAGGAGAGATATCTCAGCTGTGAGATACCTACTGAGGAGCAAGGGATCACAGCCCCACATGGTGCTCCCCAGCCCAGGGCACAAGCAGTGCTATCCTCTGAGTGAGATGTAGGCCTACCGAGATCCAGGTGCTCCTCCTGAGTTGGCTGACCAGACGTACCATTTTAAATAAGACAGAAAACAATGGTACTGTCTCATTTTAAATAGTACATATTGTCAACTTACTAACACCTTGAATTTAGCCCAATGAGACTAGGCTGACCATACATACCATTTGAAAGGGGACATCTGGTCAGCCTACTCTTGTGGGGCCTACGCATGGACTTGCTCCCTCACACACTCACTCACTCTAAGCCCCAGCACAGGGCAGCAGCTCAAAAAGCACCAGGACACATGGAGACAAACTAAATTGACTAGCTTCAGGGCAAGGGCTGGGGGTGTTGGGGCAGCTCTCTTCTGGGATGGAAGCGCTGGCAGGCGTTGGCACCATCATTCCTTTGTTGAGCCCTCCCACTACCCAGCCAGCCTGGTGCAAGTGGACACCAAACCTGAGTCTCCATTAATCTGGCTAACACTGTTTGCCACACCTGGTGATTTTTCTTAAGACCCTGCTCCACCCAACTTATGTGCCCTGTCTGAGCTGCCTCCAGTGGCTTTTCCATAAGAGCTGCCTGCCTTGGCTCATGCTGCAGACTCTCCTAAAAGCTCATAAGGGTCCACAAACCCCAAACAAGGAGTGCCTGGCCTCCCCATACTCTGCACCTCTTACTAAGGGTCCTAAGCCTCGCACAAGTGCCAGCCATCTCAGCTTGCATTATAACTCCCATCAGGTGGCCACAAGCCTTGCACATTTGGTGGCCGGTCTCAGTTCATCCTGTGGTACCCACCAAAAGGTCCCAAGCCTGGCACAAATGGCAACCAACTGCAGATCACTAGCTTCTACTAGGAGGCCCTAACCCCAGCACAAGCGATAGCTGACCTTTGCCTATATCAGAACCATTCCCAAGAGGCTCCAGAAACAATACACCTGGTGGCCAGCTTCAGACTGTACCACGGCACCACCCAAACAGATTCACTGATGACATACCCAAAGGTGAGTTTGGCTGGCACCAGAGCCCTGTGAGGGTGACTGCTGTTCCGTGTTATCAGCCCCCACATAAGAGCTCTTGCGCGGTTGTCACAGCCAGCTCTCACACCCAGTCAACCTGAGGGTCAGCCCTACCCACAGACATGCCAACAGCAATCAAGGCTCAACTCCAGCAGGATGGCGCACACAACCTAATACACCTCTGGAACACTCAGCTCAGGTAACCAAAATGACTGAGCCAGAGGACACCTACTATATAAGTCCTCCCATCCAAGACTGGGAGACAGAGAAAATCTACTTGATATGGAGAAACAAGGAGTCAGCCAAAATGGAGCAACAATCATGTCCCAAATAAAAGAACAGAACAAAGCTCCAGAAAGAAAACTAAATGAAAAGGAGACAAGCAATCTACCAGATGCACAGTTCAGAAGAGTGGTTATAAGTGTGCTCAGTGAACTTAGGGAAGAATAGATGACTTCAGTGGGAACTTCAACAAGGGACAGAAAACAAAAAAGAACCAGTCAGAAATGAAGAATGACCTGAAATGAAGAACACGTTAGAGGGAAGCAAGAGCAGATTAGATGAAGCAAAGGATTAAATCAGCAATTTGGAAGACAAGGTAGCAGAAAACACCTAATCAGAACACCAAAAAAAAAAAAAAAAAAAAACCAAACCAGTATAACTGAATCTTCATGTCTAGAAATGTGTTGTATAACTTTTACATAAGAACTCTTGGGAAAAAGGGGACATAGCGCAAAGATTTCAAAACGTACTATATTGTCTCACCTAAACCAAAAGGAAAGGAGAGAGGCAAGATACAAGAGTATAATGCGTTGTGTCACCGCTCCCCCCAAAAAAAATTTTTTTGTAAGTTGAAGTTCTAACCTCCAGTGCCTTAGAATGTGACCTTATTTAGAAATAGGCTCATTGCAGATATAGTTACATAGTTAAGACGAGGTCATACTGGAGTAGAGTGGACCCCTACCTAATCCAGTATGATTGGAAGGAGACAAAGGAAGAATGCCATTGGAAGGTAAAGGCAGTGATGGGGTGTACTTCTACATGCCACGTGAAGCTGCAGGCAAACCCCAGAAGCTGGGGTGGGGTGTGGGACACATTCTTCCCCACAGCCCTCAAAAGGAACCAACTGTCCCCTTCGTCTAGGACTCGTAGCCTCCAGAACCACAAGACAACATATTTCTGTTATTCAAGCCACTCAGTTTGTGGTACTTTGTTACTGCAGCCCTAACAATGAATACAAAGAATGTCCCAGTGGTCCTCATCATAGAAAATGCAGTACTAAATAGGAAAAGAAGCAGAAAGTGGACAATCTCATCCTACTTAGGGAAGAAATAGTCCACCTTGTTAGGGGAAACAGGAGTGTCTTGATATATCAGTTTTCTGTTTCTGTGTAACAGATTACCACTAATGTATTATTTCATAATGTTCATGAGTCAAGAATTCAACTACAGATGATCAGGGTATTCTGCTTAGGGTCTTACCAGCTTAAAATCAAGGTGTTAGCTAGTGCTGTGATCTCATCTGTGGCACAGGGGCCTCTTCCAAGGCCAACAGGTGGTTGGCCTTCCTCAGTTTCTTGCAGCTGTGGGACTATGTCCCTGTTTGTTTGCTGGGTGTTGGCCAGGGGTCACTCTCAGCTCCTTTAGGCTGCCCTCAGATTGCAGGCCACATGACCCTCTCAAAACCTGGCAGCTTTCTGTCAGCCAGTAGGAAAATTTCTCTCCAGTTTGCTACAACAGAATCTCATACATTGTTACCTAATGAAGGGATTTATTACTCCGTCATATTCACGGGTCCTAACTACCCTCAAAGCGAGGAGGTCATGCAAGGTGTATATACCAAAAAGCAGGAATCTTGGGTCCATCTTAGAATTCTGCATACTACACTTGGTTAAGGAAATAATGGTGTCTTGTTTTCGAATAAGGGTAGGGTCATATGGAACCAATCATACAAACAAACTAAAGGGAAGATAGCCACTAAAGGAATAAAAAAAAAATCTCTAGTAAGGGGAATGTTGAATCACATTAGAAAAAATAAGAAAAAGGTAAAAGAAGAAACATTATAAAATAAGAATAAAGTAAAACAAATCAATCATATTAAATATATTGACTTTCTCTTTTTGAAACAGACTGATACAAAAGCAAAGTTCATCTGTTATTTTCAGGAGCACACTTAAAACTGATGAGAAGACTCCTTCTGGTAACGGCACATAAGTAATTCAGAGCAGCCTTCCTGCTAAAGACAACTGAAAATTAGGGCAAAATATAAAAATCATCTTACTAAAAACATCAAAGCGCTAACAAGATGAGGTAGTACCAGGTCAACATACAGAAGCCAGAAATCCAGGGAAGAGGCTCAACAGTTGAGGTTGCTTTTGCCTGGGATACACTGTCCTTTTGGAAGGAGACAATGAGGATGCTGTGAAAAGCTGAGATTTTGACCCATATTTGAGACTAGGAATAAAATGGAGTCTAGGAACTACAAATGATGGTGCCCATAAAAGCCACCTTACCCTTTGTGTTGGCACTGTACCCAGAAGTAACCACTTTTCACATGAATTGAAGCTCAGGTGTAAGTCATCTGTATGTCCCAGAAATGTTAAATCCTCAAATTGGACTAAATTGATTCCAACTTACTAATCTCCTCAGGGGCCTGGCAGAAAGAAACAGGACCTCATTCTACAGAAATATTCTAAAATTGATTGTGTTAATGGTTACACAACTCTAAATACACTAAAAACCATTGTACTGTCCACTTTAAATGAGTGAATGTATGATAGGTGAATTACATCAATATAAAGCTCTCATATATAAAGAAAATTTCACCTTAGAGAAAAATAACATTATTCTGCACCTCAAATTATTTTTATATATGACTTTTCAAAGAATAATCCCTACTAAAAAATAACCAGGCACATGAAAAATCACACCATGAACAAGAACCAGCACAAATAGCAGGTAATAAGAGATCTGCTGGTACTCTCAGATAAAATTATTCAGTATAGACTATAAGACAATATACTGATGCACACGTGCAAACCAAAATTTCAGTGAGGAACCAGTAACAGCAACATTGCAGATTTGAAAAAAAATAGAAATTCAAATACTGAGTGCTTCTAGTAATAGCAGACTACCTGTTATTAGATCAAGACTTATGCCAATAATGCTCCTAAAGTCTGAGAAAAAATATAAGGCAGTTACCTAAAAGGACCGGAGAGTAACCAAGAACAAGTTGAAGTTGGAGCAGCGTCTGCAAATGACTAAAGGGAACCACACTGAATGGGTTTGCTCTTTTGATAACTTTCCACCTGGCGGGAGATCTCAGTCAGCATCAGTCGTGGCTGCTAGAATTTGGTGGGCCTACTGGCTGGACTTTTGGTTTCATCCACAGTACAGTGACAAAGACTACATGTATCCTTCCATCTGGAACAACAAAAACAGAAAAACTATGTAAAACATTGGGTCTCAGGACAATGACTTATCAGGTAACAAAGGACAGTGAGCTGAGAGATGGGGAACAATGAGGTGAGCCCTAGCTTATTACTTGAGAGAGTTTCCCTGTGTACTGTATAGAGAGAGGAATCGAAGCAGACCCTACTGTACTGCACAAGATGAGAAGAAAGACAAAGCTAAGAGCCTAGCTAGGTGAAGACAGCTCAAATTCACAGGACCGAGTAAAGAGAGAACTTTGTGGTTTTCCAGTGCATATAAAAATTACATTTACAGTAAACTGTAGTCTGTCTGTTAAGTGTGCATTAACATTATGTCTAAAAACTGTACATACCTTAATTACAAAATACTTTATTGCTAAAACGTGGTAACCATCGTCTGAGCCTTCAGTGAGTCATAATCTTTTTGCTAATGGAGGGTCTTCAATTTGTAAAAAACA
Source organism: Lyroderma lyra (assembly GCA_004026885.1). Taxonomy (NCBI): domain Eukaryota; kingdom Metazoa; phylum Chordata; class Mammalia; order Chiroptera; family Megadermatidae; genus Lyroderma; species Lyroderma lyra. The sequence continues at coordinate 409,381 of PVJL010000198.1, read as the reverse complement.
CGGTATCTGAGAAGCTCGGTAAAGCCAAGTACAGTAAAAGGAGGTATGCCTCTAATGAAAATACCAGAACAGAAGGACATGTACAGAGATGATTGTTGTAGAAGCCACAGAAGAATAATGATAGGGGAATACCTGTCAGTAGGGCACGGTGGGATAAATGAGGGTATATCCACTCGCCTAAGCCATCAAGCAGCCATTAAAAAAGAATGAATTAGAGTCACACCACATGTCTTAGAGGGCTTTCCAATAGCAATATTGCACAGAAAGCTAGATTCAGGTACAATGTATGTGATACCCCCCATTTTAATATAATTATAATCTTGATAAAATTTAAATACATACCTCTATGTCTAGAACCATATGAGATCAAGAAGACTATGAAGGTATAACCTCTAGGGTAGGGGAAAGCTACACTAAAAAAAGAAAAACATTTTTAATTAGAAATGTAAGTATGCATTTATATAAAAATTATGTGTGTATATACACACACACACACACACACAGGTGTATATTTTTATATAGCTTGTTTTATTCAGTCTCCTAGGTTTGTAAACTCTCCCTACCCCAGTCACTGATACTAATCTTCATTGTGTAACAGCTGTAATGAAAGAAGCAGGAGAAAAAGTTTCTGATGCTTGCATCTAAGAATTTATCTTTTTCCTGTTACTATAATATTTCATTTCTAGGTAGGTATTTTCTAAGTGAGCCAGACTTAGCATTAATTATAATCAATGATAACAATTAAATATTATATACATTTTAGACTGAGGAAGAGATTCTAATCAAAAGATCCTCAAATATTATAACTGAGGGTAAAGCAGTTACCTGAGAAAAAGAAGGAAGTTATGTCAATATCCCATTCCCAAGAAGTTTTGGTTTGTTTACTTCATTCCCCCTTCCCTCAGATTTCATGACACTGTCTATTGATGATAGAGGATCCTAGACAGAAGACCTGGACCAGGGGTGTCTAGCCTTTTGGCTTCCCGAGGCCACATTAGAAGAAGAATTGTCTTGGGCCACACATAAAATTCACTAACACTAACAGTAGCTAATGAGCTAAAAAAAGGTCCGTGCATAATTTTTGTAATGTTTTAAGAAAATTTATGAATTTGCGTTGGGTGCATTCAAAGCTGTCCTGGGCTGCAGGTTAGACAAGCTTGGCCTAGACCATGGTAAGATCCAGGGCATGTAGAGTATAAAATTCATTTAGCCCACATTTGAAAATAATATTTAAGAATATGTCTAAGATTAGGCTTTTTGCCCCCATTTTCTCATCCCAGCAAAGCTGGATTAGTAAGTATGAGTTTGAGTGGAGTATGTTTGAGCATTACCATTAACAACTTCTGGGTTTGCAGCCAGTGAGAACCAGCCAGAGAAGCCTCACTTTGATTCTCGCAGTGTGATATTTGAGCTGGATCCTTGCAATGGGAATGGGAAAGTTTGCCTTGTCTACAAAAAAGGGAAACCAGGTAAGAGTCATTGACAAGCTGGTCCTATAGTTTGGATATAGCCTTGGCTGACCTTGCTCTCCAGCCATCACACAAAACGCATGCTCCTCCGTGGCCTCCTGAGCTACCACCACATCTCTTGTAGGTGCTAAGACCTTTCTGGTCACTCACCTCCAGGCCAATTACTAGAGTTTTTAAGCTATCATTTGTGAGTTACTGCAAAATAATGGGATTAGGATAATAAGTGAAAAAAAAAACTAAAGGAAATTGTCATTCTGTTTATAACTTCTCCAGCAGGCTCATGTATTAGAAAAGCATCCATGAAAAACATTGTTTCTTTTGTACTCCTTTATGTAGGCCAATTAACAGTAATAAAACTTGAATTACAGCCTGAGATCCCAGATGGGAAATCAAGAGAAAAAGGCTCTGGCCCCTTAAGCAGTAGCCACCACCTGGCTCCCTACAGCAGTTCAGGCCTTTGGTCTAGGGGTTGTGAAAATACAGCGTTAGACCAGGACCAGCCTTCTCCTAGCTCTGTACCTGGTAGGTGGGGAGAAGATACGCCAGGATTTACTTACCTCTGGGAGGAGAGATGGTCTCCAGCTAGGGAAATCTTTATGAGGTGGCCTTTGAGCTACCGCTTGAATTATGGGTAAGAATGAGATATGGGGTGGGGCTGGGAGGTGCTAGTGGGGTAAAGGGGGCATCCAAGCAGAGACACAGGTAAAAGCCACGCTGTGGACCAGTGTAATTGAATTAGGGGAATGACAATTCCAGTTCACTGGGCCACATGGTTCATCTTTTGGGTGAGGAGAGGAAGCTGGAAGGGCTTCCCCTTCATATGAAATTTCGATAGCCAGGCAGAGGAGTTTGGACATAACTTGGAAGAGCGTAGGGAGGAGGCTGTTTAACAGACGAATAGCAGGATCCAAATAAAAATGTATGTGACCACAAGCAGGTTGGGAAGGGGAAGAGACTGGAGGATGGAGGCCACTTAAGGAGGTGTTACAGCCATTTAGACATGAGATGAACGAGAAGCCTACAGTAGTACGAATGAAAGGTCAGAAGCAAACCTGAGGCAGGAGCAGGTTAGACAGTGCTCCTTTCACGCAAGCAGGACGGTGCGTAGCTGCTTAGGTAGAATTCCCAGGAGAGGAGCCAGTCTGGACACCACCAAGGTCATTTATCACAGCACTTCTCATCCTGACAGAGACCTGAGAAAGGCAGAACCATTCACAGTTTCTCTCCATCAGGAAAGCTGAGACCACCATATAACCCATTGGGGGAGAGGAATGCTGATCCCTCACAGAAAAGGGCTGTGGTGTAGACCGCTGGATGCACAGATGGCCAGAGCCCAGCAGATAGGTCAGTCAACTGATCAAGAAGTTCTACAAGAAAAAAAAAGGAATTTGTAAAAGAATACCAAAGAAGCCAACTGGTAACAGTGAGCCCTGGAGAATGAGACTGGAAGGATGGAAGTGAAGAAAGGGAGCTTTTACTTGTATTTCACATCCACTCTCTTCAGTTTTTTTTTTTAACCACAAATAATATGTTGGCTTTTTAGGTAAAAGGAAAATAAGTGTTAAGCTATCCTTGCGTTTATTTGCTTTGTTTGCTATTTCAGCCTCAGCCAAAGATGCTGAGATCTGGTTCCTGGACAGGGCGTTATACTGGCATTTTCTCACAGATACCTTCACTGCCTATTACCGCCTGCTCATCACCCACCTGGGCCTGCCCCAGTGGCAGTATGCCTTCACCAGCTATGGTGTCAGCCCACAAGCCAAGGTAAGGGAGGACCAGCTGTCGTCTCAAAGTGTAGAATGTATTAGAATCTTCTGAGGAAATGCTTAAATTGCAGGTTCCCAGCTTGCCCCTCCAATTCAGTAGTAGAGCCCAGAAACCTGCTTTCAGTAAGCAAGGCAGGTGTTTCCAATATAGGTGGACAGCCTCACTTTATAGCACCTGGTTAAGTGGTTCCCAAACTTGGCTGACCCTCAGAATCACCTGGGGAGCTTTTTCTGAGTACAGTGTATTGGGGGCTTCGGGTTTTGGCTAGACAGTATATGCACACAGCAGCACTGAAAAGTCAGTCTCTTATTCCCGTTTGTCCAGCCTCCCACTGCACTTTCCCACAGGCAGCCCCTGTTCGTTTCTCGTGTACCCTTCCCGAGGTGCTCTACTGCATAGAAAGCATGCGTGCACGTGGTTTGGGTTCCTGTTTTCTAAATCACGAAAGCAGTATACAGTTCACATTATTCTGCACTTTCTTTTTATTTAACATTCCATCTTGGAGCTCATTCCTTATCAGTAGGTAGAGAGCTGTCCTTGTTCATAATTCAGAGCATCCCAAAGCATGGGTGTGCCTCATTTATATTACAGATCCTGCCAAATCCACCTGATGGGCCGTGGCAGCCTAAGGATAGAACAATTAGAAGAACACTGTCCCCTGTTAAATTGGGACCTCGCATCTCAGGCTCAGGGCTTACTAGCGCAGAAGGAAGTTTACTCAGATTCTTGGTTCTCTTGCTGCATTTATTTTAAAGGTTATGAGACCTCATAAAGCAATGTATGTTCATCACTTTCATTTGAAGTGCTAATAGACTTTCAAGGCAGTTTTTCATAAAAACTTACTCTCTTTACCTCATCTCTCCAGCTCTCTACCCCATATCCCCACTAAAAAGCATAAACAAGGACATTACTCCTTTGAAGTGTGACCCTCCCATTTCTGCCTTACAGCAATGGTTCAACATGTATAAACCCATCACCTGCAACACAAACCTGCTCACGGAAGAGACTGACTCCTTTGTGAACAAGCTGGATCCCAGCAAAGTGTTCAAGAGCAAGAGCAAGACCTTAGTTCCCAAAAAGAAAGGGCCTGTTCAACCCACAGGTGGCCAGAAGGGGCCCTCAGGTCCTCCCTCGACCTCTAAGCCCTCCTCTAGTTCTGGGAATCCTGTCAGGAAATGAGCGCCCTCCACTCCAGCTCCCTGCCAGCCCACAGCAATTTTCCATGCATATGTGCCCCGGGGTGGCCCAGGCTTCAGATGCTGTGTGTGAAGCCGCAGGTCTCTTCCCATCTGAGAGACCAGAATCACAGCCTTTCCCTCCCAGGAGTTAGAAGGGCATACTCAGGCCTCCCCACCCCGCAGCAGGTTGTTCCACCCCCTGCCTCCAGAAGCTGTGGAGAATTTTAGATCTTGTTTAAGAGGTCAGGTAGATCTATTAAGAGCTTTCCTCCTTCCAGCTATAACCCCCTACCCCTCAGCAGTGACTAGAAAAGTCCCACAAAGAAACACTAATTTGGACCCAAGAAGCATTAGAATTACAGTGTTAACAGCCACTAGTCCCTCATTTGCATTATAGCCACATTTTGAGTATTCATGTGGCTAGTGGATTACATATAGACAGCACAGCGATAACAGGACATTTATTTCCCTCCTTACAGAAAATTCTGTTGGACAGCACTGCGTTTGAATATTTTCATGCTGCTCTTAGATCAGTTCATTTTTGTTAGAGATGTTGATACCTTAATTTGATGGGTTATAATGTTCCATGAAAACTCTTGAAAATACAATTGTATGTTCTTTATGTCCTTCACAAATGTCACTCATTTCTTTTTCCGTTTCCTATAAAGTTTTTAATCTTCATCAGTTTCCTGCAAAGCAAGCTTGTCCAACCCGCACCGCAGGACGGCTTTGAATGTGGCCCAACACAAATTTGTAAACTTTCTTAAAACATTATGAGATTTTTTTGCAACCTTTTTTTAGCTCATGGGCTATCGTTAATGTTAGTGTATTTTATGTGTGGCCCAAGACAATTCTTCCATTGTGGCCCAGGGAAGCCAAAAGGTTGGACACCCCTGCCATAAATTACCTTGCTTTCAGTTTTGTGTTGTGATATTTGCACTTTTGCCAATGTTATCTTTCTCTTTTCTTTTTTAAGAAGAGGTGAGTCTGCTGTACTTCAGCCATCTAAAATCAAACTCCCAAGAATTGCTTTGCAGGACTCGTCACAAAGAGTTTTGGTGAAACCAGTCAGTGTTGCCAAGAGCTTTCCACCTGCTCTGCTTATTCATAGGCAGCAAAGTGTAGAGGCAGACCGAGTTGTTAAGGACGATAGCTGAAGTTTAGTCTCCCAGAGGTGTTTTCTTTTCGGCCGTAACTGATCGGAAGGAGAACCAGCAGCACCACACGAGAGAGTCTAGCACTTGGCTGCTTCTCCGAGACAAGTGAGGCGAATTCAGCTGTCACGTTACCTTCCATTGTGGCAGATGTCCTTCCTCTAGTACTTGTGGAGCCTCTGAATTACTTCTAAGTCAGTCCTGATTTAATTCCAGACTTCACAGGTGAAACAGCAGAGGAACCACACGAGCGGGGGTGCCCTTCAGATTAGTGACCATTAGTGGGGGGTCCACAAAGGGCTGTAGACGGAAGGTAGTGCTAGTAAGGACCAGCTCAAGACCTGCCTCGGGAGGAGCAGCACAGGGAAGCATGGAGCTGGCTACCTAGGACATAGGACCCGGTGTAAGATGCAGATGCGCGACCTCTGGTTCAAAGGTCAGGAACACATTTTACCATTAAACGTACTGAATTGCTTTTCCTTTCTTCCCGTCTCTCTGGTTTTTATTTGCTTCTTAATGCTGTTTTAAGTAAAGAAATACTAGAATTTTCAATTATTAGTTTTATCATTCGTCTTTGTATTGTCTGGTTCCAGTGTTCAAGACATTTAACTCAAGCAGAATCACTAAAATTATGCAGTTTGTCTTTCATAGCTTATATATACCTATTGTATCCATGTGTTCTTACCCTAACCGTGGAAACTGCAGAAAATTAGCTCAGCTATTACTTCACTTCTCGATATGTACATTTTCTATCAGCACCCTCAACTTACTGATGAATAAGAACTGAAAGAAAAAGAAACTGAGCTTCCGTATGTTTTCCTTTACTTCTGTGTTATTATTTTCAGCTTAAGTGGTTAGCTAATACAGGAAAGTACCATGAGTGAGAAAGGATTTGTTAGGGTCCCATGATCATTCTTTTTAGATGCCATTCCCTTTTGCGTTGGAATCATGTCTGATTCAAATGGAAAGCAAGGCCTTTCGGGGCTCTCAGTGCCCCCACTTAATTAAGTTGTGCTCATAACATGCTTACCTTGTACTTTTAATCTCTTCACGTGTGGTGGCCCACTGGAATTCTTTGCTCCTCGGCGTCACAAAGGCTGTAAGTGAATGGGCGGTAAGGAACAGGGGACATACGTATTGCACGTATCTCCTGTGCTCAAGTGTAGGCTCCTTGGACTCATCAGACTTCACTTTAAAAAAATACAAGTTCAAAGATCAAATTAAGAACTACAGGATAGTGACAGGAGAGCATTAAACCAAGTAGGAAGCCATTCTGAGTGTGGGACCCTGTGTGATGGCCTGGGTCACATGCCCATGAAGCTGGCCCTGCTGAAGGAGGAAGGGACTACTCCTGGCAAAAGACTTCAGACAACATGTAGGTCGAGTGGGTTACATAGGGGAAAAACTCACCCATGACATTGTGTTTTGAAACTGTAAAAGCAATTAAAATGGCAATAGGCTCTACTATAAATCAGCTGCCCACGGAAAAGACACCATTGCTGGAATCACAAAATGAGAAGAAATCACAGAATGCCGTGGGCAAGAGGAATACCTAGATGATAGCAACCAGCATCGGTCAGAATCCTCCTTGGAGGACAAGAATCCCTAAGGTTCAGAACACAGTGTAGACAGCAGGTGGACAGTTTCTTAGACGTCGTTTCACGTTTTTTATGGTAATCCAAAGCAACCTTATGTGCAAATTTCACATAAAAACCTATATATGAAATGAGTAAATATAGCAACAAAGAACACACAAAGGTTCTTTCAGACCAGGGCTATCCAGTACAGTAGTGACTAACCACAGGTAGCCACTGAGACAAAATTTAAAATTTTCTCATCAGTATCTAGTCACATTTCAAGTGTTCAGTAATCACACGTCTAAGTGGCTACCATATTGAATGGTACATATACAGAACATTGCTATCGTCACAAAAAGGTCTATTGGGCAGCCCTCTCTTAGACCATACATGGCTTGTTTTGCATTACAATTCTCAGAACAGGACATATACCTAAGTTAAAGCACCTTTTTCCCTAAGACACAGCATCTTTTCCTACTTTATTATTTTTTTTTTTTCACAATCCCTGGCTTACAGGGAAAGCCAGGGGTGAATCAGCATGCCACCACACATCTTGGCAAAGGGGCTGTTGGCCTGGCTGCAGTGGGCTGCCCGGAGTCTGAGCTTTGCCCCACGTGGTAGTCAGAGGCCCCAAAGCAGCCCAGCCTCTAGACCTCTGCATAGGCTCCAGTGTGGAAAACTGAGAGAAACAAAGGGGCAGGTTTTCTGCACCTGAAAGCAGCTCATCTCCTGCCCTCCCAGGGAGCAGAGGGGTCTGGATTTGAGAACACTTTCCTGAGCTCAGAAACGATCACTCAAAACACTCAAAACAATGACATTAACAAAGTACCTGGTATCCCTCTGGAAAGCAAGTTAACCTTTTTTCACAGCATAAAAACTGGCAAAGAATGGTCTCAACCAGGACAGGGACACATACAGCCCTCAAAATAGTTAAAAGTCCAAAAGAAAGAGAAAATGAATCCCCCAAGCAAAAGCTACAAGTGAGGGACAAATTCTTAAGGACAAGATGAATAGAATGGAAAAGCAGCTCACCTTTACCAAGTCTCCAGTTCCTAACTTCACACTTCAACCTTTTGTAAACGAGGCCATCCCTTAGGTTAGGGTAGGGGTGGAGGTACAGGTTGTCCGCCAGGGGCTGTGTTTAAAGGCCTTGTGGTCTCTAGGCACATCTCCCACAGGTGTCTCCAGCCCATAGCCACAGGTTCTGGGACAGTATTGGGATTCTAGAGTGCAGGCTTATTGAGGACCTTAATAAGAAAAACTTTAAATAGTTGATTCTCAGACTGCTGTGGCCTTAATTACTGTTTTCACAATTCATGTTTTAAGCCATTCAAAAATGGGAAATCACCTTCAACATTATAATACCAATTAAAAACAGGAAGAATTCAATCAAACAAGACAAATCCAAAAATTTGTGCCAAAGATACTGACTGGGCCATTGAAGGCCCTGGATTTTATGTGGGTTATATAATAAGTAAAATTTACCCTTACATTGTCACATAAAAACGTCTTACATTTGTTCATACTCAAGCTTAAAGTTTAACCCAAAAGTGAACTATATACATGTTGATGTAGGAAGTTGTCTAAATTGACACAGTCTTCACAATTTCAAGGCAGTTTTTCTTCCAGAAAGAGGAGTTTGTGTTTTTTTTTTTCATGCCTGCTGAGAGGGGCTGCTGGGTGATAACCCGTTTCCTTCCAGAGTTTGCATTTCTGAGGATGGCTTGAACTGAGAATGGGCTCCTTTAATCCCTGTCACTTCCAGTCTTACGCCTCATCTTTTAAAGCAAGAAGGGCTCGACGTTGATTGACTTGCTCTAATTCTGTAGCCAGGTCTACTGCCAGCTGCCATGTGCTGAGTTCCAGTAAAAATGACCTTGTCAAAATCAGCACATGAGCTTTTCCAGGTAGTCAGCTCTTATTTGAGAGCTGAGGTTTACAAAAATACAATCATTCCACTAAGTACACAGCTCAAGTGTTTTTTTTGGAAAAGGTGACAGTTTCATTTTACTAGTCCGCTGCCCTGCCCAGAAGTAGCTACCCCTAAGTGGAACCCACTCCCAGGGAGCAGTGCATATTTAAAAGCACTTCTAGGTAGATGCTTATCAAGGGGCTGGGGTAAATGAGCTTTCTGGTTGACTTTCTGAAAGAGCAAAAGCCAAGACCTCTGCTTAGCTGGGTCAACTGACTAGTCCAAGTACTGCAGTGGCCTCTTACCTCATAGCAGACCCTCAGTACGTAGCTGTGATTGGTGGTGTATTCATTTCCTAGAGCTGCCATAACATAGTATCACAAACTTGGTGGCTGAAAACAACGGAAATTTATTCTTACCGTTCTGGAGGCCAGAAGTTCAACTTCAGTTTCATTGGACCAATATCAAACTGTCCGTGGGGCCTCACTCCTCCAGAGGCTCCAGGAACACTTTGTTCCTTGCCTCTTCCCAGTCTCTGCCTCTGTCTTCGTAACTCCTCCTCTTTTGTATATATATCAGATCTCCTTCTGCCTCTCTATTATAAGGACACTTACAATGGGATTTTGGGGACACCTAGATAATCCAGAGTAATGTCCCCGTGTCCAGAACCATGATTTACTCACATCTGCAAAGATCCTTCGTCGTAACATTTCCAGGTGCCTGCAATTAGGACCTGCGTGTCTGGGTGGCCATCATTTAGCCTACTACAGTGGTATCCGGTGATACAGCCTCCCAGGGCCATGAGCACAGAAGAGAAAAGGTGGATTTGGGAGCTGGGAACAATGAGGTAGCCACCCACAGATTAGGAGCCCGGAAGCCAGGTCTCCTGACTCCTGGCCCCTGTTCTTCCTCCCTGCACTGTGTCAGTGATGGACTTAGAAGAAAACAAAACGGGACCTTCAGGCCTCCGATGCCATGTGCACCCTTCCCTCCATCCCAAAATCCCTAAGTTATTTTCAAAATAGAAGAAACCTCCAGCTTCCAAAGAAACTGAATCCTAGACATCTTTCACAGAAAAGAGTTTGCCTCTCTTTACCAGCAGTTTTGTAATTTTCAACCCAAATTAAGAATTAGGCACCAGGTCATCTATGGTGATAACCAGCAATATTAGCAATAGCCTCTCACAAGTGTAAGGTACGATTCACTTTAATGCTTCTCAGAAGTCTTGTGGAGAAATGTAACCTCCTGAATCAAGAGACACTGATAGAGGAAGCCAGAGTTAGTGGCAGCGAGCAGACAGACAACAAGCAATAGGAAAAATCGTCCCATTTCACTAGACACTACGACACCAAGTTCCCAATAAAAAGAGGCTCTCCACTTAGCTGCAACCAAGAAGTTAGTTTAGCTGCATGCTTGCCTCCTCTGAGAATTTTTTAATCCTAAAATAAATATTAGATTTATTTAGTCGGTTCCCTACAAATGTGACCTTTTGCTATAAGGTAATAACTTTATAGCCACCAAGGGCCCCTGTAAGGGTGTCAGAGTATTTGCTCATTTAACGGTGCAACAAAAATGAATCTTCCTTTTGTTTGTACATCACGATTCCCAGAGATACAGACACCCCATGTTGACATTTAGTGCAAAGGCACACAAATGCTCACGAACCACTAAACCAAGTGCAGAATATTACACGTGTTATTAGAACCATTAGGAAAGTAGCATTAATGCCTATGTATCCTTTTCAATAAAGTGATTAAATAAACTCAATTGTCTGTAGCATGCAGACCTAACTCTTGCAGGTTCTAGGCTCACCCGGGGCATTCACACTTACCACATAATTACTTGACAGATGCCTGCTGGAGAGAGCTCTCTGTTCCTCAGTTAGTGGGGATACAGAAGAAAGGGGGGACACAGTCAGAGGCCTGTAGGGTGAACATGTGATCTTTGGCTCTTCAGACACCACCACTGCAGCTTGTCTATAAATCACATACACCCAGATTCAGGAATGCGAAGTCACAGAGGTTTTGAAAGTAAGGCAAAGGTAGAACTCGTGTCCCAATAGTCTTTCAACCCCCCAAACACTCGCTGCGATGGTGTACCTTTCCCAGTTCTCGGAGGCAGAGGTCTTCACGGGGAGCCATGAACCAAAGGACTTCTGTGGAGGGCTCAGCTCCCACCTGGACCCCAGCCCCCCGAGCATGGCTCCCATTGTGGACGCCTTGGCTCCTGATGACCTGTACTACACTTACTATTTTCTGTAGACACAGCTGTAATTTTCCATTTTGTTTTGGTGACTTAGTAAATGTTTTGAGAAAATGAATTTTTACATAGGAGGCGAGTGAGTTGCAGAATAGTTGATTTTTAAAATGCTACTCTTCATTTTTGCTTCAACATTGCAATGGAGCAAAACAAAGCACGTGGGTCAGATTACTGCTAACGTGTCCTGTAACAAAGCCCAATGCCTAATCAATTGGGAGTTACACAGAGCACATTCTTGCGGCTTCTCATCCTATTAACAAGACGACACCCAAAGGGCCTGGAGACTATATGGAGCCAGTGTTCTTACTGATGATCTGAGATGTTTTGCTGATTTGGAAGGAGACAAGCTTATGTAGCTATTTAAGGTCCTACACCCAAGAGAACAAAAGTTTCTGGTTATGACATTAAACTTTATTTATTATTTGAAACACGGTGTACATTTATGAATTCATATAAACATTTAGTACATCTAAAATCCACAACTCGTAAACAATCTGTGCTTGCTTTTGTGTACAATTTTGGAGTTTACATCTGGATATTTTGGTGGTGTGGAGAGACCCAGTCTGTAAATCTAATCAAATTGCCTCATATGACCACAGTAACTGTGACAGAATTGATCTGCTCCTTAAAAGGGCTGTTCCTTGCACAGAAAAGGTGTCACACACTTTGGAACTACTAAACCAGGTGTCAAGGAAACGAGAAACACAGCTGACGTAATGAACAAAGTCACAGAAAGGAGACTTCAAGAGAGATCCATGTCAGTACACAGCGGGCAACAGAGCCATGCCACCATGACACAGGGTAATGGGCATTCCCTTTCAGAACCTTCGGATGTTCATGTAGAGTCTCCTTGCCCCGCACTAGAGGGGTTCCACCCCACAGGAGCATGCACGGCACTCAGGCACACTTCTTAGGGTGCCCACAGGTATCACAGCTGCAACTCTGAGGTGCCCACCAGGCCCAGGGCTCTGGCTTCTTCTGGAGTCAGGCCACTCTTCAGGGTCCTTCGCACTGCAGCAGCACCAGAAGGTCAGTCAAGGGATGAGAAGAGAAGATGGTATTAGCAGCCAGGCATGATAGTCAGACCTCCAGTGCCCCTTCTCCCAGGGATTCCCAGGGGAGTCACAGGGCTCACAGGTGTTTGGCCCCATCCTGCTCCTGCTCAAGTGCCCTGGCCATCTATCTGCCAAGGCAAGAAAAACCTTGGGGCTGTAAGAGGCTGACCTGAAGATGGCGCAGGTGCTGACATGGAAAGCCAGAAGAAGTGGCTTGTAAGAGGGGAGAGGGAAGGAAAGGCCCATTCCGACAAGGTCTCTGAGAAATGGAGGCAAACTGCAAAAATTCAGGTGTCATCTTGAGAGCTCAGCCTCTGACCAGCAGGAGGAGTGGGTCAGAGCTGGAATAGTAATTCACAGCGCATCAGAAAATGTGAGTTCCAGGGATGCAAAGATAACCCATGAACCTACAGGAGCAGCAGCAATGCTGGGGATGTACCAAGGAACCCGTGGCCCCGCAGAACCAGGTTAACAGCAGTCAGGATGAGTCTCTCTGTGAGCATCATGGGCCTTAGTCTCAACTCATCGAAGGGCTTCTAGAGAGAATAACCAGTGATTCCTTAGGGACAGGAGGCCAAGGAGCTAACCACCAAACTTCTGGGTGGATTTGGTGGATATTCTCTGTGAAATACACAAGGCTCAAGAAGGACCAATGACCCCCATCACTGGTGCTTACAACTGGCAGGTGGAGAGACCCTCATGTTGCCCTGAATGAGAAATAGACTGTGTGTAGCTTGGCGTTGTGGATTTTCCCATTGTTCAGTATTGATCAGTTTCGATGTCAATAAAGGCTGGAGAAGGATGAACAAGGAGACAACTGCCCCTTCTAAGACAAGGCCTTCCATTTGAAAAGTTGCCTAATTACATTTCCCTTAATTTATAAACTGTATTTGATCTACTCTGTATGTAAGGTCATACAGAGTTTGGGGTATTTGTTCTGTTTTCAGGAAACCTGTGTTACATACAGCTCTACGTTTTACCCTAAATCCTTAACCAGCCAGAGTATCTGAGATCAGGGCAGGCCCCTGGTCAGAATGTGGAGAACGCAAAGCTCACCCTTAGTAACTTCCCATCTTCCCTTGCCAGACCCAATTCCCTGCAATCCCTCTGTGACTGGGCGACAAGTGAGGGTGGAGGGTAGGGGTGTTACCCTCTGAGGCCTCCCCAGAGGCCAGGGCCCAGCCTCATATGTCTGCAGGCAACACTCCATATGCCATGTTTCCCCATCATCCCCTGGGCAAAAGCCCACTTAGCCTGTGGACAAAGGATCTGAAAGATTCATGGCAGAATGAAATGGGGCTAATATCTATTAATAAATGCTTGCTTCTCTCCCAAGAATCAGCACTTTGAACAGGGGCCAACACCTAGTCCATCAATTGGTCAATCAACAAATACGTTATAGAGAACCTAGTGTTTGCTCAGCACTTCACTCAAAGAATCAACACACTTCCGGAAGGCTCACAGACATCAAGTGTGGGTTTTTATAGACACACAAAGGTTCTGTGGTGAGGGATATCCTCAAATCATACCCGCACACATGACTATTTCCAAGCCTAGCTCTGGGCCCCCGAGCTCCCCATCTGCGGCTGCTCCTGCACTAGCTCACCCCACCCTGGCCCCTTGGGCTCCAGACTGAGTGTCTAACTCATCCAGATGAAATGTTTGGCTCCAGAGCCTTGGCTGGAGGCAGGCTGCATTTACTCGAGTCTATGGGGCAGCAATGAAAACGCTAGCTTGTAATAACCTTTTATAGCCTTTAAGCACTCCTTCAAGTGTTTGTTTAAGAAAGATAACTTCAATAGCAGAAAACAAAATAAAGCATTTCTCATTCTTGACAAGAACTGCTAAGACCTGTTATCCAAGATGCAAAATTCTTCCTGAAAAAGTCCATGCTGCACTGGCATGGCATCTTAAATTTCATTAGCCCCAGAAGGGCGTGAACATGGGTCTGTGCACCACGATCTTTGTGCCTTTAGGGATACATGCTTGGCTGAATGAGAACAGAACATTCCAGGAATAGGCATTTGATCCATGAAGGCATTTAAAATGCTTCTTTAACACTTCTGGCCATACATTTGCTTTAGTGTTACAATTGTAGTTTTGTGTTCGTGTAAATACGTCAGTAAGGACCCTGGCACCTCACAGCAAGTGCAGTAATCTCCTAATAGATAGGGGCATTGAACCAGCCTATCTGGGACAGGCTCAGAGAACAGAACAAAGCTTAATGGTGCTTCATCAGCCTAAGTGCCTGACTACACAGAGGCTATGTCCTTGGCATCATGGTCTACTCGAAGTTTTGTCATGCCAGACCCCTTGGGATCCTCCCACACCCTTTCTGCTTCAGGAAAAAGCCAGTAGAGGCTAAGGTCCCTTTGCTTGTCAGATGTTTCCCTGAAAAGTGGGTCTTCATAGAAAAACCTGTCTCATCTGTAGAATCCTACTTTCTGTGGGCTTTCATGACAATTCAGATAAATTCTGCAATGACAAATATAATAAATATAATAACCCCATAATAAAATAAATACATTAGCCCCCAAAAGACTTGAAGAAGTTGAACCCTTCCTTTGTTGAAGAGTCAACATTAATTCACATTACCACTTGACAGAAGGTGTGAAATGAAGGGGATCAGTTAAAGTCAGTTTTGTTCCCCAATTCAAGACACGCATGGAAAGGGTCTCTTCGGGTGTCCATTCATCTGTCTGCTCATCAGTTCACTCACTCACTCAGCGCACGTCCCCGAGCCAAGTATTATAGTCAGGGAGGCAGGGGGTTGACAGGGACACGGTGTGAGGGGAGAGCAGACCCTGTCCAGCCAGGGGCTCGGTGCTCACTTCAGAAGGCACCAAAGGGCTGGATATTCGAGAATGAGGGGACCAGCAAACGGGGGGCTGGCAGCATGTGGGACTTGTACAATAGACACAAGTCTTCTATCACATAGGGGATTTCTCAGTCGGGTGGAAGACGCTGGCTTCCATCTGCTAAGATAATGTCTGGAACCTTCTCCACTCCTCATTCCTCTTCCTGCTTCCCGCCTGGATGCGCTGGCTGGAGCTCCCCAGCCTGTCACATGCGAAGGCTTCCTCTCCCGCAGCTGCTTAACAGAGAACAGACTGTGGAAATGTTTATCCCTGTCTGCCTTGTGGCTCTCCCACAGACGGTGTGGGTCACCTTGCTGGCACCAGCAGCCACTCCATGCCCCAAGCACTTGTGACAGCTCTCACGGTGCAGCAGTGACAGCAGTGGGATCTGACACAGGGGCTGTCAACATGCAGCACAAAGATGTCTGGGGACTCAGGAAGAGGACCTAAGTTCTTTTTCTCTCCTCGTCCCCTCCCACAAAAAAATCCGAAAACAATTTCATCCTACAATGTACTCTCAGAGGACTCTTTGCTAAGATGAGTTGAACCTGAGAATGATGGCAGTGGTGGCCACCACTGAGCAGGAACAGGACCACTGCACATAATCTTTGCGGAAACCCTATGAGATGGGTCCTGTTATGCCCCCAGTAAGTGAGCAAACGGCAAAAACTGAGTCTCTGGCCCAAGCACACACAGTAAGCAGTAGAGAAGGATTTGAGCCTGAATGTTTAACTCATAGCCCACCCTGGAAACAGCCGTGCCCTGCCAAAGCCTGGCAGGGCATGTGCCAACCACCTTTCACATCGAAGGGAAATGTACCGACTTTTACTTCCATCTGACAGCAATCCATGTGTGCTCCTTCACCTCTGGATCATTGATAGGTCCCCCCCATTTTTGCACACTAAATCAAACAATGAGAATTTGGTTTTTTTAATCCCTAAGATTCTAAAGATTTTCCACTGCATATACCAAGTGCAGTATGTATAGAATTATAGAGACTAATTAATACCAGAACTTGAAGGTATCTTACATGTATGTGTCTTGTGGTTAGAAGGTAACTAGCCCTACAGCTATTCAAAATTGTCCATGTACTATTATCAACAAGACAAGGATCAACAAGTGCTGGAGAGGATGTAGCGAGTAAGGAACTCTGGTACACTGCTGGTGGGAGTGCCAACTGGTACCACCACTGTGGAAGGCAGTGTGGGGGGTCCTCAGAAAATTGGGGGTGGAGCCACCATTTGACCCAGCAATCTCCCTTCTGGGGATCTACCCAAAAGACTTGAAAAAAACGTATGTGCCCCAATGTTCATCACAGCGCTGTTCATGGTGGCCAAGACATGGAAACAACCAAAGTGCCCTGTGACAGACGACTGGATAAAGCAGCTGTGGTACATATACACAATGGAATATTACTCAGCTGTAAGAAAAGATGAAATATTGCCATTTGTGATAAAATAGATGGACCTGGAGATCATCATGCTTAGTGAAATAAGCCAGACAGAAAAAAAAATCAAGAACCATGTGACATCACTCACGTGCGGAAATAAAACTGAAAGCAACAAAGAAACAACAAACCAAAAACTCACAGACACAATCAATAGTTTAAGGGGTATTTGGGGGTAAGTGGGGAGGGGGCGGGAGAAGAGGGAAGGGGAGCCAAATACATGGTGATGGACAGAGAACTCACACTGGGTGGTGAACACATAATGCAACACATAGACGATGCACTGTAGAGTTGTACACCTGGGACCTATGGAACTCTTGATAACCAATGTCACCTCAATAAGTCTAAGAATAAAAATATTTTTATAAAAAAATAAAATTGTCCATGTACATACTCCTTGTTCCTTGAGGGACTTGTCAGCTGAGTTGAGTAAAATGTCAGGTGCAGTCATGCCCCTTTGGATTTAAATGTAGGAACTTGCTCTAGATGTATAGTTCTTAGTGGTTCGATGTTAGACTTCCTGTGGGGTTTCGTTCTTGCCTTTGGTTTTGAGTCAATGTCAATTATTTAATCGTCCGAGTTCTTTTTCTCATTTCTACCCTCCATCTTTTTTTTTTTAACACGTGAAATCTTGTCTATTAAAAGTGGAGTTTCCCCAAGTTGAATAGCTGACCAGTACTTTTCAAAAGCGTCAGGTCATGAAATGTCCTCCACAGACAGGAGGAGACTAAGGAGTGCCATGTGGGATCCTGGGTAGGATTGTGGACCAGAAAATGGAAAAACTGGTGAAATCTGAATTGAGTCTGTAGTTCGGGTAATAGTATTGTACTGATGCTAATTTCTTAGTTTGATAAATTGTCCTATAGTACATACACAAGGTGTGAACAATAGGGGAAGCTGGGTGAAGGACACAAGGCAACCCCCCTGTGACTTTTGCAACTTACTTGTTAAGTGTAAATTCTTTCAAATTAAAAAATTTAAAAAAATCAAACTTAGCACAGTATTAACAAGCCCAGGTTCTTAAAAATGGTTATTTAAACACCGACTTCTTCGACTCAGCCCAGACACACAAAATGAAGGTCTCGGCGAGAGGCCCACGTGCTGCATTGAACCTCCCCAGGAGATTCAGATGGCCAGTCAGGTTTGGGGTCCCTGACTTAAATCACTGCCATCTGACTGAGATGCAGGAAAAGGCAGGCTTTCAGGGAGGCAATGACCTTTGGGGTGACAGGGTGGAAGCCTCCGAGCTGTGCATAGCCAGAATTAAGTTCACTGGTGCTGAGATGGCTCATGGAAATACTTAAGGAATCAGGCATTTTCTGTGGTCCCTGGCCTGGCCATGATCTTAGCTCTGTAGAGCCCCCACCCCATACATCTGTGGTTACATTTACACCCAGTGTGCCTCAGTAATCTCCTCGTTTCCCAGGTAGGCGCTGATCAGAAAGCAATCAGGACAATGCAAAAGCAGACTGCCTCACGTGAGTCACGTTATCAGTGAAGGAAGAGGGTGGAGCGTAGCTGGGAGGAAAGAGACGAAAGACACATTCTCTGGTTTTCTGAGAGAACCAGAATCAACTGGGGGGGAAAGTACAGATAAGAAGGAAGGGCAGCTCAGGGTTCTGGACTCAGATTTGTGTCAGCATTACTTCAAGTCCTGGGCAGAAGAGAGCAGCCTTTCCCCTCTCCAGATGCCGTCCAGCTCCTCATCCCTGGGGTGCCACGGCCACACCGGACAAGCAGCTCGCTGGTCACAGCCTCTGGTGCACACGTGCAAGCCCCTGAAACTAGCTGGGGGTAAAATGAGGTGAACACGGGTCTGGGAGACGAATTAAAGCAGGCCAAGTGAGGTGGGCAGTGGTGGGTGGGGAGGGACGTGGGTGGTGCAGCAGTGACAACGGGTAGGAAAGGTTTCTGTTCACAGGCTCTCTTGTGACTTTAACACAGCAGCCCCTGAGCACCCACAGGCAGCTTCGTATTGCCACCAGGTTTGGGTCCTCTGGGCAGCAGCGTGACAGAGTGTGGAAGTGGGGAGGATGGTGGGAACCACAGGTGCCCCACTAACCCTCACCACTGCCCTGGGGGACTGGCACTGCTGCCCTCAGTGAAGAAGACTGAGGCTGAGTGAGGCCAAGTAATTTATGGAGGACCCAGTCTCCCTCACTGTTGGGTGAATTCCTGAGCTCGGAAACTGACTCCACTTGAACTTGGCAGCACAGGCAATGAAACAGCACGACCTCCTGTTGCTAAGGTGTTTGGCTCTTTCCAAAGAGCCTTGACAGGACTTCCCTGCTTTGTCCTTAGTTTGAAACAGCTCTAGGACGGGGAAAGACAGATTCTCAGATTCCTCTTTGTACGGATCTGCCCTCCTTTTGAACTTGTACTCTGGGTCAAATGGTGCCTGGCATACAGACGGACGTGGTGGCGAATACCCAAGCTAGCCTCCTGTCAGTGTGCTAGTTCTCAGTACGGGAGGGTGGGCTGTCTGAAAAGGAACCAATCAGAAAGCCATTCGGTACAGTGAAACACCTCCCAACTCTTCCTGCATCACCTCTCTAACCCCGAGTTTCTGCCTGAGTTTCCTGCCAAATCAGAGTTTTGGCCTCTGGCCTAGCCCTGCTCTGGGGTATAGGGCTGCTCTGACCTCTGTGGGCTCAGAAACAAGGCTTGTACACCCCTGTTTCAGACCCACTTTGGGGGCTCTGTGTCTGGGGTCTGTTTGCAGTTCTGATAGTATCTGCTCCGGTTTGGGCCTCATTTCTCTTCCCAGTTCCCAGACTCTAATAACACTCCCCCACCCCCCCCGCTACCCCCCTTTCAGGTCCCTTTCCTGTGTCCACCCATCCCTGCATCCGAGGCCCTCCCAATGCAGAATAGAGGCTGCAAAGGCCTTCCCCACTTACCCATCTTTCTTTGCAAGGGAAAAGGTCTTGAAACCTACTGTCATCTTAAAGGAGGTCCTGGAGAATTAGAGAGCCATTGTCAGCTGCAGCCTGTCCTGTTCCCTCTACTGCTGCAGCCTGAGGGGGCCCTGATGGTGGCACTCCTCCCACCAGCCACAAGCCCTCAAGTCACCTTCTAAAATGTACTGACTCCCGACCCAAGACTTTCGGTTCTCTCATGGACTTGTTCTGTTTATCTTCCTGTCCCTGGGCCCTATACACCTGGGTGGGCACCCTCAGCAGTCTGTAGAGGAGGCATCAGTCTAGCTTTGATAAGCTCTAAGAATAATTGCTGAGTAAACAGTGATGAGCTGTTGTTGAAAAGACAAAAGTTTGATAGAGAAATGAGTTCTTTCCATTACCATATTATTTTACTGCATTCCAAGAGCATTAGTTTTAAAGCCTCTGGCCTATTGCTATCGTTAACTTGTCTGATAAATATAAATTTTATATAAATATAAAATT
Organism: Lyroderma lyra; assembly: GCA_004026885.1. NCBI lineage: Eukaryota > Metazoa > Chordata > Mammalia > Chiroptera > Megadermatidae > Lyroderma > Lyroderma lyra. The sequence goes on along the minus strand of PVJL010000198.1, from coordinate 389,301 downwards.
GGTTCACAGTAAGTAAGGAAGAACTATTTAAATAAAATGCAGGGGAAAATTCTTAATGGAATTAGAGGAAAAATCCCCGGATGTTTTCAAACATCACTTTGACATTAGAGAGACAAGTGAGCTAAGTAGATTCAGGGCTGAGTCTAATATTTTGTGAGGCATAAATTCTGTTTTTCCCAAAACAGAATCAATAATTTTTCAGATTCACTCATACTCTTTCTCCATGAAATTCTACTTAACTGGTAACACAACTATGTACCTCAATATTCTGTAAGAGAAATAAAATTAGATTCTAGTTATATTAAATCAACATAAAACACGCCACATGCCTTTTGAGAGGAATGTCAACGCTTCATGAGAGACACATTGGTGAGGAGTCACAACATGAGGGGATGAGAGTCAGGGTGTGAGATAACATCAGAGTTCTGCCTTCCTTTCCCAGCAGGCCCTGGAATTGGACTTCTGGCTCCTCCCACTGAGACACTGTTCTTGAAAGGTTGACCCACCTTAGGATCCTGACTAACTAAGAAACAAGTCAGTTACTGGTAGGTCACATCTAAGTGATCGCATGTTTATAGAAATAGAGCTCTGAGCCCAAAACTCCATGGTCCCGTCACAGGTGGGGCCCAGATCCCTCTCAGAGGGAAAGGCAGCAGCGGAAGGGACATCCTGTCTCTGTTAACTGTGACAAAACCTGGAAAAGAGAAAAGGCAGACTCTGAGTCCCTAATCCCCATGCTGCTCCGCGGTCATCTGGGCTGGTGCCACACATATGCAGCCAGCTGGGCAGAGACCCTCTTTCCCAAGATGTGTGCGAGAGAAAAGAAGACAAGGGAAGGGCCCCCTCTCCACCTCTGTGGCGCATCCTGTAGGCTCATACACATAAAAGGACACCTCAAATGCCAGTCAGCTTTAGGGTTATCTAGGGAAGGCCAACATCCAGGGGGCCTATGAGAGCAGAAAGCCCTGGGACAAAAATACCTGCCCCAGGTATGTGATGAAAAGAAATACCAAAGGAAGAGAAGAACCAAAGAACTCGAGGACCGCTCTCTCCCGGTCAGATGCACCAGTCGATGGCAGAGCCACGGCTGCACTGGCTGAGGGGCGAGGGAGCACATGAGCTGCACTGGGTCAACCATTTCGCAGGCTGGAAATCAACCAGACGTTCAAAACATTTTACTTCATGACACCCTGATGGCACCAGCTGGGAAAGCAGCAGAACAGAGCCATGGAAACCTGCGAACCAGTGAAGATGCCCTCAGTGTGTCCCAACGGGACCCATATTTCAGGCTTGAGCAGGACATTTGGCTTGTGTGGGCCTGGCCACCAGCGTCAAACATGAGAGCAGACGTTTAATTACCTTGGAGCATTCTCAAGTGCTTGCAGGTCATAAATTCCTAGGTTATGGGATGGAATCTGTTTCCTGCAATAGCTGGACTATCATTGTCTTTACTCAAATGAGTTACAGCACAAATGTGCTGGTTGCACTATGCAGTTGCCTCATCACCACTACTAAACAATAAAATCAAATACAGCATTGTTTAAGGGTGATGCCCAGAAGGGAAACGTCACATCAATTTTGCAAATTGTGTTTTTCTTATTTCTTTAACCTCTTGTGAAAAGCCAGAGTTTATTACACCTTTATAACGGAAACCGAAGTAACCTCCTACATCTTAAATTTCTGTGATGGTGCCATTACTAATAAATTAAACCTGTTACAGATAAACATTTACATACACGTAATGCTGTATGTGTCATTGTAACTGCATCACAGGATAAAATGTGTTTGGCTAAATAAAAAGAATATACAACTGTTTTGCATAAGATTGGAATGGAAACGATACCAAAGTTAAATTATTTTATGTCAACAACAAAAGAAGCAAAATATCTCTCTGGCCAGATTGAAGAGGAAAATTAATTATGGCTGTGTTATTGTTCCCAGTGACATTCTATGTCTCCCTAAGAATCTGGTTCTCTCTAGACCAGAGGGCTGGGCCAACGCTCTTTGCCAACACAGATGTGTAACCTGTAGGAGGAGCACATACTCTGGGCCTCCGGGGCCTGGCCAGGCCACCATTTCCTGTACTCTCGTTTTCTGAGGTCTCTGGCCCACCCCTGCCCACCCCTGTGGGGGCTCTCCCTGGCCTGGCTTCCATTCTCTGCCCATCAGCCTTGGTCCGACCACCCCTACCCTGCATTCCGCCATGTTTTTCCCAACTCCGATCAGAGGAAATTCTTACACTGAGGTTGCCCATTGCAGCAAGACCAGGTTTCTGCCATTTGGTTACCAGTTTACTGAAATGACTAACAGGAGGGCAAGAAATGGCAAATGCTGACGATAATCTACTTAAGACCTCCAAAAGCCTTTCATAACTTTCATTTTAAAAGATACCTTAAGAAATAGATTTCCCATCAGCAACAGCAAGGGAAAAACAGGCAAATGATACAGACAAGGTATACACGAAGGGGGAGATGCAAATGGCAAGAGGCTCAGCCTTCCTTGAATGCAGGGTAAAATCAGTTAAAACTATAAGGAAATATTATTTCACCCCCTTAGGATGGGCCAAAAGGGACCTGCTGCCTTGGCTTGGAGCAACTGAGATTGAGCACTCAGTGCGGAGGAGTAGAATGGTTCTCAACCTTTTTCTACGTGTGTACCCCTCGTAAGCCCATTTCTATAAATTCTACCCCTTGTTGTTAAAACAGCTGTTTTTAAATACTGACACTTTTGTTCAGTGCCTCTCTTAATGTAAAATAGTGGAAAGGAGGTAATAGGAAAGAAAAATTACTGCACTAAAAGTACAAGCCACAGATTTAGTTTTACAATATTTGTAGCACAGTTAAATACCGATAATGACGATAAAGTATTTAAACATTAAATTAAAAAACTACTTGAAAAGTGATTAAAAACAAGGCACTTACTGTGACTCAGTCAGTAACTAAACTGATCAAACAGTCTGGCTATGGATGTATTTATGTTTGGGGAAGTTCTAGAAATATGAATGAATTGTTCTGAAACTGTGTAATGTTTGGTAGAAGAGCAGTTTGGGGGAAGGGTTCATAGCCACGCCCTCACCAATCATCTTTGCTAATGTGATCTGATTTTGAAGTGTCTCCATTAACAGTGATTCAAACCTAACATTTATTATTCCATAACTAATGTTTTGCATTTTTTTACTTCACTTTTTTTACCATTACTATAATTTTTCATGTACCCGATTGGCCCAGCACATACCTCCAGGGGTACGTGTACTGCCACTTGAGAACTGATGGGTTAGACCCACATCTTGGAGGAGAGTTAACTAACAAAGATGTGCACAGCAGAGGACCCTGCAATTCCACCCCAGGCATCACACGCCAGTGCTGCTCCACCTTTTTGTGCACGTGAGTCACCAGGGATCCTGTTAAATGCAGATTCTGCATCAGCTGTCTGGGATGGAGCCCATGAATGTGCATTTCTAACCAGCCTGTAGGAGATGCCCATATTGTCTGAGGACCAACTTTGAGTAGTAGGTCTTTAGCCAAGTTCTTACAGGGGCACTCTAGGGGACTAGCAAACACTCCATGGCAGCATCAGGAAATGGCAAAATGTTGGAAAAAAATAAATGTAAAGGTCTTAGATATTAATGTTGGGGCTCACAAACATATTCTTAAAGATGTATTATAAAAAAACCAGTCCCCCTGAATGATAGTTTTACATTTAAATAATGAAGAGCATGAGGCAGGGGGTGCACCCAGTAGAAGAAGAGTTCCCCCCCCTCCAATGCCACCAATTGCCTGAGGGACAGGGGCAGGGCCCCAGAGGGTCTTGGTGCAGTCCAGGCACCTGGAATTCTCAACATGGTGCAGGAAGTTCTTTCTAATATGCAGTCATGGTTGAAGGCCTTGTGACTTGGAGTGTGTCTCAAGGACCAGCAGCATCAGCCTCATCTAGGAGTGTGACAAAAACAGATTTGTAACCACTTGTCTTACTGAATTAGAATATTCCCTGGTCCTGGTGTCCCCACAAACTCTGCAGTTGAAGTTCTGCTTCACTTGGGTGGAGCTGTCAAGTGTTACTTTGCCTTCGGGGGGGTGGAAATAATCTCCATCAGAAATGAAAGCAGGTCACATAAAAGGAGCAGGGTCTGACAGTCAGCAGCAATAGGATTTAATGTACTTTATCCTGGAAGCAAGCATGTCAGTGGGTCAAACAGAACCACAGGGTCCAACCCATGCAGCCAAAACCCCCAACCCCTGTGTAGACCTCAGGGGTGGCATTAATGGGTCTCTAAGTTTGAGTTGTTACTGAAGTCCTTGACTACTTGGAGTCACTCTGCTATCACTTTTGGGAACCAGGACATGGGAAGACAACCAACCTTCCTTCCTGTGCCAGGTCATAAATCCCTGTCCTAGTCACCACCTGTTATTCCAAGTCACAGAACTGGAGATTCAAGCTGTCTCTTGAGTGACCGACAGCAGGGCCAAAGCTTGGGGCTGAGCTCTCACTTGAAACAAGCAAGGGCCGTGGCAAACAAGTGGGTGTCAGAGGACTCAGAGGAACCCTGTTTCTCTACAGACAGCAGTCCCTGTGAGAGTCAGCATCGTCACACTCATCACTCCGGGGGCAGGAGCAGGCAGGAGACTCAGACCAGGGGGGGAAATCAGTTGCTTTGATTTAGTTGGTAGGGAAAAGGAAAACAAAAAGACAAATCCTGGTCAATCTAGGCAAACAATAAGCACTTTAAGTATCCTAGTGATGGTGAAATCACTGGTTTTTGTCTTGAACATGTTCACAGGCAGTAGTGAACTCCTGGAGGAGCCATTTCCAGCCCAGAAAGTGGCCCCTGATGCTGGGTGAGGGGCAGAAATACAGCTTCCTGCAAAGCATGCACAGCAGTACTTGGCAATGGGCCCCCTTGAGCCCACCCCGGTACACCAGAGACATGTAAGGGCTTTTCAGATGTTCCTGGGGACAAAGTGTGAATTGAGGGAGGCTTGGCTAGAAATGACAGACATTGGACAGGGGTAGCTGTGGTATCCCTCTTCCACAATGGCCAACACTGATTGTCAAACATGAAACCTTGTGTTGAGGAGCACATACGGGCCCTCCAGGAACCACTGACCATTCACTGGAGCCTGTCTCTGAGTCTTGCCCTTCCTGAGTCACACAGACCTGGCGGGCAGGACCCTGTGGAGTGAGTTTCTCACGCCAGCTAACGGGCACTTACGCGATTTCCGGTTGGCCCGGGAGCGTTTCCTCTCCCGAGGCACCACTCGCTGACTGGGCACTTGGGTCGCCGATTTGACAATGCGGTCCATGATCTCATCAGCTGCATCATCCGTGACGTTAGGTGAGTCATCGGTTCCCATAGTCCATGAACTCGTGGATCCTGAAGAATGAAACAACCAGAGTGCACAGTGTGCATACTCAGAGAGGAGGAAAATACCAAAGACGATCTGCAGCACTGCTCCTCCAGCATCAGTCCTGTCAGCAGCAGGCCAGAGCAGAAAGGTCGAGGCTGGCAGACCCATCCCCACGGAGGGAGCACTGTGGGGACCTGTGATCATTAACCTCCAGGCTCTGAACTCCCGCCAACCCACACTTTGGGCACTTTTGTCATACTACCTTGTACCACAGTTGTGTTCTTGTCTTTCACTGCCCTTTACCTTTCTATGGCTGGATGTGTTGCCTCCACCTGCCGCATGGTGATGTACATATCACAGATATCCAGTGATGTGTGTACATCCAGTAATGTCCAGAGACATTTGTTAATGCAGCTCTCTACTCATGGTTGTATATACCTAGTGGATTTTAACTAACCCTAACTTTTTGTTCAGTTAAATAGCAATCAGTGGACTTTAAAACATAGTTTGTCTTTGGATTACCTAGGCTTTAAATATCATAGCAAGATTACCTGCCTTCTACAACCAGCAAAGGGGGAGTTGACAAATTCTCTTCAGTTCTCTGCTCCTTTACTAGAAACATAAATTTATTAATAACTATACTGTAAGACAGTCCAAGTCTGGCATAGAAGCATCTGCCTATAGATAAGTGAGAAGAAAGTACTATGAAAACATAATTTTCCAAGTCATCAATAGTTAGAAATTAATGCTATTTTTATAAATAACTGTGCCTTGTGATCAACCAACATCCTTGTGAAATCTCCTCTATAAGATGGGAAATATGCTTCTGGGAGAAGATGTACAATGTGCTCAAAATTGTGAATTTCCTCTACGTATACTTCTTTTTGTAACAAATAAACTTTAAAAGCCTATATGTGAGTGTTCTCAAACTCTACGCCAAATGGAACACAGGTAGCCCAAGAAAGACTGAAGAACAGCCAGTTTTTCCCAAATCTTGGGGTAAATGTTAATAAATATATATTTTAAAATTTGGGGGTCTTCTCCCATCTCAATTTTTAAAAGCTTTTGGTGTTTGGATATTGATGGAAATAGTTGGGAATACTGATCGCAATTCAGTCGATTGATTTTCATAGACGTGTTTATGGTTGAAATTTTATTGGAAACATGTAACATGCTATCAGTTAGTCATAATTTCTGTTAGTAAAATTCATATGACTAAATTAAATACATAAATAATTCACACTTTGCAAAAGGAGGACCAGAATTCCAGGTGCTCCATCACCTGCATGTATTTGACACTGTGGCTATGGGACACTGATGTTTTCCAATGACAAGGTATTTTGTTGTTATTGATGACATTTTTAAATTTTGTTCTGGGAGCAAGCCAACACTACTGACATGGACAAAAATAGTAAATTGTACTTTATCTGCTTATACCCAGGGGAACGTGTTCTACTTGCTTCTATCAGAAGACTAATTTCTTTAGAAGACTAATTTCTTTCAGCACCATAAACCCTTTAAAGATAGATTCTTCTCAGAAATGTTTAAGATCGCTGCTGAATTTTTCTGCCTTCTCAGGGTGGTCCAGGTGTTCTAATCTGAGCTAAGAGGACTCACGATGGCACAGCTTCCAAACAGGGACACGGCAAGAGCCTTTGAACAACAGCATCCTCAGAGTAGAGCGATCGACAGTGGAATTCTGTCTTGCCCAGCACTTTATTACTTTCTATGTAACTACTGATACATAACGTGGTCTCGTTCTGAAATGCCTAACTACCCTTGCAAAAATACACCAAGCTCCATCAATTTTACTTGCCCCTAATGTGTTCAGAGCACTGGGCCAGAAGTGAAGGCACCATCTGCCCTTCCCGTGGAGAATGACCTGTACTTCCCATCTTCTATCTCCCTAGGGACCTGTTTTCACTGTGATGTGTCAGGAGATGGTTAAAGGGAGCATCTTGCCCTATGTCCAGGATTGTCAAATTCAGTTTTGTGATAAGGTCGTTTCCTCATGACTTCATTCTTGCTTTTTATCCCCTCTCCCCTTGGCCACTGTCCTCACTGCCGGATTACTGCTCATGTATGTCACTCTTTCTGAAACTTTTGCATTCATATGTAGTCACCAGGGGGACACTGCCCATATCTTTTATAGACCCCAAGGGGCCACTTGACTTACCACAGTCTCCCAAGAATTAACAAGATATTTGTTATATATACATATACTAAGCGGTGGTAGAGGGGATAAAGCATTACCGACCAATACAGCACCATCTTACTTTATTTGGACTTCAGTTTTCAAAATATATAAATTGCCATTTAAAAGAAAACACGAATTTTTCCTTAAAAATATAACCTAAATAAATTGACTAATAGGAAAATAATAATATCAAAATAAATATTGTTTTAATGTAATAAAATTTGCCTTTGGTTCTGAAAGAATTTTCTTGGGTAGAGACTCCTGAGTTAGACACTTCTTTTTGGCAGTTTAAAGATGGCATTCCCTTTTTTACTGACTCTCATCGTTTTTGTTATTAGTAAGCCATTATTGTTACTGCTTTTCCTTGGAAAGTAATGAATCTTTTCTGACTATTTAAAATATTTTATTTTTATCTTTGGTTTTGAGCAGTTAGCCTATGGGATGCCAAGGTATGCTTTTCTTTATATTTATTCTCGGAATTTTTTTCAGTTTGTACATTTTCTATTAACCTATTTTTTAATCCACTAATCCTCTATTTTGTAGGACCAGTCTGCTGTTAAACCCATTCAGTGAGTTAGTTCCTTACTTCAGATATTTTCTTTGGCAGTTCCAGAATGTCCATTTGATTCTTTTTCAAATAAATTTCAATTCTCTGTTGAAATTACCTACCTTTTAATCAATTTGTCTATATTTTCCTTTATTATCTTTAACATTTACAATGGTTAAACCTTGACTGCAAACTTCAACATCTGGATCACGTATGGATTTGTGGCTATTGTCTACTTTTCCTCTTGTCAGTCACATTTCCAACGTCTTCCCTTGGTTTACAATTTTGACTATGCACTGGACTTTGTATACAAAAGACTGAGGAGAATAAAATTAGCATGCTTTCCCCGCAGGCTTCACTCATTTCCATTAGGCAGACACAGTGAAGTTTTGAGCAGGGCTTGAGAATCAGCCCACCTCTGTCTTTACAAATCTGTATGCATTTGTTGAAGGTGCTTACTCTAGTTTGTCTTAGTTTTCTCAGAACTTCAAGACTGCAGGACTCTTCCTTCAGCCTTTCTGGCCAGCCTGCCCTCCCGAGGCTGGCCAGCACTTAGTGTAAGTCTCTTGGAGCTAATTGTCTGTGTTTGGAGCTCCTCTCGATTCTAATCTCTTATGGCAGCTCACATGAGTATTAGAAGCTCTGCTGGCTTCTTTTTACTATTAGAGTTGCTCTGCCCAGGGTGAGTCCGATGCTGAGCCCAGACATGACAAATGCTCCTAGAGATATACTCTCAGTTCACCTAGAATTCTAGTTTGTGTAGTCCTCTGTCCTCTCATAGTTCTTTTAAAAGAAAGTTTTTGTCATTATTTTTATTTGTCATTGTTGTGGCATAAGTGTCTTGCCTCTCCCTACTATATGCTACCTGGAAGCAGAGGTCTCTAAGTTTGCAAAGAAACTGGAGAACTTTCCTGTAACATATCAGGAGATGCTGAAAAGGAATAGTTTCTGTATGTTCAGGATCGTCAAACCCAGTTCTGTGGTAAAGTGATTCCCTCATTACCTCATTCTGAAAATGAACCCATATTGTTCAAACCCAGCAACATGTTTTTCTCTTTGTCCTTTTCAGTCAAGAACAGCTGTTTTCTCTTTTAAAATTAGCACAACCTGTTATGGTCCAATAGACACCGGCCTCCACCCACCAAGATGGCTTTCATCGCACTATACTTGCATCCTGCAAGGTATAGGGCTCAAGGCTCCTGTGGCTGCAGTCACCACAGTGTAGGCATCAATGCTCTCCTTAACCTTTCTGGTGGCCACATTTAGTCTAGCACACAAATCCTGCAAAAGCTGCCGGGCACAGAGAGACTCATTCCTGGGATGTCTTAGGCCTTTATGGGTACCTGAGGGTACAAGCAATTCCTTCCCCACACTCTGTAACATTCCAAAGCTGTTTTATTTCATTCTTATCCTTGTTTTATGCTTATCTTGCCTGACAGTCTCTACTGCTTAGCATTTAATGATACTATTTTCTTCACTTCTGACCCTCCTTACCTTCTTCTCTCCTCTCATAGTCTTTTTTGTTTATATACTTTCCTCCTGTCACTTCTCCACTTTTCTGGGAAATGGAGGCCTTTTAAAGGCAGTAAGAATTAATGCTTTTTAATGGTCATATGTGTCTCAGATGGGGTAAGGTTGGAGGGAGGCAGATCTTCTTCAGACACATTCTTAGCTGCATACAAAGTAAAAGCCCTGTTAAAGGGTCAAGATGAAAGTCCAGAGAGAAAGAGTGGCCTGTGAGCTTCGGAGTCTAGAGCAGGTGGATCCTAGAAGTGAATGGGCCCTGGGCAGGCAGAGAAGAAGGGGACAGCATGAGCAACAACAGGGGCTCAGGGAGCCACACGGTGTGCCCACAATGTAGGGATGATGAATGAGACCAAAGTTTGGGAAACAGGATAGGCCCAGACCACAGGGGACCTCAGATGACAGCACGGACAGTGTGGGCATATTCTGCAGGCAGTGAGGAAACTTACGAAGGTCAACGTGGTGTCAGACTAGGCTACGAAAACACGAGATGACATTTTCAGATGAAAAATGCATCTTAACTCTAATTTAAAATTTTCAAAAACCCCTTCCAAGTTATGCAACAAATTTGGACACTCTTATCTGTCTTCACCATCTTGGAAGTTTTAGTTTCCGTCTGCTTCTAAGGATTTAAAAAGACAAAAGGGGAGAGGATAATGTTTTAATCCAGGGGATGGCAGCCTTTTTCTCTACCTAGCCAGTTAGGAAAAACTTGAGGATCCATGGTCCTTGCAGTTTCTGTCACAACCATACAACTCTGCCACTTCAGCGCAAAAGCGTCACAGACAGCACACAAACGAGCAAGCACATCTGTGTTCCAGCATGTGCGAAAGTAGGTGGCCTGAGGGCTACAGTTTGCTGATCCTTGCTTTCCCCCATGAGGATTCATTCACAATAATAATGCCTCTTGTGTGAATCAAGTTATGAAGGGGAACTCCAAAACGCTGGAATTATCTTTCTTTCATGTGAGAGGGATTGTGTACTCAAAATTTGTTGCTCCAGGTGAAACCATCAAGCAAAGTTTTTATCCGGAAGTTCTGAGAAGGTTGTGCCACAATTTGCAAAAGAGATGTCCCAAGTAGTGGCAAACAGGTGATGGGTTCTTCCACGATGACAACGTACCTGCCCACTCTATGCTGAGTGTTCAGCAGTTTTTGACTAAAAATAGCATGACCCCCATGCCCGACCCTCCCTATTCACCTGATCTTGCCCCGAGTGAGGTATTTTTGTTTCCCTGGATGAAAAAAGTCCTCAAAGGGAAACACTTTGCCCATGTGGAAGAGGTGGAACAAATAAACGGCAGAAGCACTAAAAGGCACCAAAATCAACAATTTCAAAAACAGTTTTGAGCAGCAGAAAATGTCTCGATAGGTGCATTGCATCAAACAGAGTACTTTGAAAGTGACTTAAATTTAAACATGTCAGAATAAATACACAATTTTTTATAAATAAATTCCATTTGGGGGTACCCCCTTGTATACTCTTGAGAAGGTTGCTTGTTTTTGAGATAAAGGTATTGAAGGTGGGACACAAAGGTGTGAGTGAAGGAAAGCATGGGATTACATCAGCATCGGGAGTGCTAGAGAGTTGATGGCTCTTAGCAGCCACTTGCCTGAGGACAGTAAGCTGTACCCGCTGAGAAGGACTAGATAGACCCCTGCAGAGTGGCTACCTAGGAAGACTCGCCCCGCCCAGCCCAGAGTTACCTCGGCTTGCTCGGCTGCGTGCCCGCACGCCCAGCACTGGGGCAGTGTCCTCCACGGTGGGGGATGAGGTTTTCAGCACGGCCTTCATGTTCTCGTGCTCAGCGGCGTCCTCAGCGTAGCTCAGGCCCTGCAGCTGGCTCAGCGGTGCTGGAGAGCCGCCAGAGAACTTGCCAGACTGCAAGACCAAAGGGGGGTGAGGGCATGAGGGGACTCCCCAGAAGCCAATGCAAGCTTGCAAATGGTTCGTTGAGGAAAACCTCTCCTTCTCTCTGTCTTTCTCTGTCTTTTTGGTTTGTGTACACTCGGCAGACACATTCATTGTGGCGGTCACTAAGGTTGTGAAGGAACTAACAACAAAACGTCTGTGTGCACGGGAAGTTCTCCCATCAAAAAGAAAAAGCCCTGGTTGCAGAAGGGCCACCCCTACTCCTCGGCTCCCTGCAGATTCCCTCACTGGGACCTCCTAGGGGGAGTGACATCAGCCCTGGGAAGCACTCAGAAAGTAGATCCATTTCTAACACCAAAACCTTACTATGAGAACTGAAATGTGCCCTGTTAATAAAAAGTATTGAGCTTTATTACTTTTTTGATGTAACACCAGAAAGCAGTTAAAATTTTCTTAACATATAACTTACGATGGTAGAATTTTAAAACTGGTATTCAGTCATACAATGCTGAGAGCTGGGAAGAATTTTTCCAGATCCAGGCCCATCTCACTTTACGGAGAAGGAAACCTAGGCCTTCCAAGATTAAGCAACATGCCAAAGGCCCCCAAAGGGGTTGGTTCCAGGGACCAGATCAGAACATGACTCAGAAATTCATGCTGAAACTGAGCTTGGCAACACTCACTACTTCTGGTTATGACAAAAATTTAGTTGTTTTAACAAGCATTACAAGCACATGATCTTCTCTAATTCCAGCTGAAGGAGGAGTCAGGACATGGATGTTTTACAAGAGGTATGCAGGAACATCGGGCCATGTGCACACAGTGCCCAACATCTGGATGAGAAATGAAACGTCTGTTAGATTCACAGTCGCAAAGAGGAGCGCCATAGATTCTGGGCTTCCTCTTCTCATCCAATGTCTTGGCAAAGGCAACTGAAAGCCCTGGACACATGTGTGGCTTTTGCATCTGTGACTGCTCCTCCTCATGTTGCAGGACCAATCAGCTCCAACTTGGATTCTGGTTCTGGCATCTGCACCGGGGCCAGGAGGAAGAACCCCTGCCATGCCACCCCTCACACACTGATCCCACCAGATCCAGGGGTAAGAGTTGAGGAAATGGGCACAAGTCAGAGGCTGCCCACAGCTGGTGACCATTTCTCTGTCCTGGCCTCACTTCCTCTTTGGTTTTAGGGCTCTTTATGTGGTTATTCTAGATCCCAGTTCTCTCAGACTTGTGTGGCCAAAAGGCTCAGATAGGGTTGGAGGAAAAATTCTCTGTCTACTTTTCTACCAATAGGGCAAGAGCCACTCTTGACAGGGCCCGGGACTCGGGGACAACTTGGAAAATTCTGTTGACCCTTCAGTCCCTGGCACACACAGCATGACAAGAACCCAGGTAAGGAGGTGAGAGATCACACAGAAGCCAACCCGGAAAACCATGCATGGTTTAAAGTACTGAACGGTGCTGACACGTCATGCTGCTTTATGTTAGGTGAGATTCCACAGCACGCCTGGGAAGGTCAAACAAGGCATTCTTCATGTTTATAAAAAGTCATACCTCAACTTCATCTTCTTCATCAGTCTACCCGAGAGGACAAGACAGGACGGAAAAGACAGAAGGGCTTCTTAGAAGGCACAGAAATTAGCAAAGCTGAGATCATCTCCATGTCACATCAAATTCCAAATAAAGAAACTGGCCTCCACCACCAGGGTACACCCTCTTGATTTGGAAGCAGCCGGGCCCTGCCTGCATAGCTCTCGTGCCCTTGTCTGGACATCCCTTGCGTGAGCCCCAAGATCAGTCCTGACCCGAGTCAGAAGGGACTCCAGGCCAATCTCTGGAGGCTGCCCATGAGTTTGATAGCCACTTACCTGGTTCCCTGACCACTAGCAACCTCACTCCCACTGCTGTGCCCTGCCACTCACCTGGCCACATCCTGTGGAACCCGCCACCACCTGCCCGCCATCAGGGCCTCAGCAAGTGGACAGGCCTCCACATGCCTGGCTCTGCCTGTCAGGGGCCATCTCCCCTCTCATCCTGAGTGCTAGACCCATTACTGCCCAGGCTGCTGGGTCTGGGCCTCCGAGAATCCTTCCGCACAGAGGCCAGACGGGACAAGAGGAATAGCTGCCCAGGCAGGATGGGTTGTATGACTCCTCAGAAACCTGAAATTAAGTGCATTTTAAAACCTTACCTGTCCCTCCTGGTGGCTCTCTGAACTGAAACGCTATACTTCTAATTCTCACTGGATAAACTTCCTTAAATAACTTTAAATGAAAGGTCCCTTTTCTAAAAATAAATTCGGGGTGAAAGTTGGGTAAATCTCTTGATTTTTAAGTTAAGCACATCTTCAATTTAACTTATGTTTGTTTCCACATAAGAGGTTGCAGGGCTCCAGCTAATCGGACACAAGGTTTTTGAGAATGAACTAAACTTTTAGAAGCTGAAATGACAAAACACTTCCAGTTCATCACCGTTTCGAAACATTGCCCCCAACCAAATGGCACCGTGACAAGAAATGACAGTCCTGCTGTGTTATTTATTTTTAAATCTTAGAGCTTATTTATTTAACCAGGATGTTTGGCATTTTTTCAGCAATTAGCACATGTGCAAAGATGCTGCTATACAAAATCTATGGTCCTTTCAATATCCCCCAAAGTAACTAGCATTCTCTTTCACCAAAGAGGAAGCTGGGGTTTACAGCTGGTAGGGGCCTCACCCAGGATCACCAGTGACCCCCTGATGTCCTGGGGTGGAAAGCCTGAATTCTCACAGCCCATCTGGAGTCTAATGACAGCAGACAGGGCCAAGGTTGCCTTGTGTTGCCTTGTCTATGTCACCGTTTTGTCTACAACTAATTTGGGCCATGAGGATGAGGAATTACTTGGTTTCTCAGTGATCCTTCCCTGGGAGGGCTCCTGGACTTTAAGAAAGAAAGATTTTTGCATGTTCAGAAACAGAAATAAGAAGAGAGACAAGCACACAAGAGCAGATATGAGTCTTATTCTACAAATGTAGGGTCTTTAGATTTAACCCAGACTTCTTCGTGTCTTAGAAAATAATGCTTTTTCCCCACTAAAATCTTACCACTCCCACCCTTCCTTACTATAGTAAAAGTGACTTACTACATAGTTTTCTTAGAAAATCGCTTCTAGCTCATATGCTCTGGGGCTCTGTGGTTCTCAGTCTATTGCCTGGTTTTGTTTTCAGTGTTTTAAGTTGTGGATGTGCTGTTTTCTCACCAGAATGTGATATTCCTAGGGTATAAGCTTGTCTTTTATTGCACCCACGTCTTCCTTGGTGTCCCATGCCTTGCTGGGCAAGCAGTGGGTGCTTAGTTGTGAGTTGGGCAAACTAGAAGTTGTGCTTTGCCATAACTGACAATATCTTAATTTTCCAGCAGATGGTAGTATTTCTACACAAATGATGCAACTTTGCCCACTCAGAATAGGGGACTGCTGCTGAACAGTGAAATGTGTCCTGTCCAGATTTTAATAGGAATATCAATGTTTTTGAAACAAACTCTAAAAATATTTACCCCTGCTTGTAAATAGAAAATCTGAAAGTTTGCAGAGAAGGACAGAATTTAAAAATTAGTGGGATCTGTTAAAACATCTCAAGAATTTGTCAAGAAATTTTGAGGTGTTTTCATAACTACAAGTATATTGGGCTTATATTTTTCACCCTCCAATGTCTCATTTTTACAAAAATAAGCACTCTCTTTTTAAAATTTTTAAAAGTAACACTTTAGAATGAAATGGGGGCCACAGTTTACCCAAGGAGATTCAGTTTGCCTCCTGAGTTGCTGTCCTCCAGAAGGATAAAGACCCCACTGAACCCAGATTTCAGGAGAGGAGAGGCCAGACTCTCAGCTGATGGCAATGACTTTCAGAACAGCCAGGGGGCAGGACAACGAATTCCTTTTGCATAGTAGTGATCTGAACACTCTCTAAAGGTCCAGAAAATTAAAAATAAACAACGAGCAAACAAAGGGTCTGGGTGGGGGTGGATGGCAAGGGGATTAGTCCCTAGTTCTGCTCTGAACTGCCTTAAAATTACAACAAAATTTCTAAGATAATGCATTTGGTTCCCATGGGAAGCTTAGACCTCTCAAGAGTGTGAGTAGTAATCATGTGCCTGCTGTTTTTCCTACAATACGAATGCCCATCTGGGCACAGACAGCAGCTTCAATGAGGTCTTCTTAGTTGATTTTATTCCTCCCCAAAGAAATATGCCTGACTTGAGTTCAGCTGATGCTTGTGTCCTGCAGGATGATGATGGCACTCCTTATGGCTTAATCCTCTTTCCATTCCATCCCCTGTATCACTGAGAGCCAAGGTGCTTCTCCAATGTATATACAGGGGGCATAAGTTTCATAACGGCCCATCAGAAAAAGGCACCTGAACTGTGTCTTTGTCTCTTCCATCCTTAAGCATCATTTCCCCCTCCACTTATGAACTACCTCCTGTCTGAATACCCACTGTATCCATGGCCCAGGGGGCTCAGGGCTGAGGTGCGAGAGATGAGGGGAGAGCCCAAGAGTGGAACAGACAAGTATGTATGCAAGGACTCTCAAGGGGGCTCCTGCTGGATTCACCATCCTCCGGGATCTCTTCCCACCCTGATATTCTCTGACTCAAGAGACTGCCAAGAGGCCATCACATTACATCTTTGAGAAACCACATCAATCATTTCTCTATTCAGATGTCTAGAACAGGTGGTCCATGTGTCAGCTGATTGGTTATATATAATAGCGTCTTTATGATGACTGAAATCCCGCCTGAATTCCCAAATCAGTACATTTGTCTTCCTATGATAGGTGGCATTACCTTTTCTATTTTTTCTTTTTCTCCAAGTTTACTCACATCACAGAGGTAGAAAATGGAATGAAGAACTTAATGTCATCAGCATCATACAACACATCCACGTGGGTCCCAGGCTCCTCCACCAGCCTCACGCGCTTAACTTACATGTCCTAGTTCTCATTTGTTATACAGCAGACTTTCACAGAAATGGTGGAGGAGGAGTTTGAGAGCACCTTTTAAAGAGGGATTTTTTTTTTCATATTAAAAAAAAAAAGAAAAGGCAAAAGGCAAGCACAGCTCCTAAACCGTGGAAAGTGTTACGCTTGACCATACTTTCAAAATGACATAAAGAGGCTGAGTTGATAAAACTTACATCAGTGATCATCTTCCCTCTGGTCTTATTTCTCTCTCTGTGGTTGGCCCGTTTCTGCTTCTGCTGCAAAACCCTTTCCCTGGTGGTCCGATACTCCAATGCAAATTCACTAATGATCCTGCAGAACTTGTTTATGTTCACTTCCCGAATTGCATACGGTGGATGCCCCATAAAGAGCAAAAAGGAATGGAACCTGCAATGAAAAACAACAGTGGCAATGGATTCAGTTTTAAGGAATAAACATCAACAGTCTCAAAACTTTCCGTAAGAAACCAATCAGCTGAAGACGTTGCTCTTCACTTCCGGGGTTAAGGTTAAAGAGTTTCCTCAAGTGAAAATGAGACCAGAAGTCAAGTTCAGCTCACTTTCTCTATGAGCAAGGTTATGTCTAGATGGCAGGATTTCAGGAAATTAATTAACTTTTCCTTTTGGCTTATTTGTGTTTTAATTTTTCAAAAAAATGAATGTGCAAAACTTTGGTAAGAAAAATGATAAAGTACTATTTTAAGAAAAACATTGCAGAGTTTCTAGATGATATAAAAATTGAAAAAGGAATCACTTATAACTGTTGCTTAGCAATTTCTTGGGAACCTGCTCTAATAAATTCTTGGAATAGACTAAATATGAATATATTATAAATAACCTGTCAATTGATGGTTTTAAAAAGATGCTTATAAAGTTTTCTCTCAGTAAATATTTTGAAATCTTTTCTTACAATTTTACATACGGTCTTTATTTAATTAGGACACATTAAATGAGCAGCACAAAATAAATTTATTGCAGCTATTTAATTTATAAATGAAAATTGTTGGATTCTATTAAAATTTTTGTAAAAGAAATTACATGAGCAAAGAAGTGCCCAATTATTAGTTATTAGGAAATGAAAAAGAACACACTAGGAGACAGAGGGAAATTTTTATGTGGAACAAACAGTACTATATAAATAATAATACTATTGGCAGACAAAGCTTTTGTCTGTGGTCACTCTAATTTGTACAGTCTGAAGAGGGTTTGGTTGTTTTTTTTTCAAAGTAAGGGACATTGGCTTATTTTTTATGAGTGTGAAGAATAATAAATTAAAGCATGTCACATGTATTTAAAGTAAAGTGGGTGATAAAATGCTTTTGAAAACAAAAAAATGCTAGCTAAAACTATAAAATCCTTAGAAATAAATGTACCTTTTATGACTTTGGATTAATGATTTCTTAGATATGATACCAAAAGCATAAACACCCAAAGTAAAAAAAGGTAAGTTAAACTTCATCAAAATTTAAAAAAACTTTTGTGCTTCAAAGAACACTATCAACAGTGAAAAGACAATCCACAGAATGGGAGAAAATATTTGCAAGTCATATTCTGATAAGGAGTTTATATCCAAAATGTATAAATAAATCTTACAACTTAACACTTAAAAAGACAAATAAAAATGCACAAAGGATTTGAACAGACATTTCTCAAAAAAAGATATGCAAATAACCAATAAGTACATGAAAAGATGCTAAACACCATTAGTCATTAGGGGAGTGCAAGTCAGAACCTCAGTGAGACATAATTTCACACTTACTAGGATGGCTATAACTAAAGAAACAGACAATACCAAGTATTGGCGAGGATGTGGAGTAAAATTGGGACCCTCATACAGTACTGGTGAGAAAATGGTTCAGCTGCTGTGGAAAAGTCTGGCAGTTCCTAAAAAACTAACTAAAATAGAGCTACTATACTCATATGACCTAGTAATTTCATTTCTATGCATATACTTAAATGAACATGTGTTCACACAAAACCTTCTCCACAAATGTTCATTGCAGCATTAATCACAACAGCCAAAAAGTGGAAACAACCCAAAGGACCATCAACAAATGAGTAAACAGCATGTGGTATATCCACTCGAGGTGCCACATAACTGGCCCACTACCTCTGTGACATCATCTCCTATGAACACAGCCACACTGGACTGGTGATTCTGTGCACGAGTTCACCTTAGGGCCTTGGGTCCCATGTGTGGTGTGAAGGGGACCCTGGGGGAAAACCAGGCCGGGCTGAGAGCCTGCAGGAACTCTGAGGAGGGGTGGGGAGGCCACCCCACTGGGAGGACAATAGGCCCTGACAAGGCACCCAGTACCAGCTGTTCCCCATGCCTAAAACATTTCTGCCACAGACAGCTGCATGGATTGCTCTCATCCCACAGGTCTTTGCCCAAATATCTCATCTTCAGAGCGGTCTTCCCTACCCACTCTATTGGTTTAGCACCTTCTTGTCACTCCCGACCCCATTTATACTCATAACCTTCCAGGCTCTTATTACCACCTGACATTACATAGTGGAGATAGATATTTGATATAATATGATATATGATATGATAAAACCATTAGGAGAGTATAGTGTAATACAATACATATATTGCCACTTATCCTACTCAAGATCTTTGTGCAAGATGAATCAAGGGGAGAAGCAGCCAGCCCACAGCTGGGTCCTCTTTTATACATAAGGAAAGTGTCCTTATCTTCCACTTTCTAGAACACTGGGGATCCAAACCTAACATGAGTTGGAAACAGAATTCAAGCATATATCTTGCAAGCAGGGAAGTAACAACAAACAAGTAAAGTGAACATGTGAAAAAAGATTCAGATATACATTGGAAAGGAAAGACACTAAGGCATACCTGCAGGAGAACAAAGGAGGTAAGATTTTAAGGGAGTAGGACATTTAAAGGACTTTTGTTAGTTGAATCGAACACTTAGAACACGTGACATGGATGTCTTATGCTTGTGGAGGGCTGGTTCCCTCATCAGTATCCGGAGGCACAAGCCAAACTTCTCTCTTTGATCTGCTCCATCATCAATCCTGAATACCACTGAGTGGACTGTCTGGTGCAAGAACAGGAGGAGTGGATTCTGGGGTGCTGGGAAGCCAGTGTGGGAGTTCACTTGTCTTCTGCCTGTCTTTCCCCCTGGAATGCTGTAGTTCTCTACACTCCCAGGAAGTCCTGGTCCCCTCTGCAGTGCCTATCCCAGGGTAACGGCAGCCTAATGAACCTGTTGGGAATCCGTGGGTCTGCACGTCCACTGAGTGGGGTTAGGGTGCTAGTGCAGCGACAGAAAAGGAAAGGTTCATATGCAGATTCAGACTTCCCAAACAAGATTTTCTTAGGCAGGCAAGTTTTAAAAGCCGGGATTTTTGCCTAAAGAGGAGGTCTAAGTTATTTTACCTGCTCCTTTATCGAGAGGGGACCCACTGGAGAAACTGTAAGGGAGGGCCCGTCAGAGAAGAGAGGGAGGTGAACACCTGCCCTTGAGCTCTGTGACTGAGGGGAGCAGAGAGGTGGGTGGCCAGATGCGTGCCCTTGTCTCCTCTTCCCCAGGAGGCCCTGGAGTGGGAAGAGGTTGAGAACCTAAGTGCATGCTGAGGGTGAGAGGGACTCCTTTCCCATTAGGAGGGACAGAGTGGTGCCAGGTCAAAAATGGAGCACTTAGGCAAGGAGGCACAGAAGCAAGGGCAGCCCAGTGAGGTAAGGAAGCAAGAGGGCCTGGCTGGATTTGCCAGTTCCTTTGGGAATCTACGTGGTGGACAAGGGACTCCAGGAATACAGAGGGTGTCAAACAGGGAGAGCTGCAGGGACTGGGGGGAAGTGTGAAGCAGCAGGGAAGACCTGTCTCTTCAGCTGCCAGTCAAGCAGGAGGTATCAGCAAAGGCTTCATGAAACCAGTCCTGGCCTGTCCAAGTGGGAGGGCAGTGAGCTTCCAGACGGCTCCATCCATCTGAGCACCTGTCCCCTCCCCCACCAGTGAGGTACAGAAATCACTGTCCTTCCCCAAAGCCAATTCTGAGAGGAGTAGTAGGGAGGAGTCGAACTCCTAAAGACCAGACACTCTGGAGACTACATGTTTAGCTGTCTGCATGACTGACACGATTAGCCAGCTGCTACCCAGCCAGGCAGTAGCAGTAGGTCATTAAGGAGACAGAGTGAATAGTGAAATAAAGAAAAGTCATTTCGTCTGCACATCCGAGTGCCATAAGGATAAGCCTGCAGCTTTGCTACCTGTGAAGGTTTGAGTTAATCCCTAGAAGACAGGCATCTTTACACCTGAGAGCCTCAAAGCAATATGAGTGCAATGACTAATTCTTTTAAAAAATGTCATTTCTAATTAAAGAGATAAAAATATACCTCTTTTTTTTTTTTTTTT
>PVJL010000198.1:0-368354 GCA_004026885.1 Lyroderma lyra | reverse complement strand
TCACTCATATGCGGAATATAAAACTGAAAGCAAAGAAAAAAAGAACTGAACAAACAAATAACCCATGGACACAAAAAATATACCTCTTACAGCTGCACGTGAGGGAAGAAGATAAGGGACTAGCTACTTGCAACTTTCTGATCCAAAAATCTTTATGTTCAGGCTGATCTGCATGCCCAGGATGAGTCTACCTGTGACCCACGGTCTGACCCTACACTAGGGTGCTACTCATTTCCGGGTCTCAGTATAAAGGGAATATGTTAGTTCACAGCAGCTGTAGGCTGTCCTCCTGGGAATGCTGGTGACGGGGCGGGATGAGGTGGGGAAGAAGCAGCTAAGCCGTCGGTGTTCTGAGTCTCCCATCTCCATTCCAAGAGAGTCCTGCTTTAATCAGCTCTACATACGAAGTCCTGCTAATGACTTCACTAAATCCAGGGTTCTGTGATTTAGATGCTGCGGCTTGGACACCACCTGAACACCCCTGCCCGCAATTTAGCCATGCCCCTTTTACCTCTCACCGTAACTACAACTAATTCCCGGTTCATGCAGGTCATCCCCAATGGGATGGACAATGGTGAGCAGACAGGGACCCAGGACACACGAGAGCAGCCATCATCTGGGTGACCAGCATACTAGGGAGAATAGGACAATCAGAGCAAACACTCTATGTATTATATGTAACATACATGAGGTCAGACAATTAATTTTGTGAACTCATCCTAGAAAAAGTGCTACATATCTCATTGCTGAATATCACTACAGTCACCTTGGGAAACTATGCACTGACGACAGTGCATAGTCCACCCTTCAGAGCAGTTTTGGAACCCTTTTTCTGGAATGGCCATCAGAGCTGTCATCATACCCAAATCTGACAATTAAGTTTGCAAACTTGCCGCTGTGTGCTTACATTGGCAGCACGGTACAAACATCTCAATAAGGTGTCATAACCCTGCATACACACACACACACACAATATTATATATATGTGTGTACACACACACACACACACACACACACACTATATATTAGGTATTATATATGTTATATATATGAGAGGGGACCCAAGAAAACATGGAATTATCTTCTGGAGGGTAGGCCCCTTGTAGTACAGGTTTCCCCTGCTAGTGAATGTTCTAGGAAAACTTATTTGCATCAGTGTATCAGCTGGTACTGTTGTGAGAGGCTGCATTTGGCTTCAGTGAATATTTTTGGAGACTCTTTCAATGCATTTGCTCATGTCATGATGGATGATTTATACCAACAATGTATGGCATGACAATGCACCTACCCAAAACCAGCATGACCCCCATACCCCACCCTGCCCATTCACCCGATCTCACCCCGAGTGACTCTTCTTTGTTTTCCCAAATGAGAAAAGTCCTCAAAGGGAAATGTTTTGCCAATGTGGAAGAAGTGAAACAAAAAAACAGCAGAAGCACTAAAAAGCATCAAAATCAACAAGTTCTAAAACTGTCCTGAGCAGTGGAAAAAGCATCTTCATAGGTGTATTGCATCAAATGAAGAGTACTTTGAAGGTGACTGAAGTGTAAACATGTAAGAATACACTATTTTTATAAATAAATTCTTTTGGGGGGTATCACCTGTATACAGTAGATTCTCCATTAACGGGAACTCAAGAAACCGCCACTCTCAAGCAACCAGCAAAAAAGTACTACATTTATCCAGCTTCTACCGATCCCCCCGGAGCCGGTTAATGGAGAGTCTACCACACACACACACACACACACACACACACACACACACACACATTATAGCTTAAGACATAGCTGTATCACTGAGTTTTTATCTGTCTGGGATAAAATGGTTAATGTGACCAGGTATAATAGCTTTATAAGACTTTCATAAAATTGCTCCCAATTCAATACATTCCAAATGGGAACTATTTGTTGATTTCAGTCATTTTAAGCGGGAAATTGCTTGTATCATATGAAGCCTAGAGGGCCAAAACAGCTCACATTCCCTGTCGCCCTGTCTAATTGTACTTTGATTTCAGAGAGAAATCTGACAAAAAATCTCCAGTAAGATGCTCCTACCCAGAAGGCACCTGTGAGGTCCAGATTTAGTACAGTGAGTGGGACTTAGAATTGAATAACTGAATTCCAAAAGTACTGAGTAATGGATAGTTTTCACCTGGAGGGAAGATTCTGTTTCTATTCCTGTGCCGGACACTAAAGACTAGTGCCAGAACAGTCTGGATCAAGACCTAGGAAGTACGATTACCAAAGCTGCTAATGACACAAGCTGGGAGAGGGTTCACATGCAGACTAAGATAATTAGGTTTAAAAAAACAGTCACGGGTGACAGAACGAGAACTCACACTGGGTGGTGAACTTATTATACATCAAGCTGACAATGCACTGTAGAATTGTATGCCTGAGACCTATGTAATCCTTGCTAACAGATGTCACCCCAATAAGTCTAACAATAAAAAAAAAATAGTCACAGGGCTGTATAAAGTACAGCATAGGGAATACAGTCCATAATATTGTATTACAAGGAGGCTGGGCTGGGGTCAGATGGGCACTAGAGTTACCAGGTGATCACTGTGTAAGATATATAAATGTCTAATTGTTATAAACCTGACGCTAACGTAACATTGTATGTCACCTGTAACTGGGAAAAAGTAAGTTCTATATGGCTTCAAGGAAGGTGAAGAAAGAAAACAAGGAGAAAAGGGGAAAGGAGGGAGAGAGGACAGAAAAAAAAATAAAAAGCATGAGAAGTTACAGGGAAAAAAGAAAATAATACACACCCTTTCAAAAAAAAAGTGCTCTAGCACAGGCTGGGGGTGTTCCTGAGGAGAAGACCCCCATGAAAGGCCCGTGGTTTAGATGGCCCTGAGGGAAGGTTCCCTCAACAGAACTGCAGGGAGGCCTGTTTCAGAGGGCCCATCACCAGGGCTCCTGCTGGTCTGCCAAGCTGCACATTTGCTCCCCAAGGTGGAAGGCCCAGAACAGAGCACTCAGACCCTGGAAGCCAGGTGAGGGACAAAGAACTGTGATCTGTGACAAAGCAAAGGAGAAGAAAGTTGTGGTGCATGGAAGCAATGCCCCAGCCTGGAACATTGGAAGACTCTGGCTCTAGACCTGGTGCTGTCTCCATTTACAGGTGACATAGCCCTGGATAGCCATGGAGCTGTCGTAGACCCCAGCCCAGCCTCCTTGTAGGCAGGCAAGGTCTGACATGCCCCTGCTCCATCTCCCAGCACCCTCTTGGATCCTGTGACTTTGAGAAAGGCCGGTCCAGAGCATGGCACCCATAGTGGAATCCAAGCCTCACCCAGGCAGGCTGCAGCACACAGCAGCCATTGGAGAATCAGGGAGTGAAAGATCTGGAGGGTGGACTGTGGATCATATAAAAAAGGAACTTTTTTAACAAGCTGAGCCACCTTACACAGACATAGGAAGAAATGTTCAGACACAGAGATGCAGGGATCCATTTGTCGGAGAAGTTATAGATGCAATTTCTGATCAAGGAGGAATTCTGAGTAACATTTTTGGGATTCCTTCCAACCTCAAGATGCAATGGCACTATATTATTGGGGTGTGTGTGTGTGTGTGTGTGTGTGTACACAAAAATATAATACCCATGAACAACATGTGCATCAAAGGTGCACTTGCAATGTACCAAGAATTTCAGTACAATTTTTGTAAATTTAACCTTCAGATCTTGGCTTGCAGAATATTTCAACATGCCATTTTACTGGTGTTTCCATATGTTCCTCAATCTACTCACCTGTTAATTATTCTTCTATGGACAATCTTTAAAATTATAATTCGCTCTGCACAGTCTTTTAGGAACTCTGACATTCGTTGTTTCAAAACGGGTTTCATTTCATGTTTTGCAATTGCCTTGAGGTGATCCCATGAAGCTTTGCACCTTCTCTCCATCTGACATAAATTATCCTGAAGTTGATCAAAGTCAACCTGAAAATCAGAGAGAGAACACTGAAAACGTGCTGAAACAACCGGATCCCGACCTGAACCAGGAAACCGAACTGCCTCCGGGAAGAAATAAACATCAAAACCAAATTTACATCTTAAAACACAAACATATTTATGGTCTAAAAATTATCCACATGTGTATCTGTCATTATCTCGACATCAAATTATTTAGTGATAAAACTGTTCTCCAAATGACCCCAACACAAGTGTCATCTTTTTTTTGTTTTTTGTCTTATTTGGAAAGAAATCTTAAGAAAGTCTTTGGAAACTGTAAATTAAAACATGATATGAAGGAACCCCAGTATGAGATGAACTGAGCAGATGTCTCATAAAAATTTCCGGAGTGCTCTTGTTCTTCAGAGATGATATTTCACTTATGGTTGGAGGAATGCACCAGTCATACATGGATGGCTCTGATATGCTGGGGCTGGCGACGGAGCAGCCAGCTTCTCCTCACAGTGATCTCTTTTACACTGTGTGACAAATTATTTCATTTACCCACCCATGCACTCAGCCAATACACATGGGGAACCTGGTGTATGCCAGTCCCCATACCAGGCACTAAGAACACAAAAACAAATGCTGAATGAGACCAAGGAGGCTCACTGTACAGAGAAGTGATCACTAAGCACTGAGGATACATAGAACCCACCAGGTGTGCGTGTTTGTGTGTGTGCACGTGTGCACGCATGCACGTGCGTGTGTGCGTGTGTTGTGTGTAGCCCTGTGGCCTTGCCAGCAGATGCAAATCACATGTACAAGGAACAGACATGACAGAACACACACTGTGCTCTTCAGGAAAGTGGGAACGGTCTGGATTGACTGATGTGGCCTGAGATGAGGCTTTTAAAGTAATGCCTTTATAGACTTTCTAATGGAAAAATCATGTGAATCAGAGAGTTAGCTATGAAAAATAGGCAGTTGAGGGCATTTATTGGAGGGAGATGTGGGAAGAGAAAAAGAATTGAGAAGGCTAGGTCAGGAGGAAGAAACAGATAAACAGGTGAGCTGAGGGGAGGGGACTGAGGGGACCGAGGTAGACATAGGCAGGCATGTCCAACTTGCAGCCCAGGATGAATTTGAATGCAGCCCAACACAAATTTTTAGAATATTATGAGATTTTTTTTTTTTTAGCTCATCAGCTATTGTTAGTGTTAGTGTATTTTATGTGTGGCCCAAAACAATTCATCTTCCAATATGGCCCAGGGAAGCCAAAACATTGGACATGGCTGATGTAGAGTGAGAGATGTGGGAAAGGACGAGAGCCAGGCAGACAACACTCGAAGGAGAAAGCAGATGCATAGAGGTGAGCCACCACTCCTTAGATGCCAATGATTGTGATCATGAGAGCAGGGCCCAGTTGGGAGTACCCAGGGGACTTGCTGGACTGGCCTCAGAGCTCCAGTCCCACCCTCCAAAAGATAACAGAGATCAAGTTAACAAAGGTTGATTCTGGGAGACATTCTGTCACCAGACAGGATGAAGATGAGCTGAATGAACACAGGGGATACACAGGAGGCAGGCTAGATATCGCATGGCCTTGGGATTTCTTGGGTGCAGAAGAGCCAAAAACAGAAGGCAAGTTTAGGTAGAACCTTAGGATTCATGGGACTTGGAGACAAATGATTTCTTGAAATCAAATTCTGGGTCTAGATTAGAAAGGCTTCACTTTCCTATGACAGGGTAGAGCTGAGAAACAAAACAAAACAAAACAAAACAGCTGGCATTCAGCTGAGAGAAAAAGATATGTAGCTTTACAAAAGGAGGACTGAGTAGTTCAAAGAATTAAGTCTAGAAAAGGATCCAGATGACCTGGGATTGACAGGTAATACCTAGGAGGCATAGGAGCTTTTAAGACAATTGTAATAAATCTAACCAGAAGTTTCTGGATCTGTACTCATTCGCATCTGGCAGTTCCCTTGATTTACAACAAAATAACTTCAGTTCAGCTTCAACATGCATCGAATGGCTCTAGGCCAGTGGTCCTTAACCTTTCTAATGCCGCGACCCTTTAATACAGTTCCTCATGTTGTGGTGACCCCCATAAAATTATTTTCATTGCTACTTCATAACTGTAATGTTGCTACTGTTATGAATCGTCATGTAAATATCTGATACGTGTTTTCCGATGGTCTTAGGCCACCCCTGTGAAAGGGTCATTCGACCCCCAAAGGGGTCACGACCCACAGGTTGAGAACCACTGCTCTATGCTGTTTGACCAAGTGATGCTTGCCCCTCACTGCAGTGGGCAGAGCAGGCAGTGGACATGGATGTGAGAGATAGTTTTTCGGGGACAAGAGTCCACTATGAGCCCTTAAGGTGGTGGCAGAAGAAAGTAACCTCACTGCCAAGAGAAGTCAGGAGGGAAGCCTTTTGATGAAAGCAGCACTTGCAGGGTTGAGCTTAATGGAGCATCTTGAGGAGGGCTGGAAGGCTACCTCAGCTAGCTGTCCACCTGGGCTAAAGCAGCTGGCACACATGACCTGAGTCTTCACAATTACTTCATGACCTCAGATTCTGTTCCTAGTTCCACTTCATAGGGGAAAAACTGATGCACAGAGAGGTTAAGTCACTTGTGAGAGGCCATACAGCTGGTAAGTGGTAGAACTGGGATTTGAACCCAAATCTCTCTGGCTCCAGAGGCTACATCCTCAACCATCTTGCCTTAAGCCTAGGTTTGTCCCTAAAAAGTTGTACCTGAGGGAGACAGCTGGCCTGCCCTTCCATTGTGAGAAGAGAGTCCTTGCCTGGAAGTCTGCTCCCAAGGATGGCTCCAAATGGGCCACTTTCTATGTGTAGGAAGACACGTGGGCTGTGCTATGAAGCACAGTCAAGTCTTATTAAGTCAGTCTGGGATGCTGGGGGTTGACTCAGGGACACAGTGATTCTGCAGATGGTGAGTTGCAGTGGTGAGGCCTAAAGTGTGACACACTTGAGGATGGAAGAAATACAGCTAAAGCTGGTGTTTCCTGAAGCTTATTTTGTACCTGTCTACACAGAAGGGCCTTCAGTGCCCCAAAAGGCTTTGGAAGTAAAGGCTGAGAAGTGGTGTTAGGTGCTCTCTCAACCTCTTGTTGAAAGTCATAGGGATGTGGGTCAATAGTCACCTTTAGTAATTGCTTGAGTTGATGGGTAGACACCATCTGCAATTTCTGCTTGAGTAACTAATCTTTAGTCAAGGATAAGTTATTTAGTTATTAGTTACTAATAACTAAACATCCTTTGGGAAAGACCTGATACCGAGCGGTGCCCGGGGCAGTCACTGGGCCAGGACTCATACACCAGGGCTACTTTTGTTATAAGTAGGCTCCACCTAGGGGAAGAACTTGGCAAAAAAAAAAAAAAAAAAAAAAGGACCACATGTAAAAAGAGAACCGATTCATTCTGAGTAGTTCTGGAAATAGGACCAAGATGAATCTAGGTAGCCAGGCAGACTTTGTCTCGAATAGAGTTATTCCTAGCAACTGTCTTCTGTGAAGGTACTCATGGAGGGTGTGAGAGCAGCCACTGGAGGACTCCCTGTTGGGACAATCAAAGGGGCTTTTTGCCTTAGTTAGGACATTGAAGTAATACTTGGAAAGACTTCAGAACAATGTTTGGCACAGAGTAGACATGGTAAGGGTGCCTAGGAAATAAGGAGACTGTTTTCTTTTCTTTTCTTTTTTTATTGTTAGACTTATTGGGGTGAAACTGGTTAACAAGAATTATATAGGTTCCAGGTGTACAATTCTACAGTGCATCATCTATGCATTGCAATATGTGTTCACCACCCAGTATCACTTCTCTTTCCATTACCATATTTTTGACTCCCCCTCCCCCTTCTCCTACCCTCTCCTCCTCCAGGTAATCACTGAATTATTGACTGTGTCCATAGTTTTTGTTTCTTTGTTGCTTTCAGTTTTATATTCCACATATGAGTGAAGTCATATGGTTCTGGTTTTTTCTGTCTGGCTTTTTTCCTTAGTAAAGGCCATATATGACAAGCCCTCAGCTAATATCACATTGAATGGGAAAAAACTGAAGCTCATTCCCCTAAAATCAGGAACAAGATAGGGATGCCCCCAGTCATCATTGCTATTCAATATAGTACTGGAAGTTTTAGCCACAGCAATAAGGCAAGAAAAGGGAATAAAAGGTATCCAAATTGGGAGAGAAGAAGTCAAACTGTCACTATTTGCAGATGACATGATCTTTTATATAGAAAATCCCAAAGACTCCACCAGAAAACTATTAGAAACAATAAACGAATACAGTAAAGTTGCAGGATACAAAAATCAATGTACAAAAATCAATTGCATTTCTATATACAAACAACAAATCTTCAGAAAAAAATGAGAGAATACCCCTTGTGATCACAACAAAAAGAATAAAATACCTGAGAATTAAAAAAGAACATGACAGACTTA
Source organism: Lyroderma lyra (assembly GCA_004026885.1). Classification (NCBI taxonomy): domain Eukaryota; kingdom Metazoa; phylum Chordata; class Mammalia; order Chiroptera; family Megadermatidae; genus Lyroderma; species Lyroderma lyra. Next base: position 359,983 of record PVJL010000198.1, on the reverse strand, counting down.
TACACAGCAAAGTATAAGACTCTTCTGAAAGAAATTGAAGAGGACACAAAAAAAGGGAAGATATTCTGTGTTCATGGATAGGAAGACTTAACATTGTGAGAATGGCCATATTAACCAAAGCAATATACAGATTTCATACAATTCCCATCAAAATCCCACAAACATACTTTCATGAAATAGATTTAAAAATTATCAGATTTGTATGGAACCACAAAAGACCTCACATCACCAAAACAATACTACCTAAAAAGAATAAGGCTGGTGGTATCATACTCCCCAATTTCAGTTTATACTACAAAGCATTGATAATCAAAACAGCTTGGTATTGGCAGAAAAACAGACACACAGACCAATGGAACAGAAGTGAAAATCCAGAAATAAATCCACAAATATATGGACAAATAATTTTTGATGAAGGAGCAAAAATATACAATGGGGGAAAGAAAGCCTCTTCAGTAAGTAGATGGTGCTGGGAAAACTGGAAAACCATACGCAAAAGAATGAATCTGAGCTGTGAACTGTCACCATGTACTAAAATTAATTAAAAATGGATTAAAGACCTCCATATAAGACCTGAAACACTACATCGTATAGAAGAAAACATTGGTACTAAACTTACAGATCTTGGACTCAAGGAGGACTTCATGAACCTGACCTCAAAGGCAAAGGAAGTAAAAGCAAAAATAAATGAATGGGACTATATCAAACTAAAAAACTTCTGCACAGCAAAAGAAACCATCAACAAAGTAAAGAAATAGCCAAATGAATGGGAGAAAATTTTTGCAAACAGTGCATCTGTTAAGGGTCTAATATCTAAAATATATAAAACACTAGTATGACTCAACAACAACAACAATAACAACAAACAATCCAATTAAAAAGTGGGCAGAGGACCTGAACAGACACTTCACCCATGAAGGCATACAAATGGCCAACAGACGTATGAAAAAAATGCTGATCTTCACTAGCTATCAGGGAACTGCAAATCAAAACCACAATGAGATACCACCTCACACCTGTCAGAATGGCTGTTATCAACAAGACAAGGAATAACAAGTGCTGGAGAGGCTGTGGAGAAAAAAACAACCCTTGCACACAGCTGGTAAGAATGCAAATCTGTACAATTGCTATGGAAGACAGTGTGGAGTTTCCTCAGAAAATTGGGAATGAAGTTACCATATGACCTGACAATTCCCCTTCTGGGTATCTACCCTCCAAATTTAAAAGCCTTAGTTTAAGGAGTCTGTTTTCCAAGAAGCCATTTTTAAGCCCCCTGTGCTGGCAAAATCATTGGCCACGTCTCCTTCTGCATCAAGGCAGGTCCATGGTCAGGCTGGCTCAGGGCCCCTGCTCCATGTACATGGCACCTGCCAGCCTATTGCTCCTGAGGCAGGTAAAGGAAGGCCCCAGCCCCCAACGTCCCCATAAGCCATTTCTATGGGAGAAGGCAGAGATAGAGAGAGAGAGCTCTGTAGGAGCAAAGCCCCTTCCCCATTCCTCCATCTCCTGCCTATCACTCTCTTCTCTTCTCATACTAGATTCCAACGTGTCCCAGCGCTAAAGGTCATGAAGCTTTCAGCGCCTTAGCCCAGGCTGTGTTTCTAGTAGTCCCCACCACACTGGCCTGCCTCCTGTGTCCTATTTGGCTCCACCTATGAGTTTCCTGTTACCCCAAGACCCTCATATCTCCCAGTTCTGTGTTCGCAATTCCTCTGGTATTGCTCAGCCTAAGTGACACTCCTATAGCTGGATGTCCCAGTATTGCAACTGTTTCTTTTCTAATAAACCATAAGTTCATAAAGATGTTAACCCTGGACTAAATTTAAGAACTTGCAGCTGAGGGCCCAATACTGGTTATAGACATACACACTCACCTTGGCTGACCTGGTGACAGCCCCAATCTCTGAGTATAAATCGGAGCTATCTGGGAAGTTTTCCACCACCATGGTGCACACATGGTGGAGAAGCGACTGCTTGTGCACGGTATCTTTTACTTCTGGAACCTTCTCGAGGTAGCTTAACTCAAATGCTTTGGCCTGTTAGGTAAACATTAAATAAAAGTCAGCAAGAACAAGTTTTACACAGGCTCTTAGAAAGGCACAAATGGTTAGAATCAATGTCCTGTTGGAGTAGCCTAATATTTAGGTCCTCTGTGACTGAAGCTTCTCAGGCCATGCTCTGTCATTCTTAGCTGATCACACATGGACCAGTCACTGAGAATGAAATGAGCCCTTTCCCACCAAGGCCATTAGTCACAGGCTGTCCCAGCGCTCTACCCCTAAATCAAGGTGCTGTGAGGTTGGGTGTCAGCCACCTGGGTTTTTACATTTTTCTTGCTTTGGCCTACTGCCATTCTACTTACTGGGCAAATATTGACCAATCTTTTTTTTTTTTTTAAGTTTGTTTATAATGTGTATAAGCACAAATATTTGAATGATAAAAACAAATATTTGTGCTTATACACACCAGACAAAAAACAACAATGAAAACAGCACAGAAAATATTTCTAATGTTAATTTTGAGAGTAGCCAAGTTTTGAAGGAATAGGGTTGTTTTTTTTTGTTTTTTTTTAAGTTTTCTTATTCATAGCAAGATACAGGTCCAAATAAATAGCCTCTGATAGTTTAAGAACAAAATTCCTTCTAGATTTTAAGCAAGAAAATACAAAAATTGTTTGTCTGTTGTGCTTTGAAGGACCAGAGGTACAGTCTCCACTAGCAAGTAAGGGACAGGAACTTGTGACAAGGGAACTAGGAGGATCAAGGATGGGAAGGACTTACATTAGTTCCATTTAGAAAGTTCCCGATGGCTAAGAGAGTAGACAGGATGAAGCCCAGGGTTTTATTGTTCTCTAGTTGGTCTATTCCTTCCTTCAGGTCCAACAGTGGTTCTGCCACCTCCTTTCAATTAGAAGAAGTTGGAAGAAGATGATAAAGAATGTACATTTTGGCTTTTCTTTTTTTTTTAAATTTTTGTACAAGGTAATAACTATACCTGGGTGTTCTCCTCCCTGTCAGTCAGTCCCAGGTGATAGGCACATGCTCCTTGTTATGGAAAAGTGCCAAAACATAGCCAGGAGAAAGTCTAGTCCCCGCAAGTCCCCCAGTGGAGACCAAGCGGGTACCTGCGGCTGACAGGAGCTGAGGGGACAAATGCTCTTCCCCCATTCCTGCCCATCTTCCAAGCACAGACAGGACCCGCAGGTCATACCCGCCTCTCCTTCTCTCCTCTCACTATCGCTAACTCCTAAGGACACTCCTTCACATGTTCCTTCAGAATCTGGACCAAGGTTTCTCCTTTGCCTTTTTCCTACCAGGCAGATGACATTGGGAATTGTGACCTCACTGTCCCTGGATCACTCAGGTCTCCTAACTTCTCCTCTACGCACTCTGGCTGGTCACCTCTTAGCCTCGTTTACTTTCTAGAAGGCTACCATCTTCTTTACTCCCATGGCTTTCATAGCTCACACTCTCTCAGACTTGTAGCCTGTGCCGTAGCCTTATGGCCTCAGTCCCTCTCTGCTGGCATTGGGTGAACCCCCACCCACTCCCATGTGCTCACTGAGCCTCTCCCCTAGTCAGTATCCCACAGCTACAAGGTTCATTCTCTCCAACTTCTTCCCTGCCTGTGCTCAACCAAGGCTGATCCCCAAACTACCTCATTCAGAGAAAGTCACCTAAACACACTGATGGTTTTGTGACCAAGTCGTGCTTAGCAGTGCTAGGCTTCTTTGGCCTTGCTTGATTTCCAAATGAATTAAAACACAGCAGTTTCCTCCAGGAGCTCCCTAAGCCCACCGCCACCTTGCTGGCCCTTAATGTAGGACCATGCTCCCTCCTTTGCAGAAGGAGGAAAACCACTCAGCCTCTCCCCCTGTGTTTTGGTTCTGTTCTCTTGCCTCTGGGCCCTTCCTCTCAAGGTCACGTCCAGCTCATCGTCCGCCTGTCCCTATTCCTCTCCACTGGTTCCTTCTGCTCAGCCGGCAAAAATACCCGCACGGCCCCAGGTCCGAGAGGAGGCCTGCTTCTTCCACTTTCTACTCAGGATGGGTCCCCCCATGTCATCAATGCCATGATCCCTTTCCTTCTATTCTCCTCTCAACCTCCTGCACTCTGTTTCCTCTGAGATACGCTCTCAAAGGGACTCAAATGACGTGCTAATTGCCATGGTCAGTGGCAGCTTACACGATTGTCATCATGGATGGATCACCGATCACTCTCCATGCTGTGCTTTTCTGTATTTTCCAAATTTTCTACAATGAACATAAAGAGTCAGAAAGAAATGTAATCTTTTTTTCTTTTTTTTAAACCAGTCCTCTGGTTTAAAATCCAGTGTCCGAGGCTGGGGCCAGGCAGACACTTCAGCATAACCCCTCACTGGCAGGGTGCTGATCACTTAGTACAGGTACAACCTCATCATAATCCACCCAAAGCCTCTCTCAAGAATGATGCTTCACTACCTTCACCAATAAAAAACTGACTTTCCCAACCCTGGGGACGCAGGGTGGGCGCCTCTCTCCCTAAGTGCTTACCTTTTCTGTAGTTTCGTAATCCATTTTGAATGCCCAGAGGTGGAGCCGAGCAGAGAGCTCGCTGATGGAGGAGAGCGTGAGAAGGAACTGCTCTGCACTGCCCAGTGGCACCTCGGGGTTGGCCAGCTGCGCCTCCTGGATCTTCTGCTTCTCTTCCTCGGTGGGAATCATGGTTAGAATTTTCTGGAAAGATGAGATGATACAGTATATGTTCTCTCTTAGTGAAGTAACCTATCCCACCCCTTTGATGTTTCCAAATTCATATTGTAAATGTTCCAACCAGGTAGAGAAGATAACTCTGTTGTCAGTGCTCTTGTCCTATACAGGTGTTACATTGTTAAAGATCAAATACGCTTAGCGACAAAAAAGCTCTAGTAGCATCTAAGCTTACATTCACTTATTTATTTTCAACTTCCTTTCCCCTCTCTCTCTCCTTTAATCTGTTTCATAAACAACTTGCCCAAAATTTTCTGGGTCTTGTACAGTCTAGGCAAATAATGGGAATGGAGGTGAGAGAAAGGTGAAAGAATAAGATCAAAGATTAGAGAACAGCTCCTACTTCCCTAGGAAATAAAGTAAAACATGCCAAGGATATATGCTTTCTAGTACTTCTCATGGATTCGTTTTAAAGCTTACAAAAACAAATCCTTTTCAAAGAACTGAGATTGATTTCTACATGGGACATGTAATTGTAATTGTTTTAAATACTTGAGCTACATTTCACCATTTATATAGCAATAAAAACACTTTAAATAGCATCAAACTCAAGTCTGATTGAGGAAAAATAATAATGGTATATCTACAGAGCAATACCTACCTACTAACGAATAAAGTACATATTTTTGCTTGTACTTGGAGGAGGAAAAAAGGAATCAGGAGGATTGTAATTTGTACAGATTCAAATTTCTTAGTGATTATATTTTCCGGACAACCTCCGTAGGGGTACCGGACAACCCCCGCAGGGACATCGTGATTACACACTAAAAGAAGGTAAAAATCCCCATCACATGACATGTCACATACAGCATTAAGTTACACTGTCATTACTTCTCTCTCATTTCTCCTCCTCTAGCCTCAAACCAAGAAACACACTTTGTGCCATACTATTTTGTAACTTGCGTTAATTAATAAATTCTGAGTGGCCGTGGTTCCTGCTCTACACTAGCAAGAGTCTGGATGACAAGTGGCAGAAGTTCAGGCTCTGAGTGTCATGGAGCAGGCACACTCCACCCTGTCCGTCCCACCGAAGGCAACTACACACCCTGGACAGTATACATGAAGCAGCTATTTGAAAACTGAAAATATAAATAGTGGCAGGTGGACTGGAGGAAAAGACCAGAATTGAAGTTTAGCTGGACTGGTAACGAGTTGACTATTTTTCCTCAGGCAGTGCCCTGTCTGGGCTCAAGGTAGCCAGAAACCTGGAAGAGGGTATCAGCTACAGAGACCCCTCCAGCAACCCTCTAATCCTGACTTGGGGCAGGGAAAGGGTCTCCTAGCAGTGACCGCAGGGGCCGCAGAGGCTGGGAAGCACCTACAACTCTGAGGGAGGGATCCTTGTCTCCAATCAGTGATGCTGTGGTCCCAAAAAGGCGGGGGGGCAAACCTCTTCTGCTCTTCGTCTCGCTCCCTCGACCCTCAGCTTGATCTCACCCATGCAGAGTCACAGAGAGAGGATGATAAAGTGATATGTCAGCTTTGTCAGCTCTCAGCTAGAAGACCAAAAAGGAAGGTCCAGGGAACTGGAAAGTACCGGGGAGCCCAACAAGTGTAAGAAGTTGTTTAAGAATTTCTGAGCTGTTCATATATGAATCTGACCTTAAACAGCACATCGGAAGACCTGGAGACGTGAACTAGACTTTGAAAACTTTGAAAACTGAGCTGATGCTGGAACCACAGTCTCTAAGGTCAGGACCTGTGGCCTGATCCCAAACAGGTGAGGGATAGATTTAATTCTTTATATGAAACCAAAATTACCCTGATACAAAAACTAAACAAAGATAGTATAAGAATAAAAAGCTACAGACCAATATCCTTGATGAATCTAGATGCAAAAGTCCTCAACAAGATATTTTAAAATACATAAATGTCAATGTATTAAAATATATAAACATATTGTTATATTTTACCTAGCAATATAATAAAACTAATCATAAGGGTGGCTCAATATGAAAAAATGAATCCAGTTAATCTACCTGATTACATCTGAACAGGAAAATTCACATAATCATTTTATTTGATGCAAAATTTTTTTGATAAAATTCAATATCCATTCATAACAAATAAAAGTACTCTCAGCACCTCAGCAGAAGAAATTTTCCACATCTGATAAATGACATTTATAAAAACAATCCACAGCTGACATTATGCTTAGTGGCAGGAGACTGGATGCTTTCCCTCTAAGATTGGGAAAAGACAGGATGCATAAAATTTGAAAAAAAAAAAAAAAAGTACTGACTGGAAAGAAAAATTTAGAACTGTTCCTATCTCAGCATAATTGTCTATAATTCCTAAAAAAATGTGAGGAATCGACAAAAAATTTATTTTATAAAGCGAGTTTAATGATTTACATGATATAAGGTTAATACACAGAAAAATCGATTTTAATTCTATATACTGATTAGGAACAATTACAAACTGAAATGTAAGAAAATGCTATTTACAATGAAATACTTAGGTATGAACCTAACAAGTCATGTGCAGGATCTGTAATGCCAGACAATAGAAAATGCTGATGAAATCAATCAAAGATGATCCCAATAAATGGGGAGACATGCTGTGTTCATGGACTGAAAGACTCAACAGAGTCCCCTGTGATTTTTGCTAAAATTGGTCTATAAATTTAACTCACTTCCAATCAAAATAGCAGCATGATTTTTTTTTTTTTTGAGGATTGGACAAGCCGATTCTAAAAGTTATATGGCAAGACAGATGAACCAAAAGAATTTTGAAAATGAACAGTCCTGGAGGGGGTCACACCATCTAACTATAAAGCCCAAGTTATAAGGCAGTAGGGTAAGCTAGACACATGGAGGAAGGGGACAAAACAGGGAGCCCAGAAACAAATTACACAGATAGGGCCTGGTGATTTTGACAAAGGTGCAAGGCAACTCAAGGGAGAAAAGACAGGATTTCCGTCAAATGGTATTGGAGCCACTGGAATCATAATGCAAAAAAAGTGAACCTCAACTTAAACCTTACACTTTACACATAAATTAACTCAAATGAAATCACAAATGTGAAAGTAACAGGTAACATCACAAATCTTTTAGAAAGAAACATCAGAGCAAATCTTTGTGATCCGTGTTAGGCAATGAACTCTTAGACACGATACCAAAAAGGAAATAGGTTCACATAAATTAACTTCATCTAAATTAAAAACATTTTCTCTGTGAAAGACAATGTTAAGAGAACGAAAAGTTACAGTTCCTTTAAAGGTTAGACACAGGGTTACCATATGACCCAGCAATTCTAACTGTAGGTATTTTCCCTAGAAAAAATGAAAATTTATATTCACACAAAACCTTGTACATACATACTTCTGGCAGTTTTATCCATAATTGCCAAATACTGAACCAAACTAAATATTTTCCAACATTTGAATGAATGAGTTATAGTACATCCCTACAATGCAGGAGATTTCATCAACAAAAGGGACACACTATAGGTATATCCCACAACTGGGATGACTCTCAAAGGTATCAATCACACTAAATGAAAGAAGCCAGTCTCAAAAGGTTACACACTGCATTCTCCATTTATGTGGCATTCTCCAAAAGACAAAAGCATAATGATGAAAACAGATCAGTGGCGACCAGAGGTGGGTTGAGGGTGTGAGTAGAAAGGGACAGAATAAGAGCACAACTTTTGGGGATATGGGTCTGTTTTGAATCCTGACTGCACAGGTTCTTGCATGAATTTATATATATTTTAAAATTCATAGAACCATATACCAAAAATGTCAATTTTACTCTATATTAATGCAACAATTCAAAAATAAAATAAAAAACTGGATCCCTGACCCATAATCAGCAAACACACAGGTGTTTACAGGATTGTGCTTCGGGACGTATCTGGGCAGAAGTCACCCGGGTTTGATGAGAGTGTTAGCAAGGAGGGTTGTCTCCGTCATTTATCAGGAGCAATGATGCCACATATACTGAAAACGTGTGTTCTGTACTACAGCCCCAGAGAGGTAACAGGTGAGTCCTCAGATACCTCCTCCTCCAGCCTGCCCTCCACCATGGCCCCAAGCTCTGAGGTTATGTGGGTGGCATGTGAGCATCAGGGACCATATTCGGTGACGATGCTCCTTGCTCTCCCACAGGCTCATGCTATTGACCCTACCTGTCCACACAGGTGGTATTAAACAATAACCAAAGCAATCCAAGCAGATGTCACTTCTTGAAAAAACACCCAGGATTTGAACTCAACTCATTTCCAAAGTAAAAACGCAGCTAACATGTGTATTTTAATTTTCTTCATGCTCAAATTGTTTCAAGCGTATACAAGAATTCTGAAACAAAAATTGTCAACGCTCTTCCCGCTTCATCAGAAGGCATTTTCCGGTGATGATTTTAGTTGCTTTTGTCTTTTGGGAAAGTAATCAAACACTCTTACTTTTGTTTTTCACTGCTCTGACTAATTGAAACCATTTGTTCACCGTTGATGGCTTATGAGGTTGCCATCTGCCCGTTTGTTTTATTTTTACACGTTACTGACAATAAAATAGCCATAAGACAGCGGAATGGCAGGTCAAAGCCACCGCCTATGAGCTGACAGCCCAGCTCTTCCATGAGAGAGGAAAGGGGATGAGCGTGAGGAGGAAGCTCTAATTCACTCTTCTGCCTGTCAGGTGGACCTACTGACAATGTTATGACGACCATTTGGTTCCACAGAGAGAAAAGCATCAAACAAGATGGCAACACAATAACCTTGGTGCTTTGTTTTGGCTTTTCCACTTTCTCCCAGTGTTTCTCTGGCACTGCTCTAAGTATCCTCGCTTTTGTATCCGAAAGGCGTATTTCAGAGAAAAATACGCACATCTCATTTCTATGGACTCACCTGCTTTTGGGTTTGGCCATCTCGTTCACCTGCAGATGAGACTGTGATGAGTAGTTATTTTACCTTGTGAGTTTTGAACAGAAGACCCCTGGCTACAGCTCTGGATGAGAATCTAGCAGGAGGATTTTGGTGACAATAGCAGAAAGTCAAAGCCCTTACAGCACAGCCCGGTTTGTACATAGCTTGCATATTCTCATGGCTTTCTGTTGGTGTGCCTGTTTGTTCTCACAGACACAGAGGGACTTTTTTTGTTTTTTTTACTTTTTGAGATGTCTTGGTAGTAAGTTCTTTTCGTTTTTGAAACTGCTCAGTGAGGCTCATGGAGCAGAAATTATTGCATCAAACTTGTAGGTGAAGCAACTGGCCTGAAGCTTGGTTGGGTCCACGAAGGCAGAGCTAGAGAACCACCTACAGGGCTAGGCCTCCTTCCCCAGCATCAGCTCCACGGGTCACAGAAACTCAACCAGAAATGCCAGATTGACAGTGGGGCTCAGGGGCCCAGCAACCAGGACATTCTGGTCCCTACGCACTGCTGCCCAACCGTGCTGCCCATGCTCGGCTCATCCGCGTGTGTCCAGCACCTACGTGGGCACCGGTGGACAGGTGCTTGCAAAGGTGCTGTAGTTTTGTGCTTGTGGCTGAAAGGAACTTGGGTTTCTGGGACACTGGCAGGTCTGGCAGCCAACTGGGCCAAGTTAAATGTCATTTGAGGCCATTCATTTGTGCTACCCTCTGTCTATTACACAGGGTCTACAAAAATTAGAAAAGCAAGAAAAAAGAGGAAAACTCTTCATACTTCCATTTGTGATACTTTAATGGCATGTGGCTTGGGAAAACATTAATTCTACTTAGAAATGGCCTCAAAATAATGTACTAAAATTTAATCATCTTAGGAAAAATGACTTCCTTAATGAAGTTAGTTAACGATTCCCTCAGGTTTACATGACAAACTGGATACATACCATTTGGTTGCTAAGCAAAGCCACAGGATGTCATTTAATACAGTCTAATTACATTTAGGTACGCAGAGGTTTCAAATGGCCCTATTAAATTGTGGTGCCATGGTACAGTGACTGCATCCCAGAAGCAGATATTTTGGCTAAAGGTTCGATGTGCAGGAGCTAGAAATCTTATTAGTAAAGATCTGTAAGGACACAACTTCCATCTCTTCTCAGTCCTGACTTAACTCTTGAATAACAAGCTTAGAGAATAAGCTCTGGGTAACTGGCTCAGCACGTGGCTATAGACCATGCCTGCTCCTCAGGTTGCTGAGGTCAGTGGCCAAAGATAGCAATCAATGGCTAAGAGTGCCTGATTCCATGTTCTGTAAGAGGACTGGTGTCTGCTGGACTCTTCTCAGCCATGACTGATGAGCTGAAAATTATGCACGGTGTCTGGATTCACACAGGCAGCCTTTAAATCAGTGGTTCTCAAGTGGAGTGATCTTGTCACCAGGGGACATTTGACAAAGTCTGGAGACATTTCTGGTTGTCGCCACTGGGGTGGTACTACTGACAGCTTGTGGGTAGAGGCCAGGGATGATGCTAAACATCCTGCAATGCAGAGGTCAGCTGCCAGAATAAAGAAGTGTCCAGCCCTGAATGTCAACAGTGCCACCATCGAGAAACTCTTCTTTAGATGAGAACTATGATAAAAATGGGTTTTTGTGACTAAGGGTAGATTTCCTGAGAACTCATGACACAATAAACTCTCAGGCAGGGTTTAGCAGGGTTTTCTACAGCTGTGTCCTCTCACTTTCTATGGTCCCATCCATCAGCTACTCCCGGTGAAAAGCCGTAAGCAGCACTAGGAAGGGGATGGTATTGCCTCATGCATCTTCTCATTCCCCTTTCAGATGCCCTCTTACTCGCTTTGACACACACACACCCTCCTGGGCCAGCCACCCCCAACGTCCATGGTCTGCACTTTAGACTCATGTTGGAGCTTGACCTATCACTGCATTGTGAGCTTGGGCACAGACTAAAGTTGGGAGTCATTCTCTTCATCTTTCAGACGGGGACCATAATAGTGTGCACTTCATTAGGTTCTGCTGAGCATCTGTGTGAAGTACCTACCTGGTGCCTGGCCCACAGGAAGAAACCTAGGAAAGTCAGGTTTTGTGCTGTGTTGCTATTCCTACATCCATCACGGTTACTGTTGCTATCCATCATTCCTTCCTGGATCAAAAAGGTGCTCAGCTGGATGCCAGTCAGACAGGGAAGAGGTAATTTGACTCATTCTAAAATCTAAGTAACTTATTGAAGCTGAAACTATCCCCACCCAGGGACATCTACATTTTAGGAAAGAACAAAGGCAAAACCCAATGGAATCAGTCTGTCCTGATGGACTTTCAAGTTCTCATGACAAAGAGGGGAAATATTTTTAAAAGGGGATGCTGTCATTTTTTTCCTTTAATCAGCTTGGCTCTGGCTGCATTTGAAGCCTTTCAACTCTGTATCAATCTGAAGCTTTAGCAATGTCTAAAATATACTGTTACATAAATAGGATGGCCAGAACGTGCACCAGGGCCCACCACTCTGATGAAAGACACTTCACATGTGGTTTGTCCAGCCTGGCAGCACCCACCTGCCCAATGACCAGCCAATGCCCTTCTCTTCCCTTGTTCCTCTGGGGGTCCCACAGTGGGGTTGCTTCATACCAAGCCTGTCCAGTCCCCTTCTTGGTGTCTGGCAGCTGTCTCATGTCTCTCTGAATTTACCTATGCTCTCCTTCACATGCCCTGCCCCAGTCGGCCACGTGCCCTCATTCCCTGGCTGACCACCTGGATATGCTGACCTGCTCTGCTGCCTGACCTGACTCTAAGGCTTGGAGCTTACCTTCCTCTCCAGCCAGAAGGAAATGAATTCCCTTCCTTGTACCTGCTCCTGTGTGTGTATGTGTTTCTCAGAGTAGAGTTGCTAAGGCCTTGTATTGGTTTCCGAGGGTTGCCATAACAAAGTTCCATGAACTAGGTGGTTTAAAACAACAGACATTTATTCTCTCATAGTTTGAGAGACTAGAAGTCTGATATCGAAATGTTGGCAGGGTGATGTCCTCTCTCAGGGCTCTCGGGAAGCATCCTTCCTTGCCTCTTCCTATAGCACCTGGCACTTGCAGGCAATCCTTGGTATTCCTTAGCTTGTAAATGCACCGCTCCAATCTCTGCCTCCAACACATGGCATTCTGTTCTGTGTGTCTCCTGTGTATTCTCTGTCTTCCCATGGCTTTCTCCTCTCTGCACCTATCTCCAAACTTCCCTCTTCTCATAAGGGTATTAGTCACTGGAGTTAGGGCCCACCACAACCCGGTATGACCTAACCTATCTTGATCACATCTGCAAAAACTACTTCCAAATTAAGGTCACATTCTGGGGCTCTGACTAGGCATGGATTTTTAAGGGACACTGTTCAACCCAGTACAAACCTCTAGGAACACAGTGTCTCCTGTGGAAGCCTCTCCCTTCCAAAGCCATGGGGGTTGGATGCCACTGTGCACCCCACTGCTCCCACCCATAGTCAGGGCTGGGGCAAGTCTGGCACAGTGGCCTAAGCCATCCCTCATGTCCAAGTCTTCTGTCGAGGGTTTGCTACGGTCAGTCCTCATTGGTTCCCTCCACTCCAAGGCTTTCAAATAAGACTGTGTATGCAAGAACCCCATGATGGAGAAATAGTAAAGGAATCCAGGGCTCCCAGCTAATAGGAAGATGGGGTAGGTGTCACCCTGTGCCACAAAGCTCTGTCCTCACAGCCCTACTCTGACCCAGTGGAGCCCAGGCTATATTGCTCATCTGAAGGAATCTGTGCCCGGGCCAATGGTCCCTGCAGTCATTCTTTCTCCATTATAAGAACAGGAGGTTCTTCCTGCACACGGCCCGTGGGGAAGGAAGAACACGGGCTCACAGACGAGCACTGGGCCTTGGCACAGCAGGTGCTGTGGCTCCCACTACTCACCTTCCAGCCCGCAGGCACAGCCAAGTTCGCCAACCCCGCTCTACTTCGGCCATTCAGATCAACGAATGCTCAAGACTTAGTTGACTTACGTTCTCCAGCTTAGCAAATGAGACAGACCTACATTCCCTGATCAAGTGCCAAGAGACGAACAGTCATTTACATGGATGTGAGCACACACCAAGAGCCCCACTTTTGAAACTCTTCATTGAACATTCTTGGTTTGAAATGAAGTAAACGAAGACCCCGTCAGCCTTCTAAAGAGTTTATCGTATTCTTCTTTCATGTGGAGGCAGGCGGAGTGTGGTCAGAAGGAAGTCAGTAAACGAACCCGAGTGAGGATCGCTGAACTTAATAGGTAAAGGAGGGCTTCCCCACGGCCCCCAAAGGTTAAAAAAAATGTGAGACTTATTAATATTAGTCAGCATCTGGCTGACACAGAAAAATGGCAAGTCACCCTGCAGAGAAAGTCATATTGAACACAGTAATGCTTTACATATGTGAAGTATTACAGAACACAAACAATACTGTATAGGGCTTCTCTTACCTCAATTCCTTCTTTGTTTAAGGCATATTCATCAAAATTCAGAATGGCGATCTTAATCGTCCTTGGAGGGGGCAGGACCGTCAGACCAATATTAATGGCATTGCTCCTCTTGGAATCCAGGACAATGACCTCCTGCCTTTTTCCATCTGCAGCAGTTTTCTTGGTGATAAAACAAGGAGAATCCAAGATTAATGCATCATCTTTGGTCCTTTCTGTGTTTCATTATTAAAAGCAAACTCACTACTTATTTAGTGATGAAAACGAGTGGCCCCGGTTCAGCTCAGGAAGGACTGGCTACTGCTCAGCACAGAAGAAAGAGATCAGGGATTAGCTCTGAGACGCCGCCAAAGTGCAGGTCAGCACTGGAACTTCACAAGTCAGACGCATTACAAAATAAAATTGATTTTCCTTCAATTGGGAAAAATGTGATATTTTGCAAGAAAGAAAAAAGAAACACACTACCCTGTTTTTTTCCATAAAAGCAGTGGAAACAAAATTAAAACCTCTCAGAGCTCCCTTCCTGTGGTCTGCAAGATGTTGGAATGTGCCCTGGTTGGCCCTGGTGGGTACAGCATGTGCCTAGAGAGGGAGACAGTTGGTACACATGCCAACAAGACAGGAGCGATGAGGAGAATCTGGTAGTCATGGACCGTGTCACCTCAGGGGCCCCTCTCCCCATTCAAACATCCCATGCCCCTGATTCCAGAGGACCTGCCACACTTAGACATCTGGGCAGCTGCTGCTGGTGGGTGAAAAGGGACTTTCCATGGAAAGAAACCAAAGGGCACATGCTGGTGAAGAGGAATGAGGGAGAAATAGGCTTAGGGGCAAAGAAGGGGGACAGGGGTGAGAGGTGTCCAGGTGTCCTCTAGAGCCTTGTGTGTGTGTGGCTTCCCTGCTGGCCTGGATGTCTTTGGGGACAGGCCCTGTGTGTGAGGTGCTAAGCTGACACTTGCCCAGATATGAGATGACAAGGCCCTGAGCTTTCTCCTGAGCTCCTGGGAAAGTTAAGGGCGGGGGGCCTGTGAGCATGTGGACGTGGCCTGGCTCAGCAAGCTCCTCATTCCGTGTCCAGGTTTCCCTAGAGGCAAATATCAGCTGGGAGGATGGCTATTTTCATTCGGGTAACAAGCCTAGATGACAATGATGAATAAGGCACAGTGGCTCTCCTGACAGAAAAGATGGGGTGTGATCACCACAGGGTAACTAAATCACGTGTGTGTGTGTGTGTGTTTGTGTGCGCGCGCGCACGCGCGTGTGTGTGGAGGGGGCCGGTCAGGGTCTGGAAGAGCTGAAACTTGAGCTGGGCCCCAAAGAATGTCTAGAATAGGGGAGTCCAACCTTTTGACTTCCCTGGGCCACACTGGAAGAAGAAGAACTGTCTTGGGCCACACATAACACACACTAACACTACCAACAGCAGATGAGCTAAGACAAGTCTCTGCATAATTTCTGTAACGTTTTAAGAAAGTTTTCGAATTTGTGTTGAGTGCATTCAAAGCCATCCTGGGCATGTGGCCCGCGGGCCAGGGGCTGTATGAGCTCAGTCTAGGATCCAGCCTGGAGCTGGGAAGAAAAGGTAAGGCGGTCAGAAGTGGCTTTATCTAGGTTGCTGGGAACGGCCGGGAGGGAAGGTGCAGGTTTGGGTGGCCACATCCGGGGGCCCCCGGGAGCCTGCTGCTCCGACCCCACCGTAGGCAGGCCACTGCGGAGCAGCTCAGTGCTGCTCCCCATCACGCTCTGAGCTGAGGCCGACCCTACGGGCTGGGCCTGGGAGCAGCTGCGCTGTCTGCAGCCGCTGGCCTGCTGCAGCACGAGAGGTTGGAAGCTAGCAAGGAGAAACGGACCGGGGCCCTTTAAGTCCTACTGAGCCCTTCCAAACTCAATTACCAAAATTCTATTTTAAATCCATAAATAAGCACTTGGGAATACATTAAAATTTCTTCATGGGGAAAATAACTGAAGGCTTCCCAGCTGTTTTGGGGCCTGGTGGCCAGGAGGAACAAATGCTGTGGGTGTGGTCATCAGCTTTGAACAGTGGGCTTCCAGGGACATGTGGGGTATAGAAGCATCTCCATTCTGCAGGGCAAGCTTGTCTTCTCAATACTTAATCAAATAAGCTAATTGGGAACCCCCGAAATTTAGCTTTTAAGTCTAAATTAAAATACCATTTTGTGTGTGGAATGCTAAGAAGAAATGAGAAAAGATTTGATGAAATACTGACTACAGGCAACGAAGAGGGATGCTACAACCTGCAATGCCCACACTGGGGTGCTGGGGTGCAACTCCTACAAGTACTGTGGGGCACCTAAGCCAACATACATTCCCTTTTCCCTGCTCACCAGTCAAGACTTTGATGTTTTTTAGGCTGGCAATGTTTCAGTTATGCCAGTCAATAGCATTAAAAATGACAGGCCTGTCAACACATCTATGCAGCTGCATACAGCACAGAAGCCCAGTCACCCCCGTTGCACTGGATCCACTCATCAGGATGAGGCCTGGTTTCTTTGTCTCCCCTCCCTGCATAGAGGAAAACAGGCTCAGAGAGGTTGACCAACTTGCTCAAGGTCACACAGTTACAGGTAGAGTCCAGATCAAATAACATTTAAAATTGCAATAGTAGAGCATACAGGTCATTGGGTGGGTGGGTGGGAGTCTTTTAAAATGGCAAGATTTAATAATCCTCAAGGAAAGAGCACGAGGAAGTATTCACAGCATGAAATGAAAGGAGCTGGGACAAAATGGTATCATGTGGACAGACGCAAGAGCCCTGAAGGGTAACTGAAAACATCCAGAGCAGCAAGTCCTGCAGGTGGCTTAACTGGCATCTGACCCATTCACGGCTGTGTGACCTCAGCAAGTCACTGAACCTCTCTGTGCCTCGGATTCCTCTCCAGCACCTTTCTTCAGGCTTTGTTGTGAGGATGAAATGAGACGGTGGATGTACAGCAGTGAGAGCGATGCCTGGCCCATGGCAGGCACTACAGAAGTGTCTGCTAGGACTATTAGAATAGCATTCTTGGTATGAATACCTGTAAAGTACTTACGATGATGTCTGGAACATCGATGGTGCTTTCTAAGAATTAGCTCTTAGCAATTTTCACCACCAATGACTCCTTTTTATCATTTTTACTCTACTGATACTGCGTTTTACAAATATATGGTCTATCTACCAAAGTACATTTTTCCTAACTAATGCATCTACCACATTTACTGATCAAAGGGTCCTACACAAGCAGGAACGTCAGATCAGTTCAGATCAGTATCTACTGTGAATACTAACAGCTCCAAGAGAAACTATGGACACTTGACACTTAATTTAGCTTGCAGGGCTGCTTTACAGGGATCTGGACAATTCACAAGGGGCTCTGCGAATGACTGAAAATAGTTTCTGGATGTTCATTAGAGTCCAGGCTGGTCCCAGACACAGAGAATCCCAGAATGGGAAAGAGATGTAGAAAATGATCCTGCCTTGAGTGGTACTGAAGATCTCCTTGCAGAGAATATCCTGTGGCCAGTTCCCTGCTGAGGCTGAGAGACTGGCCTCCAGGACTAATGGAAAGGTGGTTTCTGGAGAAAGATCAAGAGATTCTCCTTCTTTGCCAGGAAACATGGTTCCTCCATGACCAATGGCAGAATGGCAAATCTAAAGTCACCACCTCCAACCGGGAGAAACTGAACATTTGACTGAGGAGGAAACAGGTCTGATCAATCTACTGACACTTTCTGAAGAAAACCATAAAATGTTTAATTAGAGTAGCACTTTACAACTTGGGATACACAAGAGAATCCCTAGGAGTACTTTACAACCACAGTGACACTTGGGTCCCCTTCTCAAAGATTCTGCTGTCCTTTGTCTGGACAGAGTGGAATACAGGGGTCACCGAGGTTTAAAAGATTTCTCCTACAACTGGACTCTGACTTAGGCTTTCAAAAAGTCTAAAGGCTTTGAGACAGGATTACTGGGTAAGTAGAAAGTTGCTCTTTCAAGAAAAGGGAACAATTTAAAAATAGGAAAGCAAAGGCAGGGATAAGAGAACACTTCTCAGAAGAGAAAGGCAGTAATAGGGTCCTCCTCCCAGCCTCATCCCAAGTGCAGCAGGTACTGGTCCTGCCATTTTTATGAGTGAATGGGGGCAAAGTCCTCACAGCTGCAGACAATGCAGGGAGCTTTTCCTGATGTCAAAATGAGCCTGGTGTGCCCAACAAATCCCAAGTTCCTTCCAGCAGGAGGAGCTGAGCTGTCAGGCACTGAGAGATGGTCCCTCCACACCCAGGGGTAACGCAGCTTGGGAGGCCGAGGCAGTGGGTGCTGCTGACACCTGGTGACAGGGCCACACATTTTGCCACAGCTAACACTACACATTAAATCATGGGGTGGTTCTTGGAAACAAAACAGAAAACCCTGCTCCGCCTTTCCATACAGTCCTGGAGCTTCTGTCTGTGGCACAGCATAAGCAGGAGGGCCAAGGTCCAGGGAAGGGCTGCTGTGAAGGCAGAATGTCTGCCAGAAGACAGTGTGAAATGCAACGAGCAAGGACAGGGGCATGATCAAAGCTTGTGGAGGGATGTGGTCGGGGCAGGTGAACAGGGCTTATTTTCCAAATTTGCCTGAAATGCTGCTACAAAGGATCACCCCTTTGAATTTTTAAAGAGTAACTTGACAAGAAATTAAGGGTCTTTAAAAAGTAGATAATTCAGCATACAGAGCGTGTCACCCAGAGCGTGCTGTGACTGAAAATAGAAACTGGCTAAGGACATGATTTATTGGGGGGACTCTGTGACTCTTGGAGAATACCACTAAGAGAGCACTTCCACGAAAGGTGGCTGACTTCTCAAAGTGCTTTTCAACATCCCTGTCACAGCCCCTGCATCTGGCTCAGAGATGGCAAACCGTTCCTCACTCCATGCTAACTGCCAAAAGAGTGACGCCACAGGACATTTTCGAAGCTGAGAAAGTGACAATGACAATGATGCCATGATGCAGATGTCAGAAAGATGTGACAACTCCGGAATTTTCCTAAGTCCTATAACAAGGGAGCTGGCAATGTCCATGGGAAATCAGTAAGGCAGAAAACAAAAGAACAAAACCAACGCAGTCTAAATGCAGGCTGACGCACCTTTCATCCAGGAATACAGTCTCTGAGGAACTTGCTAGAATAGGCTTGCCTCACTGTGAAGTGCAGGAGAAAGTCTTGTAAGTCCTCCATAGCAAAGGCCAACTGTAAAACAGTTACACTTCCAATGCTGATGGAGTTTGTCTGGTACCCTAACTGGGACATTATCATTTCTGAATTTCATTCAAGTGTCAAAGCTAATAGTTTCTGATACATTGAGAAGCTTCAGAGTTAAAGGAGTTGAACAAATTTCTCCAAATCCATTCTGGAGGCCCCTCTCCGTGATCAATTCAATGAATCCAATAGAGTAAGATAGCACTGAGTCCCCAGAGGAAAAGCCAAGTCCCCTTCTTTCCGGTCTCCTCTTCCACCCCACACCTGTCTTGGTCTGTCTGAAACTTGGGATATAAAAGCCACCGTTTGGGAGTAGGAGGAACTTGGCTGTCCTGGATCTGGAACACAGGTTGGAGGCCACTTCCTGAGGCTCCACAGGATAAGGTCAAGTTCGTGAAAGTTATGTCCCATACCCACAAGGGCTTTCTGCCCTGACATCTTTCTCTGGGGTCACCTCACCTTTTAAGTGATTCCCCCACATCTTAGACCAACAGTAGAAACACAACATGCTGAAATTTAGCACAAGAGTTCTGTCTTTCTTTACAAAACATAATTAAAGTCATCTTGCTAAAAAGCTATATATGTATTTCCAGCTGAGAGAGAGAAAAGTAGATCCAGTTCCAGAAACTATTTGGAAAGGAAATCAAAAAGCACATCTTTCTGTCCTTCTCATTTCCACTAAGTGGTGGCCCAGCCTTGGATCTGGCACGTGAATCTTTGTTTGGGGTAACTTGGATGGTCATAACCATGACCTGTAACTCTGGTCTTGTGTAAGTTTTCTGACGGAAACTTAAACAGATTCCCTCTACTATGCACTGTCTTGTGAAATCTATTTCATTTTATTTTTGTTGCACTTTATTGTATTTAATAAAAATCTTAGCATGAGCAAGAATTTAGAAGTGGCTGTTTACAGCCGTGTTTTATGAAAATCACAGTCAAGGATTAGAAACAGAAGTAAAATTGGTTCTATTTCCAGTGGTAACATGCACATAATGAATTCGACCCTCCAATGTGTTGTGTTTTCATCCTAATTTGCATTCTCACCTTTTGTAACGTTTGTAAATTAGCCCCTGCTCACATTTCCTATTCCCTCACAACAAAGATATGGACTCTTGGGTCCTGTTGTAGAACATTCTAAAATCAGTTTGGTAAAATTTTCAATATATTACTTTCCTCTATGCTCTCTTTATAAAAAAAAAAAAAAAGACAAACATTTGTCCTTTAGCTGGGCAATAAAGTGTTTTAAGAGGTCACCACCTACTTCAAGCAAGACTGGAACTTTGGGCTACTGTGAGGGCACAACCAGACTCATCATCGACCACAGTGGGACAAGAGAAGGAGGGAAGTAGTTGAAATGTCCACTGTGGGTCTTCTCAAAGAAGCTTTTCACCTTGCCATTTCCTTTGTAAAAATGAAGTCAGACGTGCCGTCACTGCCGAACTGTTATTCCCTTGTATACCTGGAGTCAAGGCCCAGCCTCTCCCCACCAACCTCCAAGGGTGACGAAGAACCGTGGGAGGCTAAGAGGGTGCAGCCAGCCAGATGAGCCCACCCACAGGGGGAGGAGGAGGAGGAGGAAGACTGGCCAAGTAGATCAGTGGGTTGAAGGGTGGAGTGAGTGAGGTCAAGTGCTGGGTAATTCCTGGCAACCGGAGACTGTGTTTAAACCCAGCAGGGCCAGTGCACCCTCAAATGCCAGGCTTGACTTTAAGAACTGAAAGGGAGATGGATGGCTCAGCACTACCTGCTGCCAGTCCTACTGGGAAAGTCGGGACACACAGACACCGAGAGCAGGTGCCCAGCACCACTTTCTTAAGTGTCATTTTCTAGAGAGGACAAAAAGAAGTCTACTTTCAACTGAAGGAAATGACTGATTTGGCACAGTTTTCTGTATTAGATTCTAGTGGTTTGGATTTATAAGCAGGAGGAAGCTGTAATTCTGACTTGGGGGGATTCCTGAGGCTGGAGACCATTTAGATTCACATCGTCACTGAGACCGGGCAGAAACTGACAGCATAGTAAAGGCCAACTCAGTACAGAGAGTTCCAGACTAGTGGCACAAGTTTTAACAGAAAGTTGAGTGACTACAGCTCCTCCACCTGCCCTGTCAGCAACACACAAGGGTGACGGGCACTGACTCTGTCCCTTGGCTCCTTGTCTGAAGGGCACTCTTGTCCTGAAGATGCCACACATCCTATATAATTCAGAATCAGTGCCCACTAGAAGGTCAGGAAGCTCAACTCAGGTCGCTTTATTCTCACCCAAAAAGATGAAACAGGTAGAGCTAGAATGAATTCCTAAGTTCTTGGGTGTTCACTCTAAATTATACTTTACAAAATGTTTTCTCATATCCCTAGTTCCTGAGAAGAAAGGACAGTCTTACACCTGTTTTAAAACTGCAACACACCTGGAATCACAGTTCCTTAAGACATGCAAAGAAGATCTTATTAAGGCAACAAATCATTAGAAATAAAACCTCATCTTTATCAGTGTTCATTAACCATGAATTTAACCTTTGATGCTCAGTAACCTCGTGTAAAGTACTTTCCATTTATAAAGCTGGATATAAAAACCCTGTCAAAAAACACCACAGCAGCAATGCCTATAAAATTCTCAAACATTTATGCAAAACAAGAAATCTAGATGGATGCATCACATTTAATGATGCTAACTTTGGCTATTTGGAAACATCTAGATAAATGCATCCTGCTGATTCAGCCAGAGATTATCCAAAGAAATGTCACTTGGATTCGTGCCTTTGCAAAAGCATTGCATAGTTACAGCTGAGGTTCAAATAACTACTGTCAACTACAATCAATGAAGGTAAGTGTGATCAAACACATTCCCAGGATAAAGTCCACGTGTTTGATAAATTAGCAAGTCTACTTTCCTCTATTGGATGTCAACAACTGCCCTCGTGCTATGCTAATATTCCCAAGTTAATCTTTTTGTCTTTTCCTCCAGATTATTTGGGTCTTTGAAAGCGACTTTGCCTAATGGTATTAGAAAGCTGCTGTCCATGTTACTAATTTCTCTTAAGGTCCCTTACCCATTTAGCTTATACCTAGTATGTGGCACAAAGAGTATATTAAAGGTCAGATTTTTATACTCCCTTTTTTTTTTAACCAAATAGCAAAGCAACACAAAGAGAATTTTATATACAACAAATCTCTCAACAGATTTATCCTACTCAACAGCAGAAAGTAACTGCAAATCAAGAAGCATGCTGGATGCTAGCAGTACCTTCGAGACGGACAGTTCTTTAGATTTAGACTCGAACAGGTGCTCCAGCCTGGACGTGTCCACCTTAATAGGTTCCAGTTTTGACCACAGGAATTCTCGGCAGCGGCGGTTATTCTTACACGGCCACTCGAAAGGCCGCACTTCATTCCAGAACAGACGGATGGTCTTCTTTTTCTTCGTGAATGCTGGCTGACCCCTGGGTACCTGGGGCCACCCTAAGCCCTGAGGAGCGTTGAATACTGGAGGAGGAGCCAATAAATTACCAGGGACTGGAGGGGGAGGCATGCTGTCCAACAGGGGCGGAGGGGGCGGGGGCGGCAAACCCAGAAAAGTGGGAGGGGGCGGGGGAGGCGGCCCCGGAGCCTCCCCTTGACCCAGATCTATGTCCAAGACATCGATGTCGTCCTCTTCTCCCAGGTCTGTGAAATCCATGTCTTGGATTCTGAGCTCTCTCGGATTGGCCATGAGCTGGTCCCAGATGTAGTCAGATTCCGTCTTGGGCTGTGCAGATGCTTTCTCAGAGACCTTGTCATTGGGCTCTGCATCGGGGGACACACACCCTCTCCCAAGGTCCCCACTGTTGAATTTCTCAGCAAAGGCTTTCACGCTGCCCCGGTTGTCCAGGCAGCCAACGTCCACCCTCCTGACGCTCTCATCCTGGGCCAAAGAGTTGGCCTGCAGGGTGGATATCCTGCTGGCCACGCTGGCCACCGCCTCGGCCGCCTGCTCCATCCCCGCCGGCTCGCCCTCATCCTTCTCCTCCTCATCCGTGGGCTTTCTATTATGGGCATACAGCATGTCCAGCATGAATCGTTTGTTGGTGAGGATGTCACCACACTGTTCATTTATACCAGCATCCTGAACACCCGCGGACCACAAACCTGAAAGCGTAGAGGAGACAAAAAATGAGAAAGCAGCAGGGGCCTCGATGCCATACGTGAGCCAATTCAGAGAGGACACTGAGGTACAGCAACCGAGCATGAACGTGGTCATGGCGGAGACACCCTGGAGGTGCTGCCTCGAAGTCCCAAGGGCCCGCAGGACCCAAGAGTCCTGTAGGTGTGACACTGCTCATGGTTCCCACCTAGGCTCATGGCAGAAATTTTCCTCACCTTCGAGGCCCACCTATGACAACTGGGCAGGACCCATCCGGCCACAGGTACCCAAGGGGCTTCTGTCCTAACTAGACACAGGGAGGCAAGGACGCTGCTCCCCTGCCCACAGGAGGTATTGGAGAGGCCGAGGAGTTATCTGCATCTCTCCTCCCCTCCACATCTGCACCAGGGCCGCTCAAAGCACCTGGGGAAATGCACAAACCATGCCCTCGGCCACACTGTAAGTTCACGGTCACTAGTGTTCAGGAGACCCTTACAGATGACCTCTCCTAGGTGACTTTCCACGCCCCTCTTCTGTCCTCTAAACTCCCCTACCCATCTCATCCGCACACAAGCCTGGCCTTGCTTCCGACGTCAGCAGAGACCTTCCAGGGTCTTCATCCCACCTCCGCCCACCCATCTGTACCTGAACCCCAGCCTGGCCCCCTCCTGTGTTACTGATAAATCGGCCCTCTCTTATCAGGGCTCCGCTGCTCCGCCGTGCATCTGGGAAGCACTCCGGCCAACTTCCGCCTTGCATCTCCTATGCTCCTCCCACCAGACCTTCCTAGGGGCACATAAACACGATGTACTTGCACCCATCTTAAAAACAAACAAATGAACAAACATACCCTCCATTCAGTCCACTTATGCCTCCCGCTATAATCTAACTTTTCTCCTTTCCTTTAAAGTAAAGCTGCGTATAAGAGCTGTCCTGCTCACTGTCTGCAGTTTCTCTCTTTATTCTCTCTTGAACCCAGCCTCATGACGTGTTTGCTCCCATCACCTTCCAAGCTGCTCCTCTCCAAGCTGCTCCTCTCCAAGCTGCTCCTTTCTAGGTGACTAGTGACGTGCCTGTTGCACCAGCCCCAGCGGATCATTCCCTCTTCCTTTATGTCTTTCCCTTGGTTTTTGGGACACTGCACTCACCTGGTTTGCTTACTTCTTCTCAGTCTCCTGTGCTGTTTGCTCCTTATCTTAACCTTTAAATGTCCTTGGACCTCTTCTCTTTATTTACATTCACTTTCTCAGTCACCATCTCATCCAGTCTGGGCGCCTTAAATACCACCTTGTGCCCTTGCTCCCATGGTTCTCCTTCCATTGTCTCCTGTCTCAGATATGGCAATTTCAGTCATCGTGCTGCCAGTTCCAAAACCCTGGAGTCATCTTTGACTGATCCGGTTCCTTCATCTCACACATCCAACATAGCAGGGTGTCCTGTTAGCTAAGTCACGGTGTTTCATCCAGAATCTGACTTTTCTCATTACCTCCCTGGCCACAATCCTGGCCCAAGGCAGCATTGCAAGGGTGTCCCCTCACTGGTCTCAGCTTCCACTCTTGCCCCTCTCCAGGAGTTCTTAACACAAAGCCATGTGATGTGCTAAAATGTCTGATCGTATCTTTTTGCACAAAGTCTCCTAATGCTGCTACATTTCAGAGACAAAAAGCCAATGTCATTCAAGGTTCACAGCCTTGTGTGATCCCACCTTAATTTTCTTCATCTCCTACCGCTGCCAGCCTGGACATACACATTCACGAACCTCTTCAGCTACGGTAGCTCCTTGACAATCCTGGAACTCACTGAGCATGACCCCGTCTCAGGGCCTTTGCCCCTCCCTGGAACAAACTGCACCCAGTTAATCACACGGCTTGCTTCTCAACCTCGTTTAGGTCTTCGCTTAAATACTATCCTGTCAGTGAAGTCTTTCCCAACCACCTTATTTAAAATGGTACAACCCTCCTGCCCCTCATCCATGTCCATCACCCTTTGCTGCTTTATTGTTCACCAGAGTGCTTATTACTGTCCAAGCTTCCACGCATTTTCCTTGTTTGTCTCATTGCTGCTTTTGCCCCACCACTGGAATAATTATATTATTAAACCATCCTCTTTATTGGAACGTAAACTCTCTCAGAACAGGGAATTGGGTATGTTTTGTTCACAGTTGTACCCCCAGCATCTAGGATGGATGGATGCATGGATGGCTGGATGGATGGATGGTCGGTCGGTCAGGATGTTATTCCCATGAGTGTGCTTCCTAAGACCCAGCAGGGCTGTGCGGTGGGCATTTCAGGATGTGATCTCTGTCCAATATCCCGGGCCTCCGTGGATACTTGTGTTGGGAGGTGGCAGGAGACCTGGGCCATGGACATGAACAGCCTGATCACACATGCGGGGGAAGGACCTGGGTCTCTCCCACTTGGCCCTGCCTGGATCTTACAGGAGGCATTCACAGGGGAGTATAAAGGTGCTCTGTTCTTCCCAGTGTAGACGTGTCCTCTGTGCTCTCCTCTAAGCGGCCCAATCTCACCAAGGAGCTCTTGAGCTTCCTTGTAGGTTGCACAAGCAAAATACACTCAGGAGATCACCAAAAAGACAGGAGATGGCATTTGAGTGCATGATGGAAAAATCTGGTTATTTGGTGTCTCTACAAGCGGTCAGACAGTCCTTTAACTAGAGAGACTGTTTTGACGCCAGGAGGCTGCAGCAGATAAAGTGGCTGACTCTCTCACCAGATTGCCTCACTCTCTCTCCATTTATTGGAAAGTGTTGGCAATTTCTTACTTTGGCAATAGGGGAAAGAGCATAATCCGGTGACATTTTAGATGCTAGTTTTCTCATTTACTTTCTTCATTCCCTTAGGTCCTCTTTTATTATTAGGTAGTGTGCATCTTTGTCCCTAGTATTATCATTTCCTTTGCTCGGAAGTCTAATTGATCTGATATTAATATAGCTACCCCTGTTTTTCTTTATTAATGTTGGCATGCTCTATCTTTTCTTAACTTCTAACTTTTCATCTTCCCATGTCATTATATTTGAAATGACTTTTACACAGACAGCATATAATTCAGGTGGGTTTTTATCCCCTCCCTGCATCTCAGTTTTTTATTACTTTAAAGTAATTATTGACACATTAGTGCTTAAGTCTGCCATGTTATTTGTTGTCTTGGATCCCTCTGTTTTAGTTCCTATTTCTCCTTTCTTGGTCTTGGTGGGTCATGAACATTTTTTAGAATTTCAATTTGATTTATAGTGTTTTGGAGTACATTGCTTCATGTAATGTTCCTGGCAGTTGCTCCAGGTATTACAATACACACACCAACTCATTAGTTGACTGATACTGAGGTTTTACTCCTTTGAAGTGTAGAAACCTTACTTCTATTTAGATCCCTTTAATCTCCCTACTTTTTAAATATAATTGTCATAAGTATTTCCTATACATATATTGAACACAACATGAAATATGTTAAAATCTTTGCTTCCACCATCAAATATGATTTAAGAAGCTCGAGAGGAAAAAGGCAGCCTTTTGAATTTATCCTTATTTTTACCCATTCTGTTGTTCCTTTCTGAAATTCCAAATCATCTTGTGTCTTATCCATTCTTTAAAAGTAGGTATGCTAGTGGCAAATTCTCTTAGTTTTCTTCAACTCTCCTTATTTTCCCTTCATTCTTTAAGGTTATTTTTGCTGGATATAGAATTCATGATTGACCCATCCGGTTGTGTGGAAGCCATTGCGGGGTGGGTGGGAGGCAGGGGTTAGGATAGCTACAGATTTTCCATCAGTGCTTGTCTAGGGCAGGACATGTATTGATAGCCAAAAAGATTTTCTGTTCTGTTAGGCAATCCTGCCCCCCAGTCCTTTGGTTCAGGAAATAGACTTTACTTGGAGCTTCAGTGCCATGTCATTCAAGCCTAAAGGTCCCTAGGCAGCCTGCCTTCTTCTTTCTGCCTTTCACAGTCTTCCTAAGATTGGTGGTTCTGTTATGCCCAGGGTGTTGATAGTTTAATTTTAAGAGGGAGCTTCTCCACCTTAACCAGATGCCTCTTTATTCATTTATTCATCAACGATTTTGTGAGCCCCTACTATGTTCTGGGCACCCAGTTAGTTAGGAAGTGAGGACTCACAATAAACCAGACAGACATCCTTATCCTCAAAAATCTTACACTCAAGCAGAGACAGAGGAGAGTTGTACCAGTAATTACAAGAAAGTGTGATCAATGCTATGATAGAGACTCTCACATTAATGCCATGGAGCGAAACACATGAAACAAGAATAAATAAATAAAACCACACAACCGGAATAAGTTGAATCTCTTTCAAGCCCTACAAACTCATTTTCAAGTAACAGATACAATTATTAGAAATAAGATTGGACTATAACTAATATGATTCAGTTGAGAACATTCTGGAAAACAAGAGCTATGCTGACAGAGCTGCTCTGACCTCACAGCTGCTGACGGTGTCTGTGTGGGATTTGTCATGAACCACTAAGTTACAACAAATAAACATGATATACTTCTGATGCCCAGACTGAAGCAGAAAAATCCATGCAAAGCCCTATTCCTGAGTCAGTACACTTACCCCCAGCTTTTGGTAGGAAGTCAATGGTTCTTCACTGGGAACAGACTCGACTCTCCATTTTTAGCAAGTTGTCCTTATTTGGAAGAATATTGGACCATCTGATCCAAGAAAGTTCTGTTCTCTGGCTTATTTTTACTATGCCAACTTGATGATAACTTTTCGGCCTGCTAAACTTAGTTAAGATGAATAATTCTTAAAGCTATCATAATAAATAAAATATTTTAAGGCCAAAGTTACCAAGAAGACTTACCCTTAACATGTACTACGACTACAATTACATTAAATGTGAATAATTACAAGTAAAATCTGGGACAGTAATTGTAATCTCACTTTGAAAGAAATTAAGTCAGTATCAATATAGGTAATACCTCTTAGCACAAATGTTATCAGCCAGGCACAAGATTCTCAATGTAATGATTTCTAAATATAAATAGTCTTTCAGTTCTCCTTTTCTACAGCATCATAGTGACTAGCAATATAGATAATAAAATCTAATAATTTATAACTGGAATATTAGACTAAGTCATTGATTGACAGTTCTCATGGGGGACATTATGCTTCATTCATTTCAATTTTCATTTACTCTTCTATGCTTCAGAGACAATTGATTTCTTAGTTTGTGAACTAACAAGCCATGCATGAGTCATGCCCTTGGTTGGCAGGCTGTTGTAGAGTCTTTGTGCTGCCCATTGGACCCAAGATATAGGTTCCTTGAGTGCATGTCACTGAAGGTAGCTTAATGAAGGCTGTCCTATAAGACATGCCTCCATTGCTGAGGACTATTAGTTGAGAGAGGTAGCTCTTTGCCACCCTAACAGCACACAAGTCATGGGTAGGAAAACCAGCTCCACGGTGTCACGTAAGAATCATAATTCAAATGATCATATGAATTATTTACAATTCCCATAACCCTCTGTGGCTCCCTCCCCAAGTTTCCACTGAGGACTAACACTCCATTTGCTCTCTAATTATAAAGTCGCTATTACATAGGCAAACCAAATGAGTATCAAGTGTAATACCCAACAGATATAATTCCATGAGGAAGAGAACGTACTTTGTACCAAAGAGAAGAGTGCTCTTGAATATATTGTAGAAAATTACCTAACGTATGTCTGTTTCAAAAGAACACATCAAACTGACATCAGTACACTGTGAACTAGGACTTTTTGGAAATACCCATTTGATTTTTTCTAAAACATTTGCTCTGGTCTGAAATGTTCAGTCATAATGTTTAACACACTTGCTTGAAAAATCTCTTTCAACAGAGTAGATAACAACATGACATGTCTCTAAATTTAAATCAGAAAAGGCTACACTGACTACGAACAATTACAAGGAGAGGAGGAATTTCTCTTTCTGGGCTTACCTCTCAGGACAAGTCCTCTGACACCCTCATCACTGGGCCCTTTTCCCTCCTCTGGAAGTGATGGTGCAACAGCAAGGCAGAGGGTGTGGGGGTCCCCTTTCTATGGGGCAGGAAACTGCTGGCTCACAGACAGTGTGGGCACATTCCTCACCTCCAGACACTGGGTGGCACAGTCTGGTGAGTAAGCTGAGCCAACAGGTCACCTCAGCGGCCAGCCAACCAGATCCCCTGTCCTGGGGTTCCCTGGAATGTGTTTACAGAGGAAAGGGGCTTTCTTACCAGTCCCCCTGTCCCTGGAGAGCTTGTCCTCCTTCTCTTCCCTCTCCAACGTGCTGCTGGAGGAGGAGATGCTAGAAGCCGAGCAGTTGTCTCTCTCGTTCACCGCCTCATTCCGCCTCTCTTTCTCGCTGAGGGAGGATCGCTCTTCCGGCTCCTGCTCCACTTCGATCTCGGGTCCCACCTGGGCGGGGGCTACTTTCTGGCAGGTCTCATTGGCCACCTGCTCCACCTCTGCCTCTGGTTCCAGTCCTGCCTCCGGGTCGGGTGCAGGATCCCTGGTGTCCCTGGTGCTCGCTGGTGGGAACAACAATGGAGATTACGATCGCGACAGGAATTTTTTGGAAGGGGCAAGAGAGGCGTGAGAATGGATGTGAGGTTGATGCCCCTGTGCTGTGTGTAGTAGGCAGAATTCTACAGATGGCCCCCAAGATTTCGGTTCCCTGGTGATTCAGTCGAACACGAACCTAGGCACTGCTGGGAAGGGACTGTGTAGCTGACTTGCAAATCTCAGGTGAGTTGACCTTAAAACATGGAGACTATCCAGGTGGGCCTGATCCAATCTGGTGAAGCTTTTAAAAGCAGAGCTTTTCCTGGTTAGCAGCTGAAAGGGAAGGGATTAGAAGCCAGAGAAGGATTAGACATGGCAATGCTGGCTTTGCAGATGGAGGGGCCATGTGACGAGGAATGTGGGTAACCTCTAAGAAGCTGAGAGCGACTCCTGACTGACAGAAAACAAGGAACAGGGACCTTGCTCTTATAAGCAGAAGAAACTGAATTCTGCCAACAACCTGAAGAACTGGCAGTGGATTCTTCTCCGGGTCCCGTGATAGGAGCCCAGCCAGCACAACCTTGATCATGGCCTTGTGATACTTAGGGCCAAGAACGGAGCTGAGCTATGCTGGACTTGTGAGATGATAAATAGGTACCATTTTGAATTGTTATCTTTGTGCTAATTTGTCCCGCGTCAGTAGAAAACGTACACGATCCTTTTGCCTCTTCAAGGAAAGAGAAAAAAGAAACCCCTGGTCAGCAAGCTGATAAGCAAGCAGCAGCCCAAAGGCTTATCAGCTGCTACACCCACGAAGCCTGTCACCCTTTGCTTGGATTATGTTCGCTCATAATGCAAAGTTTGTCCACAGTTTTGAAAGCGATGTAGGAGAATCCCTCATGGTAGGGAACTATTGATATTTGCACACCTATCAAGACCGGAAACCTGATGCTTGTACCAAGGTAAAAATGTTCCTGTGTGTGTCCTCTGGGGAGCAGGGAACGGCACAGTGTGGCCTGCATGTTTTTGCTGAGCAGAAGTCTCACCTGTGAGCTATAAATGGGTAATCAAATGATTGAGAATATGAAAAAAATTCTGGGCCAACTGCCACATGTGAAGGCCAAAGAAGTACGGGTCACCCTGAAGGGTCTGACCCTTCAGGGGTGGGCAAAGCCACTTATCGAAAATCCTAGCAGCGCACGCCCCCCAAGAGCATTGAGCCCTAGGCATACACTATTCAAAGCAATGTAGAGCTTCAGGCAGGATCTGCACGTGGTGGGAACTGTGAGAGACCTGCCCACACCCCAGAACAACAAGCAGATTGGGGAGCTCTCTCTGTGGAGGCACCCTGGTGACTCAGGTGAGTGGGGATGGCCAGCAATGGGGTGTGCACAGCAGGCCTCCCAGGAGGCCAGGCAGGGGCATTACTATAGAAGAGGAAAGTACAGGCCTCACTGGGCAGGGGACCCAGCTGCCCTCAGTTCCCCAGCAAGAAGTCACGCTGCCAAGACTCAGTGGGTCCAGCACGCCTGCCCCTCATCTGTTCTCAGGCTGGCTTCCTCTGACGTCATGCGTCAGGGACTTTGGGAGGGAGGCAGGCAGTAGGGAGGCTGAAAATGCCAGCCTCTCTGTCTGTCCTTGTGTTACTTCCAACCACCACAGGAAAGAAATACTTCTTTGTGGGAAATCCCTAGTGGCTCCCCAATGCCCTCCAGGTAGGAACTGGTATAGAGGGCGGAGGGCCCCTCCCTGCCTGCTCATGGCTGGATGGCAACTTTTATGTCTTCTGCCGGGCACTCTAGCCTGACACAGGAGCCTGCTTCCCTGGGAGACTAGAGGAGGGGAGGCCCAGGGAGCAGCCCACTGGCTGTCTACTGGCTGATCCTGCTGGGTGTCCCTAAGAGGGACAGTTATAGGAACTAGTGATACGATGGCAAAGTGTCCAGGCAGAGATGCACTGGGTGCCAGTAACAGGGGACACACCAAAGGGCATGAGGGTGAGCCCACGTGCCTAAGAATGGGCAGGTCAGGCACTTGTCCTTAAAAGCAAAAACTGGGCTGATACAGGGAAAGAGTGACCATACCTTTGAGAAAAACTCCTTATGGTGTTGAAGGAATTTTTATGGTCATTTCTTTTTCACCTGATAATGGAATATTTAGCAAAGAGATACAAAGCCCTATCCATTTTACAAGCAGGGCAAAAGCACAGTTTTAGCAATAGCAGTGTCATCATTTGGTTGACAGAAAGCGTATGTTCTTGCACACATTAACTTCAGAATAGCCACATCAAAACAAAAATGTGTTTGCAACAGCCTAACATGCGACATGCATTTGGGTTTTAATTGGTGAGCACATGGCGCAAACTGGCGAGGGTGCCGCTGTCTGACTTTATCACTGACAAGGAGAAGGGTGCAGTTGGTTTCCATAAGCTCATGGTTACCCACAACCCCAGGATCCTGGGCAGACAGAGTAGGAAGGAACTGGGATTTGGTGGCTGTTTGATTCCAGCCTGCATGCACTCCACGGTCACGTTTCCTTGCACTTAGGCAGCAACTCTGCCCCCTGACTGGGTGGCAGTGGCTGCCTGGACAGGTATGGTAACGGGCCTACAAGCTCTAGAAAGGCACACACTTTTGGGAATAAATAGTGCAATTCTGTCCCCACACATTAGGGCCTAAGTTCATGGAGTAGGACATTTATGTGTCATCTGACCACTGGGGTGGTTTCTCATTACTGCTGGGGAGGCAGTCATCTCCGAATCTGATCAGAACTCAGAGTCAGTATCTGCAAGGTCTGACTGCAAATCTGTGGCATGCGAGGTTGTCCTAATGATGAACAAATTAAATAATATCCGCACACATTCAAATCAAGCAAAACCACGAACGATGGAGAGTGAAGGTGAGAGAACAAACAGGCACAGCTGATCATTTCTGACAACCTCTGTGCATCCATCAGGCAACACATGGGTCATCGACATAATGCCTTCTTTCAGAGGGCTCACCACTTGGTTGGGGACACAAGGTATAAAAGTCCATCAACAGGTCATGGTGGCATATGGCCAGGCACCCAAGTGAGGGCACTGGATAACAAGTGACAGGAGACCCTAGAAAGAGAAGCCAGGAACCACTGCACAACCTTTCTTGAGATGAATTAATCGAACCTAGGAACAACAGGGCAAAGGTCCCTTAGGGCCAAGACCTCAGCGTTCTCCCCTGTCTGAGAGTCCCCAGCATGGTCCTGGGGCAGCATCTGCTCACAAAGTTCTCGTTGATACTCAGGAAGCACCCTGGGTTGCACACAATTCCAGGACATTTCTGCTTCCCTTTCCTATTATCTTCCATCAGGCCCTCCCTCATCTACACCCCCTTACACACACACACACACACACACACACACACACATACTCACACAGCTTTTGAGTCATTTCTCCAGGCTGATTGGGCAGGCACAGGGGAAAGTATCATCTACACTCAGAGTCCCCAGGAAACAGGAGGGACTATATTAGTCTGCAGGAAAAGTCCTAAAGAGAACGAAGCTATTTGCCAAACTCAAGGAGTGAAAACTGCTCCCAACTCCCCACTGTGGCTAGCCCCAGTATTTAATGAGCCTTCCTCGGGGCCAGCAATGGTCCTGGTGATGACAGAGACAGACACAAGGCAAACCTGGCTCTTAGCATCCTGGAGATTAGAGAGGAGAAAAGAGATCCTACACTTCCTGCCATGGCCTCTTCCTGGCAAAAGTGAGTGAACTCTACCACCAACCGACACAGGGAAATCCCAGCCCTCAGCTCCCATTAGACCCCATTCAAAAATATTTCTAAATGTGATGGCTGTTCTCAGAGCAAAAGTATGGTGCCCTGCAGGGTATGGCAAGGATCTTTGGCAAGGCCTGGGAAGGGACATGCAGTTCTGTGCCCAAAGGACACTGAAGCAGTCTCCTAAGATGAAAAGGAGTTAAAAGGAGGGCCAGTGGACATGAGAACATTCTGGGCAGAGGGAAGAGCATGTGTAGAGACTGGGAGCACAAGATGGGCTGGAGGAATTAAAGATGCCCAGCAGCAGGGGTCAGGACAACGGGCCTTCTGAGGTAAGAACCTGGGCAGCGAAGGCTGCTTCCCGTAGAGACAGGCCACCTTTCACTTTGCTGGAGACGACCCCCTGTTTATTCCCACGTCCCAGCCAAACTATACCTCCCTCTGGAACAGCTGAGGCATGGCTGCAGCTACAAGTGAAGCCCCTGGTCTGTGTGAGGCCAGCAGGCCAGCAGGCAAACCCTACAGTCAAAGAGGCTGAGGAGGAGGAGGAGGCCTGCCATTGGGGCTCAAGAGAAGAAGAAAATGAATAAATAGCACCACCAGAGGGACACAAGGGCGAGTGACTGGGTTTCTGGACAGTGGGAAGTTTTCCATCCCAGAGTTCCAGTGGAGCCAGGACTGCGTTAGTGCTTGGGAGAGCAGAGGGCGCTGCAGGCCGGCCGGCGCCCTTTGAGGCCCTGCTTGGGGACTGTCTACCAAGTTGTCACCATCTGTCTAGTGGGAGGGTCTCTCATTGTCCTCAGAAAGCTAAGGGAATGCTGAAGGCCCAGACCAAGGTGTCAGCAGGAAGGGGCAAGCCACCCACTCCCGAGCACACATCCATGAGCACCTGAGTCCCGTTTTAAAGTGAGACTCATGAGTGGCTCTGTGATAACCCAAACTTGCAAGTAGGGAGCTGCCAGGGCTCCCCACACTCGTCCGTCACTTGGACTGGAGGAAGCACACAGAGATCTGACCGTATCCCTAGGGGTGGGCAGAGGAGGGGGACTGTGAGAACTTGGGCCAGCTACCCAGGCAGCCCCTCTCCCTGCGGTGGGTGTGAGTTTGGAAACAAAAGGAGGACATGGCAAGAAATGCCCAGCAGCATAAAGGCATCCAGAACTGGGATCTGTCTTTCTGGACCATGTCCTGAGAGAGCAGACTGATGGGATCTTGGCATTGCCAGAAAGCACTTAGCAAAGGCCAGAAAAATGCATTTGGCCAGAGTCTGCACTGACCTGATTCAGAGGGCTTTAAACTAAATTTCATGGTCAGAGTCGGGGGAGGGAGTAGAAGGGGGGGGGATTGAAAGGTATAAAGGGACACGACGATGGGTACTTTCTGTAATGTGGAATAAGGTTCACAGTACATTCAGAGGGAGGTAAGAAGGAACCCGGTTGTTGCCATTGTGTTGGGAAGGACCCATGACCTGAGCACAGCCACTACTGGGAATCTCTGATCTAAATTACAGGAGAGGTTGGGGAGCCCAAATGGGAACCCATCAATACGAGAACCACAGGGTAAGAGAGAAGCCTTAAGTATTTGGATGAGAGCATATACAAAAGGGCGGTGCCCAGGCAGATGATCAACCTGGGAACGAGATAAGGGAGGGGCAGGCCTTGCGGGTTTCAGCCGGCACATCGCTCCAAGGCCCAGCACCAACTCCTCGTCGAGTCCTCAACATCTCACTAGGCATCGGGCCCTGCTTGGCCTTAAAGTGGAGCAAAGATAAAAGTTACTATGTAGTGAATACTTTCTACACACCAGTCCAATTCTAGGAACCATATCACCCTATTTATCTCAAACCAACAATATGAACACTAGCGTCCCCATGTGAGAAATGAAGAAACACATTCAGAAGGTTAAGTAACTTGCTCAGGGCTGCACAGTGGGCTGGATACTCTCGGACTACTTCTCCAGACCCATTCTCTGTTCTGCTCTATGCCCTTGGAGGCTGGCCTCTATGGAGAGCATCTCCTGTATTCATGTTCCCTCTTGCTTTCAGATGGGTCTGTCCCTGGGAGGAAGCAGCAACGGTGGGTGGAAGGAAAGGCTAGGGTATTTATGCCCCTGCCCTCTTCATGTGGGCCCATGGTTTCTGTACTGTGGGCTCCCTCTTCAGAGATCTTACCAAGTCCCAGCTACTCCCAAGTTCCTCCAGGCTTGGAGGTGATAGTTCCCTACTGCTGCTAGTCCCTAAATGCTTCCCCACCCTCTCTGATGGTCCTGTGATCCTCTCCACACCTCTGTAAGCAGCCCCTTCACTGAGCACCCCCCAGGCACCCTCTGAGCATGCTCCATCTCCTTCCCAAAGGACTCACTGAGTGAACGGCTAACACAGCTGGGATTTGAACCTCAATCGGCTTGACTGAAATGCTTGGGCTGTTAATCCCGATATTGAACTGTGTGATGGGTGACTTAAGCCTCAAAGGAGAATTATACTATAATCATTCCTTTAAAAAAAAAACACAACACAGTGGGCACTAATGTTCCAGTTCTGCTTTCATCAATGTCCCTGGCAGCTGAGTCCAGAGAGTCCAATCAGAATCTCTTGTCATGCAACTTTTCTTTGAAGAGATAAATTGCTGGTAGAAAGATTTGAACTTAATAAGTCTTTGGGTGGCTTCAATTGATTTCAATTTGTGATGGTGTCTCGATGACTTTGCCAGGACTTGGCTTTTGGCAGGTCTTATGAAACCGAGGGCTGGGCCTGCCAGTTCTATAACAGTTGCTCCAAACTGTGCAGATTCCAGGGACCTCCCCAGTTCATAGCTAATAACTAACACCATCGACTTTAAACTTGTGGTTGAATCACATAAATGTGAAAAAGGTCCCAAGAGAAAAAGTTCAGAACTTCGAAAATTCTTTAGACTTCGCCTTTGGTGCTGAGCCAGTCCTTGCTAAGCTGTTCACTCAGATTCCCTCTAGAGCAGGGTTTCTCAGCCTCCATACAGTGGATATTTGAGGTTGGGTAATTCTTTGTTGTGGGGGGCTGTCCCATTCACTGTAGGGTGTTTAGCAGCATTCTTGGGCTTCTATCCACTAGAGGTCAATAGCACCTCCTCCTCAGTGACAACCAAAAATATCTCTAGACATGCCAAATGTCCCCTGGGGAAGGGGGGATTGCCCCTGGTTGGGAATCTCTACTCTAAGGGAATAATATTCATTAGGATGGCACAAATTCAGTTTACTTACAGCTTTACAAAAGAAATACTGTTGTCACCTTCAAAATATTGATTCATCAGTCTAATGAATTTGTCTGCCTTCAAAATTAAGCCCAGCTTTGTTCTCAAAATCCAGAGCTAGATTTTTCTAAACCAGTTAGGACTGAAGCCACCTCTTAAGATGAAAACCATTTGTGGTCAAAATTACCTTCAGAAGTCCTTTTGGAAGATGCCACTTTATAAATCCCACAGCCACCCTGATAGTTCCAACAATCAAGGTTTTCCTTTAGCTTCGGTGGAATGCTGTAAGAAGTACTTACAGTCATGGGCTGTATCATCTCCAAATACAAATCCTTAAACTCCAAAATCCCATGAGATGTAGCAGGATGTTCATGCTATTCAAGGTACATGAAAGTCAGGAATGGCTCAAGAAAAAAATAACAGATCTGTAGTCTCATGCCATGCTCACTTGGGGACATACACCTGAGTTGGATATTGGGCAAGATTACAAACACTACTTAAGGTGTAATTTCCACTCCCCGCTTTTGCCTCTCAGATTATGGTTCTGATTGAGTTCACTTGGTTAAACATGTATATGATACAACTCTACTAAAGTAGTATCATGTATAACAGAAAAGAAGGCAGTTTTAGGTTTAGTTATTCTAATATTTACTACTATGTAGATTCTATTTCACATTATAAACAGAAAATAAAAAAACAATTTAAGATTATTATATCATTTATTGCTCTATCATTATCTTGAACTCAAACCACATGTATAACCTCAAACATCAGCTCCCAGTTATGAAGACTTCCTTTGACCTTGTTTAAATTCTTCTTCTAAATCAGTGGTTCTCAACCTTCCTAATGTCGCGACCCTTTAATACAGTTCCTCATGTCGTAGTGACCCCCAACCATAAAATTATTAGTAGCTGCTCTCTACACATGTATGACCGGTCCACATAAGTACATTACGTGCCAACCCTGTCACATACACCTGTATTTGTACGGGTGTATGTGATGGGGTTGGTGTGATGATGTCATTACGCCGGGTACCCGTATGTGGGCATATCTGCATGTAGGCAGACCCACCTGGAGACGGATAGAGGAGCAGTGTCTCGGTTTCTAAGACCATCGGAAATATGTTTTCCAATGGTCTCAGGCGACCCCTGTGAAAGGGTTGTAGGACCCCCAAAGGAGTTGTGACCCACAGGTTGAGAACTGCTGTTCTAAAGTCAGACAAGACAGGTTTTGTCTTGGTTCGAGTCAGATAGAATCGACTCCAATATTTGTTTGTCCTTTTTCCCCAGGGCTGGTGAAGTTCCTGGGTAACTACATGCCCATTTTTTTTATATAAGAGCAAATAGAAAGGTAGCCTTTCCTCAAAGATGAAGGCATTGTATAATTCCAAACTGGCATTGCATTTTCACAGGACCTCTATGTTTACCAAGTCCTACACAGAAATATCAATGACTTCAAAACAAAAACTGCTATTTTGAAAGGGATATACTGGCATTAAAATGGACAGTCCTGAATAATAACAGCTTGTAAATAAATTAAATTTGAGTTTTGTTTTTATTTTTTTGCTAACACATTTTTTTTCAGGCTGAGCAAGATATAGTTCCTCTTAATTGGATGTTCTAATGTGATTAGTAGCAACTTAATTCATTTCATAAGTATTTATTGAGCCCTCTCATGGGCCAGGGTCTGTGCTAGGCACAAGGAAGTCAGATGTGAAAAAATGTCTTCCTAAAAATATTTTTCAGGCTAACATGGTCTCTAAAGTCATAGTGAATAGATATTATACGATCAAATAATATCGAAGGAAATATTATCTCTTCCTACCAGCAGACTATGACCAAACCTAAGCAGAACCAGCTGGTCTAAGATTGGAGTACAATTAGAAATCCCACTTTTGAATTCTCATCCCAAAACACTGACCTTCCTCAATTACATCTAGTTATTAATAGATGTGTTTTTCCACTTAGTAACTCAGTTTATTGGCACTTGTTAGCAAATTCATACACAAAGAAATGAAGGAAAAAATCAGGTAAAATAAAGGATGTATAGTTTTTTGCTTTTTTCTGTCTGGCTTATTTTGCTAAGCATGATGATTTCCAGATCCATCTATGTTGTTGCAAATGGCAATATTTCATCTTTTCTTATAGCTGAATAATATTCCATTGTGTACATGGACATAATCAATAGTTTAATGTTTATTTGGGGATGAGTGGGGAGGGGAGGGGAGGAGAGAAGGGGGAGGGGGTGGGAGAGGAGAGTGGGAGCTAAATATATGGTGATGGAAAGAGAAGTCACATTAGGTGGTGAACTTATTATACATCAAGTTGACAATGCACTGTAGAATTGTATGCCTAAAACCTATGTAATCCTTGCTAACACATGTCACCCCATAAGTCTAACAATAAAAATAAATTTTAAAAAAGGATATATTAAAAAAGCAACTGAATAAATATCTTGTTAAGAATCGTCCTCCAAATTTTCTCCTTCTTACAGAGGTCACTCCACAGAAAGAAATGGCCCACATATATTATGTCAACTCTCTGCAAAAGTTCTCTCTCTACATTAGGTCACCATTTCTTCAGTTTTTGTCGAGTGGCCTATACAAAGATGTATTCATCATGGCCTATGTAATAAGTATCTGGGTACAGGGGAAATAGCTATCTTGGTAGAATGTGTCTGCTTTTTTTATTCCTGGTGTTTATTCATTCCTTAGCTCATAAAACATTTATGAAATGCCTGTTCTGCTCCAAGCATTGGGAGATAACAAAGGTGACTGAGACATGGGCCTTCCTCTGAGGAACACACAGATGAGGACAGGGAATACATGAATATACAGTGAGACAAGCCTTGTATCTCAGGTATGCACACACTGAAGGCAAACACAGAATTCAAAGGAGGCCTCAGAGAAGAGAAGATGATCCAACCAGATAAGTAAGAGACCAGTGGGCACCTTATTGGAAGAAGGCAATTAAGCACAGAGGCATGCCCGAGAGAACATGGCACCTTTCAGGTACTGACAATGGTTTGGTGCTGATGGAACATGACATGTGGGGGTGGTTGTGGAGGTAAGAGACTGATTGGAGAGACTAGATAATCAAAAATCTTGAGTGCATGTAAGGTCAAAACTTTATGTTGGAGAACCACTAGAAGATTTTAAGAAGGAGGCATAGATATAAGTTTTTTGTTATTTTTGTTTTTTGGACTGGTAAGAAGAATCTGGAAGACATGAGATCTATTAGAACCAGGTCAGAGATGGCTAAGACCAGGACCAAGGCATCGGTGATAGGAACACAGGGATGATGGCTGATATGAGAGAAAGGAGCATGTAAATATTTGGTGATTGACTTAGATATAGGGGTGGAATGGAGGGGAAGTAAGAAGATTGAAATAAAGTGATGAGAACCTTTGAGAAAATGATGATAAGAAATGCAGAAGACATAAAGCCAAATAACACATTGAGTCTGTTGGAAGAACTGTCTTGGGCCACACATAAAATATACTAACACTAACCACAGCTGATGAGCTAAAATACAGTTCACACATACACACAAAATCTCATAATGTCTTAAGAATTTGTGTTCAGCCGCATTCAAAGTCGTTCTGGGCTGACATTGGACATGCCTGACAGAGGATACACAGAGATCTAGAGTTGCTGGATCTAGAAAGTCACCAAAAAGATACTGGAACTCTCTAAAGCATCTAGGGGAGTCAGCTTTCTCAGAGGGTGTTCCAGCTTCAGGAGGCTCAGAAGACTCACACCATGTTCAGAGGCAGGTAAGATGCATTTCAGGGTCACTGAACCCAGGGTTTCTATTGAAAAAGCACAGTGCTAGGACTGGAAAACCAATGTGTGGATACCTTGCCATAATGCAGCCATTGTATCATTTTGTACAAATACCATATGGGGGTTGGTGAGGGAAAGTCGGGGTGGTGGTGGGGGTAGGGGTGCTGGAAGGAAAAGAGGAGTGGTGGAAATGGCAGAGAGGTGACTCACGTCCAGACCACAGATAAGGATACTAGAAAAAAGTCAGCTTTCCTCTTCTTTGCTATTTCCCAGTCTCAGTCATTGACTCTGGGAATTCAAAATACCACACTGATTGAAGAAAGCTC
Organism: Lyroderma lyra; assembly: GCA_004026885.1. Lineage (NCBI taxonomy): Eukaryota > Metazoa > Chordata > Mammalia > Chiroptera > Megadermatidae > Lyroderma > Lyroderma lyra. Next base: position 318,960 of record PVJL010000198.1, on the reverse strand, counting down.
ACTGTCCTTACCTGTGGAGGCCTCCTGACTGTACCTGGAAGCGTTTACCCAAGGCTCCTGCCTGGGCTGAAAGGCCGTGATGTCTCTCCAGAGTCCCTGTTAACACCTCTAGATGCAGACAAGCTCATGCACCCTCAGTGCCTGCTGCAGAATGGGTCTTGCAGCTCCTGATCTTTTCTTTATGTCAAATAAAACCAAACAAGCTAATTGATGTTCAAAATCTAATGTTCACATTTACATTAAACAGGTTTTCAGATGCAAATTTGATTATAAAAGTTGATTCAAAACCCTTATAAGCCAATGCTTGGAAACAATTTGCCATGGGTCCCTCGTGTTCTGCAGTCTTGTACACAGAGGAACTGATAAGCTTTGTTAGACTTTCTAAGGATGTGTGCATAGCAAACAGCCTTGGAAGACAGAGATATGGTGTGTCCCTCTAGAGCAAAAGACTAGATGGCTAATTGGGCACTATGATTGAGATAATGTCTTTCTATGGGACAAAGGGAAGACATGCTTATTGCCCACTATGAACGATTTGGGGTCCCTAAGCTCAGTATCTCCCTCTCCCTCTGTGTGTGTGTGTGTGTGTGTGTGTGTGTGTGTGTGTATGTGTGTGTCTATGTAGGTATCTCCTGGGTCTATTCATGTCACCCTGTGGGGAGCTGGGGCTTGGAGAAATGGCACAAATGTTGATATGCTGGCTACTACTAGTGCTGTAAGTAATGAAGTCCTTTGTCTCTGATCCAGGAGATTCATGTCTTCTGCCAGCATCCATGACATTGTGGCAGCATAACTCACTGGCTTACAAATAGGTTAAAGTCTCAGACTCTTCGCATTTTGGTACCTAAGTGCTACTTGTGAAATTATCATGTTGTTCCCATAATATCCTTTCACAACTTTTTTAATGCCATTGTGTGCCTTGTCTTAAGGCGACTTTAAGATTCATACTTTGTCTATGTCAAAAGGACTCAAGACTAATAGTTTAAAATGTGGTACATGAAAATACACAGCAGGAGAAGAAAAGAGGAAGTTTTGCCTTTTTCCATTTTTAGAAATAGCAAAGTGGCAAGGCAGAAAAATCCAATGATTTGCAAAGGCTCTCAGAAAAGCTCCACAGCAGGTGGAGTAGGCAAGGCCCTGACCTTGGGTATAGTTCCTGAGAGATTTCATTTCATTGACCAAATGGCATCAAGCAACAGCAGTCAGGTGAGATATGGGGACGTGGGGCAGCCCTGAGTCACAGAACCACAAGAAATCTAGTTTCCTGCCAATTCACGAAATACTGGACTGGAGGTGTCCAAAAGCTTTATGCAAGAAAACCAGCATGCATTAATTCTACTGCTACTGTGCCAGCTGGAAATAGGATACCAGATGTTTCTGATTTCTGCCATGTGGGTTAGGTAAACCAGGAGAGCGTCTATACCTGAAGGGGACTCAAAACATGTTACACAACGAAGGTGACAAAGATGCTCAATCAATGACTGATAACAATGATGACAACAGTCATGATGATAAATGATGCCTACATGAAAAATGATTATTCAATTAAACAAACTGAACATTTCATGATATGTCTATATTTTATTTGCAGGTGTGAGGATCAGGCAGCTAGAGGAATTGTCATATTTACCGGTACTTTAAGTGCTTGAATCTCTGAGAGGAAGTATCCATATATGGTGTCAACAATTTCTACAAATGCCTCCAAGTGAACCATGGTGACTAGATCATGGGCATATGGGCCATAGTTTATATCTCCAGGGCCAAACAATAAAGTATTTGGAAATATCTAAGAGTCCAATTATAGGTTTAAAAAAAAGTCACTATTGAATGTATTTTTCCCTGACCTAAAATTAACATAGTGTGGTAAAATTTTCAAGTGCATATCTAAAGTATTATTTCTCTGTGCAACACAGAGTACTGAACTATAATAAAAATCAGAAAAATAATTCAGCCATTATGTACGCTTTCATGATGACATCAGTAGGCGAAAGGTACCTGTAAACTCCTGACAGCAGCTCCCTTCTACTGGGAAAGGCCATCCCTCTCTAACCTGCCTTAGGAGGGACTCAGGTGTGTGAGCCAGGGAGCATGGAAGGAATGAAGATCTAGCCTCCAGGAAACACAGTTCAACCCTGGGATGCCCTGCAGGGACCACATCAACACCTGGTTTCAAGATAAGTGGTTTTCTCCACTTGCTTTCCATGAAATAGGTCACTAAGACCTGACACCCACTGGGATGAGAGGTTACCTTGCTAATATTGACTTCACTTGTGGGTACATAGGTTATTATTCTTTTTAATCCTCCAAACAACTTCCTCAAGAGTCATATCAAAGAATTCTATCTGAATAAGAACACTGTACCTTTTTCTCTGGTTTGTGAGAATAATTTATTTGTTTTCTAGTGTCATCTGTGGGCTGTTTAAAATAATAGGAAATAAACATATCAGATAGATATTCTAGATATACCACTAGGGCTCCGTGGAAATAAGGAAATGATAATTAAAGCAATGGGTGAAGAGATAGGCCCTTCCATGCTTCCCTAAATTGGGGGCTGACTGTCACCATTAATTACAGCAAATGAGAACATGTGTATATGTTTGTTCCTCACTTGGGCCTGGTAGTTTTGCACAGAGGAAAAATATTCAGACTATCACCACTAAGTCTAGGCAGTATTGGGACAAACATCTGCCATGAGCTACAAGAAGGCCAGATGGAAAAATAATTCAAGCACTCGCTGACTTGATGGTGGGGGTAGTGGCATAATCTGTACAAAAGTTACATCAGATCTAGCTGCGAAGGTTTTTAGCTGAAAGATCTCACTAGATAGCACATAATGCTATGGGTATTTTACCATCAGCCCTTCCCTCTTTAAAAATGTATTCTGTCAGAGAAAAGGTAAAGAAGTTTTTAATGTTTTCATATCTTCTGCTATTACAAGTTCTCCAGAATCCAAGTAAGAAGTTTTAACAAAAGAACCCATAAAGTGACCTGGGATCCTGAGGTTTATAGAATTCAATATATTTGCTTTTTTCTTTTTTTGTAAATATAAAACTGAAATGTAGGCCACAACTTTGCAGATACTGGGGGAAAGGTGTGGCTTTAATGTGAACACCACCATGAATACTGGGATATCACAATACCCTGAGAAACGGCGCACTTGGGAGTCAACACGCTGGCTGCCCTCCCAGCATGGTGCCAACAAGATCGGAAACAAAGTTCTCCATCTATCTGAGCCTCAGCAAAATGTGGATACTGGCATCCCTGCTACGCACTCAGATGCACGACGTGGTATCCAACAGTAGCGCTTGGGAGGGAGGGGCGGAGCACGACAGAAATGTGAAGTGGATTGTTATTACACGATTCCACACGGAGAAAGAAAGCAGCGAGTCGACTCCGGCACGTTATGACCACATCACGCCAGGTGTTTGGTGCAGGACAAACATCTGGACGTGTGATTATATTTTTTATTCTTCCTCCAGATGTTGGGATATTGTAAATGTTAGGGATAGGCGAAAAATTACTGCAGTATTAGAAAATGGGACCTGGTAAAAGAATAGGGTATTAATTGGATGCTAGCAGAATGTCACAAAAAAACAGTAACAAACTACATTTAGGGAAACTTTTTGTCATGCCAACTTAGTATTTCTGTCGTAAGGGCACTGGTCCCCAAGGCAGAAGGAGGCCTCAGTAGTTCTTTCTGAGACCATCCTCTTACCGTTTCTTCTCATACACTTATAATATCCAGTATGTGATTCAGTTTTGTATTAGAACAAGGATGTTAGCATATTCACTGGTTTGGGCTGACGTGGATCATAATTACTTAACGCCTGATGGACAGCTCTTCTAGATTTCCAAGACACACTGCTTTTTTTTTCCAGATAAAAGCAAACATCATGTAATGCTATTTTATTAATTTGTAATTATGTCTCAATTCAAGTTCAGTATTCTTCTTTCAGATGCAAGATCACTTATTGTGTAATTTCAGTCAAACATGTGCTCAGTCTCTATTACTCCCTTCTCTGTAGAGGAAGATGACATTTGCTATTCGATTTTTCTGAAAACACACTGAAATAACTTTATTTTCCCCAAATGCATGTTGTGCATATTCAAAATAAGTATTTTCTATGGTCTTATTGAAGTTTAAAATGTTCTCTCTTAATGGCTAGAATGGGCTCAAGTTGGTTTATAATTCGACAAATTACTTGAGGAGCTGTCTTTTTGCCACGAGCAAACATCAAGTCGATAAAAAATTTGGAGGACCAAGAGTCTTTATAGATACTGACAATTCCCTCTCAGCTTGGGGCCGCTGTGTACTTCACAGTTTAGACAACCATTCTGTAAACTTCTGGAGGTACAACTCTTACAGTTAAAGATCCCAAGACTCAGTGCTGAGCCCCTCTGCAGGGCACTTTAGATAGAGCAGTGATAATCGGCAGGGTTTGGAAAGCACAGAGCTGTTATAGAACTGTCTTTCTTCCCTGATTCTCAGACTCTCAATATTTTTAGACCAACATTACTCATCTATGACCGAGCCATCGGCCTGGGACACTCTTCCGTGGCTCAGGGACCAGGAGACACTGGACCTGATGGAAAGCTGCAATGGAGCCAGCCAGCTCCTGCAGAATGAGCCCCGAGGCTCAGAGAGCCAGCAAGGAATTGGACAGACATGACTGTTCTGTTACATCCAGTTCTGCTGAGGTCATGGAGTCCTGCCTTGTTTAAATTAAACTTTGCACCATATTTAGTCAACCCTCTTAGAGTTAAAAGTTTAGTGTCTCTGTTGTCTTCAATTGGCTAAGTCTACCTCAGGCTGCAAGGCATAACACCTGAATAAACCAAGCAGTGCTAGCTGCAGGGTTAACCAACACGCATTGATTAGGCGCCTGTGTGTGCTCAAGAACCATCCTCTCTGTTAATGTGAAAGAAAATGGACCTACAATTTGCAGAGCAATCAGGAAAGCAGCTGATGCTCCAAGGCTGCAGTGTACAACATCATTGTTTTTGTCCAAATAAAGCTAAGGCGACAGGGAATTCTTCCAGGGAGAGCCTGCTTGTCTGCATGCAAGCATCTCCACCCACACCACGGGCCAGTAATCTTTACGATTTTCCATTTTTTTTCTTCTTCAACATTTCACTCCTATTTTCACTAGGTCCATATATTTCCTTGCTTACACAGATTAATTTTACTCTCCATCAGTTTAATTCAAACCAGACCAACAATTCCTAGGGTTAAAAATGTTTCAAAGTGGACACTTTATGGGGCAGATGCAATAAGTAAATAATATCCGTATTATAGAATACTATGTTAAAACCCTGTGATTTGGGTTTAAATGTCACAGTAACTCTTATTTTCAGTGTTACCCTTTTTCAACGACCATACACTGACAATATTTACAAATAATTTTTCTTTAACATAAGTGGCTCTGAAAATATTTATTTTACTTGTGGCAGAAGGTTGCCCCCCCCCAAAAAATAAAAGCTTAGTTCTCTCTCAGTATTAATTTGTAGGTAGGAATGGTTACTACTGCCCAGACGCAGCCACCAGTTTTCCCTCTCCCCTCCCAGCACTCACCTTGGGAATGCTGAGGTGCTCCCCGGGAAAAGGATGCTCCTGTGAGGGCCTCTTGTGAGTCTAGAGATGAAGGGCTGGGGCTCAGAGGGGCGGGGGAGGCAGGGGCTGCCGGCGAGCTCAGGTCCAAGGAGAGGTCACCTCTGCCCCGGCTTGTGCTCCGGCTTCTCAGTTCCTTCTCATGCGCCTCAGCTGCCAACTGCTCCAAGTATTTGTATCTGAAAGTTAAATTCCAAAGGGTTTCCGTAAAAAGAAAGAGGAGCCCGTAGCTGATGCTTGTTTATGGACGAGACACCTGCAGAGTGAGCTGGTTTCCTGATGCACACAGCGCAGCACAGGGCTGGCTGCAGGGACAGTCTGCCAGAAACACCCAGCAAAGCCAAGATGCTAATGATTACAAATCCCTCATCATTCATAACCAAACAAATTCGGGGGAATGGCCACATCACACAGTCTCCAGACACTGGATCACTGTGGCAGAACCCTAGTTCGCTCTTTTAGGAAACATTTGTACAAATAAGCAAAACAACAATAATGACCATCAAAAAGCCCCAACAGTGACAGCTGAAAACCACACACCCTCAGCTCTCACGGCTGTGAAATGGGAGGGTGCCCTGGTGCAGCAGAGAGAAACAGCGCCCCCCAAATACCAAAATAGGGTGTTGGATGAAGGCCTCCCTGAATTTCTGAACCTGCTTCAATGCTAACAGCAATGCGACTGGAATTCACTTTGTTCTCTTGGTGTCGACCATGGAAACTTTTTTATATTCTAAAATATTTCTGAGTCGGACTCAGACATCCAATAGCTTGGACCTGACGTCACATATAGTTTATTCATCAAAGTCAGTTTAAAAGAACAAAGATACATCTGTTTTGCATTTCAGGCAGGCAGAACCCACTAACTATTTATTAAGACCAGCTACCAATCATATTCCTCATGGTGCGCTTTATAGATCGGACCAAAATAACTTTGAAATATGTGCCTCTTCCAGATGTCTGCTAATTTTACCCACCATTATTTGTCCAGAAGTAAATTTATGAATTCAGCTGTAGCCAGGTTCTGACTCTCTCACCCACCACTAAACTTTGGAACAGCTTATTGAAGACTCTCACTCCCATGCCTCCAGATACACTGCTTCAGTCCTGCGAACGGGCAAGCCCCCAATTCTGGCCCATCAAAGCCTCCACGTGGCACTCCTAATTGACCTAGATAAGAAGGTGGGGAGGCTACATACAACCTTTAAAAACTACATCTAAAAAGCCTGCCTCTTCTCATCCAGACTTCAGGTGACGTGGCTCCCCCACATCTGTAGCCATCAGGCCTTCCCCTCCCCACCCCCAAATCCAACAGCAGTCAGTCCTTAGGCCAGGCTTGCACGCGCGTCTCCCGCTGTGAGGACTGCCTTGACCATCGCAGCTGGAAGTGATCTTGGCCTTGCCTCTGAACTCATGTCGGATATGTAGTCCATTCAACTCAGATGGCATTTTACATTTACTGCCTGGCATATTTAGTCATCTTTTCACTGTCTATGTCTGTTTTCAACAAGCAGATAATAGGATTTTTGAGAACAGGAAGGTTACCCGCCTTTGTTCTTTCCCTTGGCTCCTTGCACTTACTGGCTGATGGGAAACAGGCAGAGCATGCAGTGAGACCCCTGCAGGGCAGTACCCCACTTCAGAGGTCCACCTAAAGCACAGGGCACCAATGGGACAAATAAATTCTATTTCACTTTCTTGGGGAGTGAGCTTACTTTCATGGGGATCTCTGATAAAAGATGCGTAGTGGGGTTGCATACGTACAAATGTCTGGGGTTGGCTCCAAGAGCAGCTGCCTCACAGTTGCAGGATGAAGAAGCTAGGCCTAGAGAGAAAACTTTAGAAAACTCCGGGCTTTCCTTTCCAACAATGTCACCTCTTAAAAGGTAGGAGAAGTGATGAAAGGAAGCATTTCTGAACTTAATTCAGACTGGCAAGGGAAAAACCACCTGGCTGTGGAGGTAATGGGAATCTTGGAAGAAAGTCATCTTGAGAGTAAGAGTCAGAGCCCACAGGAGACATCTTTTAAATAAGGTGGTAGCAGACTCAAGGTCAGGACAGCTGCACGCCCAGGAGGAGTCTCTGACATCCCACACTGAGTCCAAGCCTTCCGCAGCAGGAGAAAGGAGCAGGCAAGGGATGACGTGCAAATACGTGCATCCGCACAGTCCCAGGAGGTGGGAATTGTAAAGCAGGAAAGCAGTGCTCGGCAAAATCAGAAGACTGCAGAGAGAGAGAGAGTGGTAACGAAGAGGGTATCCTGTGTATGACCCTCATTTGAGCTGGCCCAGCCCTGATCCTGGCCTCTCCACACCCCAGCCAGCGGGTCCCCAGTCTAGCAGGCATGTGCTGGCAGCCAAAGTGCTCACCCCATTTTCTGGGGGCACTCCAGGAGTTTCTCATCCAGAGTCTGGGTAAATATGACTCAGAGAAATTCCTGTGTAACGCTTGTTGCCCTGGATGCCATCCTCGAGGATCCAGGAGGCCTGGGAAGAGTCATAGGTTGAATCCGAATTATCCCAAGGATGTTTATGTGGGAGATAAAAATGGCAGGTGGGACAGCATAGGGACTTGTTTAAAGAGTAGAAAGTTTCAGTTGGACCAAAATGAAAAGAGTTCTGGAGCCTGGATGCACAAGGAAAATGTACCAAATACTACTGATTTGTACCCTTAAAGATGGTTAAAATGGTAACTTTTATGTCATGTGTATTCTGCCACAATTAAAAACTTCCAAGAGTGGCAGGCGCAGGGAGGCCGGATGTCAAGAGTCACTAACTGTTTCTAAAAAGGAAGCAGCAGTGTTCACCTGCAGTGGGCTAGAGTGCTAAGGGTACTGATACTCACGGGAAGGCCAACTGGCATTGCGAGCTGTATAGCTCAACAGCCTCTCCCAGCCCACGCGCACCTCCGGCTGTCTCTGGGGAGGAGGCTGGACCTATATACACCATGACCTTCCCTTACGAAGTGACACTAAGTGTCACCACTCAGGGGCCCACCAGCCCAGTTAATGACTATCATAAGTCCCTTGTGCCTGGGGACACAACCCCCAACCCACAGACTCTGGGCTTTCTATCCCTGGACCACGGCCCCAAGGAACGATGAGTTTTCCCCTTGGCTATCTTCATGCAAACATTCTCATGTATCTCACCTCTGCCCATATCTTTTGTTTATTCATTCATCTTGTTGAATTCCTGTCATGTGCTGAGAACTGCAGCAGGCACTGGAGACTTAATAACAAACAAGGGAAACTCCCACCTCATGGAGCTCACAGGTCAGTGGGAGAGACAGTCCAACAAACCTTGGGAATGAGCTAACCGTCTGCCGTGGGTGTGGGTGCTAGGGCTGGAACAGCAGTGAAGGGAGCATATGCAGGCCCCATCTCTGCACAGGACCCTAGAAAACCCCCACTTGACTTTAGATCAACCTGAATCTACTTGTAAATACTTACAAAGTAGTCTACAATGACATTTCCTGCCACACTCCTACTCAGACATTCTCTCTTATGTTAAAGCAGAGTCTGGCTCCCTCTAACTTCTACTCCGTCCTCAGACCTTGTGAAGTTGTGCTCAGAATCCTGCCTTCTTGCTTCATCGATCACTTCCATGCATCATTTCCCAAATCCCAGTCCAGCCCTGACCCTTCCATTGTACTGTTTTCCCAGAGCCCTGCTTGCCATAAGGCATTTCCGATCCATTTCTTGCTGATCCCCTCAGGCTAATTCCCATCCTGACCCCCACCCCAACATGCATGCCCCCAGCCTGAATCTCATTCCTGACTGCTCCCTTAAAAATTATTCATGAATGCCACTTAAATTGCTCCATCATTATCAGACAAAGCCTTTCTTCTACTATTAAAAGACAATTAGAAGTAGCAGCTCAACAGAAACTTGCTCTGGGTCTGCACCATTGTCAATAAAACAGTTTGCCTGACATTATGGGATGAGATGATAGGAAATAAAATGAATCAAGATAACATCAAATGTGTCTGAATGGCCATTACACCTCACATTAGTAAAATTACATTCATCTTGTTACACTGGTGTTACAAACCTCAAAAAAACCATCTGCTGTGACTCTGGCCACTGTTTTCTGAGTCACCGCACGAGGGGCAGGAAGCACAGAAGCTCACGCACATGCCTGGCTAACGAATGAATTGTTAATAGATGGAGTCTTCTTCCTTCTTCGTAAAACTATTCCCACCTCTGATAGCCATCATCCCCCATCCATTTCCAAAGTCCCTCATCCTTGGAGGTCTCATCTGTTCTTGGCTTACTAGCAACCCCCAACAGCTTTCCCAACAGGGATGAAGGTGTATCTCCCTCAGGCCCATCTTCACCGGGTAATTCAGGATGCAAACTAACCAAGAAAAGTGGCTGGTCCAACCCAAAGGACAATGCTTGGCCGCTTCCCCAAACCTCCATGTAAACAGAGAGTGGGCTGTAAGAAAGGGCTCCCATGGGACCAGGCACCAGCTAAGGCAGAGGGGTGGCCGTGGGGCGAGGACTGAGGTCAGGACAAGAGGGGACGGGAGAGGAATGGCAAACACCTCTGCACGAGTTTTCAAGGCATCAGGGATGCTCTGCTTTGGGAAAAACCTAAGATAATAATATGCAGAAAAAAAGGTAGCCCTTGGTGTTCTGGAAATTTTTGAGGTCAGTTTGACTCAGTTCAGACCTCGACATCTCCCCAGGAGCTTTCACACCTTGCCTGTGCAAACATGACCTGAGAGTCAAGTTGTCAAAAGCTTTAAAAAAAAGGCAGAATCTGGAGGAGAAGCTAAAAAAATTAAGATAAAATTTGATTTCTTACATGTGGGCATAAAATAGCACTTTAAGTAAAAGTATATGTCATGTTCTCCAATGTCAAAAACAAGTATAAATTGGAAAAAAAAGGTTTCTTGTTTCTCAGCATCGCTCACTCTAAATTTGCTGGCCACAACTGGTTATTAGGACAGCAATAATTAAAATGTTGGAATTAAAGCAATGCCATAGTTTTGTTTATGAGGCTGACCTAACCATCTAAGTTTTTAAGTGAACACAGGCAGACTCCACTCCTCCCTGCCCCAGACTGTCCTGATCTATTTCGCTGATGGTGTCTAAAAAAAATTAGCACAAGTCCATTTTTTTATTGGCATAGTTCAGAGACTGTTAGGCTGGTATGAAATCAGCCTTTCCATCTCTCCGTGCAGTACCGCCATCTGGTGGTGGAGGGAATAACTGCAGTGCTTCCGGGTAAAAATTGGTCTTGCTGTTCTACTTCCAAAAGCACTTGCCGTTGCTTATCTAAATGTATCAGACATTGAATACATTAACTTTGTATCTTTTAATGGGATTCAAAGCATGTTGCCACGGAATTTAAAAAATGGTTTACATCTGAATATTTTAAATAAAGCTGTTAGTTCATTTGCTCATTTATTCCATGCATCCTTCCTCAAGGCCTAATACGTGCCAAGCATTGTCGCAGGCACAGACAAGCAAGGAAAACCAGGCGTGGTTTCTGGTATCAAGGAACTGAGTACAGTTCAGTGGGGAGACAGATAAGTGATCAGACACATTCAGCGAGAGTCTTGGGTGGGTTTGGCACCCCGCCAGTGCCTGGTGTAGGGTGTGTGCTCAAATATTTGTTACAGGAAGGCTGAACAAATAACCTGGAAGCATGAAATAGGGACACCTAATCCAGGCTCAGTAGTGGTGGTACAGGGTATTTAAAATACTAATATGTCAATACACTGTGTTCATTAGGAGAAGAATTTTAGACACATACATTTCACACCACAGCACGAAATAATAAATCTGTATTTTCTTGGAAAATTTAGAAAACCAAGATATTCTATTGTGCAAAATGCAAGTTATCCAAGGTCTTGGGTGTCTTAGGTGAAGCTATTATATTTTAATTAACACAGTCTCCTCTGCATGCTTGGTTAATAGTGCAAAGTCATGGTTATGAGGGGAAAGAAAAGATACACAAACCTTTCTTCTCTTGCTTGCTTTTGCTCCTCTCTTTTGTCTAAATATTCTCGGCTACTGGAAATATGCAGAAGAAACAAAATAAGGAAGGAAAATAACAGATTTAGATGCTCATAAAGTTGCCCCCCCCCCCATTATTAACATGAAAACCATGGAAAGTGGTTGTAGTAGAATTTTTAAAAACCAAGTGTAAAAGCAGTACTTTAAAAGTACTACAGTAAATATAATGAATGGATCTTCTACAAAATCACAGGGTTGTCTGAAAACATGGAATTATTGGGTTCACGCAGAGACATGACTAATTTACTCTTGGGAAAGAAAAACAAGTATATAGGGCTAGAAGAGAAAGATGAAACAATACATAAATAAAATATGGCAATGACAAGCAAGCAATAAGCTTTCAGAGGTGACCAACACCCAATCAAGCTCTGGTATATCCACAACTTCCATCTCAAAGGTGAAATCTGGGTGGTTCCAAGTATCCTGGCCATATTGTGCTGCGCTCCTCAGTTAGGACATTGCTCTCACAGGCCAGGATCCTTTCTCCTCATCCCTCACATTCTCAGTTTCTCTGCAGGGATGAATGGAAGCTCTTGCTTTGTATATTTTCTTTTGTCTGCACTCACATCAGACAATGCCCAACTCAGTCCGATTTTAATGCATGTTTTTCTGTTCCCACTGGTGAGGTTCCAACATGAATCTAACTTTAAGACTGTGTGGCAAGTCACCTCCTAATGGACTGTTTATTTTCCTGGAGAATTCTGATATCTTGGTTTTCTACACTGGACCTAATGTAGTACTCTACACCTCAACTGGTAACTGGATATAAAGGGGCAGGAAGTCAGGCTAGAAGAGGGAGAAAAAGCAGCAAAGACTCCAATTTGTTACCATTTATACACAGACATCCTCACTACTTTCCATACTAGAAATAAAATTTTCCATAATTCAACAAGTTTAAGACCATACTCAACAAAAATAACAGATAAGGCATAACTTTTAGATGGTATTCAAGGAAAAAGCACAGGGAGCATGAATAACTTAAATCAATGAAATGGCTGATACAAGATCAGCAATTTGGGTAATTCTACTTACTACTCTATAAAGATTTTGCTATTTCTTTTTTGAATTCTTTTTCATTCACATTCTCAGACTTTCAGGAAGGAGGTGCTATCATCATAATGAGTTGTTGGGTGTGGTTTGTTCTAATGATCAGCATTCCTTCCTTAACAAGATTTTAATATTTTCTTTCTATCTGTCTGTCTGTCTATCTATCCATCCATCCATCCATCCATCCATCCATCCATCTATCATCTATTTGTCTATTGACAGTGAGAACTAGACTCAGGCAACCAGTCTTCAGAGATAAGGTTCATAACTAACTGTTCACTATTTGCTTGGTTCCAAATGAATCTCACTTGTCCTTTAAGAGTACAGGGAGATTATGGAGACTACACACATGCACACACCCCTATACATACATACTTACATACACATATGTATTAATATATGTATATATACACATGCACATAAAGCAACATAATGACTGAATATATATTGTGATCCGCTATTATTCTGGGACTCCAATGATATGAATGCTACACATTTCGGATTGTTGCATGGGTCTCTGAAGCACTGCTCATTATTTTCAATGTTGTTTTTTCAGATTAGATCATTTCTATTGTTCTGTCTTCAAGTTCGGTGACTCTTTTCTCATCTCTATGAGTATTCTGCCACTGAGCCCATCCAAAGAACTTTTTATTTTCATTATTATATTTTTCAGTTCTATATATATTTCCATTTGGTTCTTCTTTATATCTTCTATTTCTTTGCAGAGACTGACTTTTCATTTGTTTCAAAATTATTTCCCCTTATTTCTTAGAGCCAGTGCATGATAGATATATTATTAAAGTCTTTGTCAAATAACAACATCTATGTCCTTTTGTGGTTAGTATATTTTTATTCTTTTTTCCCTTTGAGTTAAGATCTCCCTGGTTGTTCATATGGCAAGTTATTCTGTATATTCTTTACATTTAAAGTATTTTCTAATGAGAGGCTGGGTTCTTTTTAAATTCCCTGAAGAACATGGATTGTTTTCTTTCATTCTCCTTTCATAGGCAATCAACTAGATTAGATTTAGCCAGCAAGTTCTGAATGATATTGACATTCTGATATATCATTAATAGCTCAGTTTTCAAATGTTTTCAATGCCATGTGGCCAGCCGGGGATCTGAGTGTAGTCCACCCTGCACTTAGCTCTCAAAGTCGGTGTTACGCTATATAGTCTCTGAAGCACACATAAACCTATATTCTCTTCTCTGCTGCATACTCATACTTTCAGTCACTCCATCTGCACCCAGGGCTACACAGCAGGAGGGCACAGAGAGGATAAAGGTGACTTGCCTATAGTACTCTTGGTGTCATATCTCTTCGGGTTAGAAAAAGGGTGCCCCTTCCTCAGAATTTTAGGCACCTGCCTGGACCTGCTGCCATCACTGTGCTTTTGTAACAACCTTGCTTGGAGAATGGTATAGGAGAGAAGGAAAAAAATATGAAAAAAGACCCAGGAGATTTTCTCCGTTCTCTGGCCCTTAGGAACTCCCTTTGTTGCTCCTTCATCCAGAAAGAGAGGCCTTCTCTTAGAGCTATTTCAGTGCACACTTGGTATGTACTCCTGAGTTTGGAGTGCCCCTGAGTACATGCCAGGTGATATTTGAGGGCAAAAATGATAAACTTTCACTGGTTTGGTTCAACTTTGAATGCTAGTCTCCTTCCCCAATTCCCCTGCTCCTGTTTACACTGCAGTGTCCAGGGCTCCATGGACTCTGTCCAGAATTTATAGTGCATGCAGTGATGCAGAAGAGACAGAAGGGAGTGTGCTAGCTCCACGTGCCCCAAAACTGGTACTGTTTAAAGAGATTTCCGTCAAAATTTTTAGCTGTGTAAACTGATGCCTGAATTTTCCAGGTGTTTCACTCAGATTCTCTGCTGCTATTTGGTGGTAAAATATGCAAATCTCTCAAAAAGTCCTGACTCAGGAAGCATTTAACCTGTTCCAGTGGTTTTACAAATTGGTCTTTCCAAAAGTGACAACTTCCAGAGCTACCTCACAAGAACTGGTGCATTCACATGTGGCGTTTCCATATATCATTTGGGAGAAATCTGACAGCTTGGGGTATGCCACATAATCATGGGGGAGGGGGGCTGGTGCTGGTTTACTTCATGAAGCCCATCAGCTGAACCTTACAAAAGCCATGGTTAACAAAGGCCATGGTTTCCACAAAGACCTGAGACATTTATTTTCAAATAGTAGTGACTTATAGTTAAGGCAACCTGACAACTCTGCTCATATCTTGATCATTTCTACAGTTACACATACTCTTCCAGGACACGAAAAGAAAACACCACTATGGAACCTGTAAATTCTCCTTGTCAATGCTTCATGTTCTTTGTGGGTTTAACTGGGAGTAACTGATGGCAATATTGTTTGCCAAAGAAAAGGAACTAAAGAAACAGGAAGTGGAGAGGAGGAGAGAAATGAAAAGAAAAAATGTAGAAGCCAGAGGAAAGATGACTGGGAAGATGAAGAAGGGAGAGATGAGGAGAAGAGGAAGGCAAGAGGAAAGGAGGGGAAAGAAAAAGAGGTGAAAGGAAGAGTAGCAGAAGGAAATGTGTAAGAACACTCAGCATGTGTTTGCATTCCATAAAGCAGGGGTCCCCACCCTCCCATCCCCACCTCCCACCCCAGGCCGTACAGCAGGAAGTGAGCAGCAGGCGAGCCAGTGAAACTCCATCTATATTTCAGCCGCTCCCCATCGCTCACATTACCCTGAGCTCCCTCTCCTGTCAGGTCAGTGGCGGCATTAGATTCTCATAGGAGCACAAATCCTGTTGTGAATGGCACATGTGAGGGATCCAGCTTGCGTGCTCCTTATGATTAGCTAATACCTGACGATCTGAGGTGGAGCTTAGGCAGTGAGCTGGGGAGGGGCTGCAAATACACATTAGTACTAGCAGAGAGGCTTAACTGCACAGAGACCATAATAAATCAATTGCTTGCGGGCTCATATCAAAACCCAAGCTCAGGGCTCCCACTGATTCTGCGTTAGGGTGACTTGTGTAATTATTTCATTATATATTACAATGTAATAATCACAGAAATAAAGTTCACCATAAATGTAATGCATTTGGAACATCTTGAAACCAACTCCCCCATCCCCATACCCCATCTGTGGAGAAACCGTCTTCCATGAAACTGGTCCCTGGTGCCAAAAACGTTGGGGACCACTGCTGAAATCACACACAGCATGAAGCCCAGGGGAGGGGAAAGGATGGAAGTGAGGATGGGGAGAAGAGGTAAGCTGGCTAAAGGAGAAACAGCAACACTGGACTCAGGAGGGGCAGACAGGCTAAGATACAGAACCTGGCTTGGGCCATCCCCAGAAACATTCTTAGAGCTACGCGTTGTCCCCCCTGCCCAAGACATGGAGGGACAATGGGATGGCAGTAGGTAGCATAATGACTTTTTCTTTCTGCGCAAGAAAAGAATTATTATTTTTAAAACATATTGATGACTGCTACAGGGAATAAGAAGAAAAGCATTTTCTTTTAGGCATCCAATAGAATATGAATAAAATATGAGTCGTTTTAGGAGGAAATAGCAAATTTAGTTAAGAAAATTAGGTTCTCTGTCTTTAGGAAGGCCTGAATAAAACCATTTTCGATAATGGAGAACTCAAGAATACACAGACCCTTAACTGTATTTGGCTTGTTGACTGTGCTTCCTGCCACGTGGTTAGAGGAAAGAAAGGCCCTAACAAACCAGATTTCATCTCCTTCAAGTATATCTTTCTCTTCCCTGACAACAGAGACAAAATCTAAAGCAAAAACATTACTTGCCAACACTGTACCATTATTATTAATCACACAGAGCTGTGGATGCATGCACTTTCATTTCAATTCATTGTTTTAAAAGTCTGAAAATCCTTCTTACTTGAATTTGTTCCTTTCTTCCCGTTCTATCCTCTGCAACCTTTCTTCTCTCTCTTGTCGCCGCCTCTCTCGCTCTGCTGCCAGTGACTCTTGGTGCTGCCTAAAGGATGATGTGAGAAGACCACTCAGTGATGACCTAAAGATACAATGAGTTAACATTTTAGTGGTTTGGTCTGTGATTAAAAGTACTAAAGCAGGAATCAGCCCGACCTTGGCGAGACTTGAGGACCTGCCAGAACCTAGTACATGGGGAAATGACTGAGTGTTTCAGGTCTTCTGCTTCAGGAGCTTCATCTGTAAATGGAGATAAATAACCTCCCACAGCCAGAGGGGGGACAAAAAGGTGGTAATGTCTATAAAATACCAAGTATTCTGCACAGCAAAAGAAACCATCAACAAAATGAAAAGGTAACTGACTGAATGGGAGAAAATATTTGCAAATTATGTATCTGATAAGGGGCTAATAACCAAAACATATGCAGAACTCATCAACTCAAGAGCAAAAGAACGAACCATCTGATTAAAAAATGAGAAGATCTGAATAGACATCCCTCCAAACAGGACATACAGATGGCCAACAAGGCCAGGAAAAGATGCCTCCACATCACTAATGAAAAGGGAAATGCAAATTAAAACCACCATGGGATATCACCTCAAACCTGTCAGAATGGCCATCATTAATAAATCAACAAGTAACAAGTACTGGTGAGGACATGGAGAAAAGGGAACCCTTGTACACTATTGGCAGGATTATAAATTAGTGCAGCTACTATGGGAAACAGTATGGAGGTTCCTCAAAAAATTAAAAATAACACTATATGACCCAGTATTGCACTTCTGGGTCTTTAACTGAAGGAAATGAAAACACTAACTCAAAAAGATACATATTACACAGCCCATGTTCACTGCAGCATTATTTACAATGGCCAAGACACGGAAACAACCTAAATGCCCACTGATGGATGAACAGATAAAGATGATGCGGTACAGATACAATGGAATAATATTCAGCCATATAAAAGAATGACATCTTGCCATTTGTGACAACATGGATGGATCTCTAATGCATTGTACTAAATAAAATAAGTCAAATGGACAAAAGACTAAGACTGTATGATCGCTCTTGTATGAGGAATCTAGAAAACAACTACATATGTATATATGTATAAATATATACATATTTTTATATATATATATATATAAATACACACACACATACACACACACACACACACACACACACACACACACATACCTACATACCAACCTCATAGACACAGAGAACATATGGTGGTTGCCAGGGGCAAGAAGTGGCAGAAGTGATTTTGTTTTAGTTTAAATAAGTTGAATTATTCCTCATTAAAAATAGCATAAAAATAAAATGAAATACAGCAAGCAACTGCTTGCTGTAAAAGTAATCAATCTCTCTCTCACTTTCATATACACCCACCCACACATTCATTTTTAAGTCGGTCTATGGTAGGACTTGGATGAGCTGGAATCAAGATTCAATCTAAAATTGTTTCCTATTTTACATTATATTTTACCATGCATTAGTTTCTTAATGTAATGCCTCAAATTAATTGTGTCATCTTAAAATAACGCATTGGGAAGACAGAGGAGCAGAAGGAGACATATGAATAGTAATGGTCTAAAATCTGAACAGGATCAAGGAAATTTCATTCTGTGTCAAGAAGCCTCCAAGAACATTCGGCATGTTCAAGAAACAGCACTTGACTCTGGGCAATACCACATAAACAATGTGGAGAGTTCCCTGAAGGTGGCATAGGGGGATGCTCAGCTGACATCACAGAGGCGGCTATCATGGGAAATTTAGTCAGGAGAATGGAAGGGAAAAGGGAAAATTAGGCAACTGCATGAAAAAAGAAGGGGGTTAGCTGGGAAGAAGAGTCTGCTGGACCTCTGGGGGAATATTAAGCAAAATCTTTATGGTCAATTAGGCCTTACTGGAAAAAAACACACTTCTCAACTAAGATACAAATGTTTCTGAAATATATTATAGCTTGGGTAAAATCCTACTTGAATTCAGTGAAAATATGCCTGATTGGTGGGTAACACAAGGTCCCTTCATGCAGGAGACAGATGTGAGTCTATATCACACATATTTGTCATAAGTCCCACAGCCATTCTCACTAGCAAAGGCGAGTCTCCACTGGGTTTCAGTCAGAGGTGGTGGGACAAGTAGAGGGAAGGGACTGCTGTCCCTGGTAGCTACAGGGCGGAGGTAACCACGTCCTATATTCCAGGTTCACTGGGGAGCTACTGTATGAGCCCTGGACACTTAGGCATAGATAGAATTCTATTTATCTTTCATAAAAACGAAGTCCAGACTATGTTGTATAACTTCTATCTTGCTTAAGCTGTTAGGGATTTTTCCTGTTAAATACAACCAAATCTAATCCATAATCAGAGTGGAGGGGTTTACTATATCTCTTACATATTGATTGATAGAAATTATTATGTATATAATAGGTTTGTCTAACCTAATAAATAAATTTCAATTTATATAACCTGGTGCCCCAAATTAGAGAAAACACCTTCTCAAATACACATGGACTATTCAAAACCTGACCATCAATCTTGCCACAAAGTACATGAATGAATGCCAAGAACTTGTTTGATATGGGTGACCTTCCTAACCACAATGCAAATGAGTTGAAAATAAATAACAAGAAGATAAATTTGAAAATCTGTATAACTGGAAAACTTTTTGTTTTGCTATGTAATCCTTGCTAACAGATGTCACCCCAATAAGTCTAACAATAAAAATGAATTAAAAAAAAAAAAACAAAAAAAAAACTTTTTGTTTTGGTTGGTTCCCTGAGCGGGGATCTAGCCCAGGCTGCAGAGAGTGCCACAGCCTAGCCACTACGCTACCAGGGAACCCCCTATAACTGGAAAATTTTAAACTCTTCTAATTAACTCAGATCAAAGATGAAAAATACAGAAAATTAGAAAAACATCAAAGGGTATTACAATGAATAAATTATATATCAAGATTTGTAGGAAAGTATTTAGAAGGAAATTGATTGCCTTAAGTATTTATATTAGAATAGAAGAAAGAGTAAAAACTAATGAGTGGTCCACTCAACAACTTGAAAAGTAACAATGAAATAAATTCAAAGAAGACAAAGGAATGAAATAAAGAACAAAAATTAATGAAATAGAAAAATAAAGATATACAGAGAAAATCAATAAAGCAAAAAGCTGGCTAATAATTTTTTTTTGGAAAAAAATACAAATTCTGTCCAAATTGTTCATGAAACAAAGACACAAATATTTAATACTCAAGAATGACAGGTAGTAAAATTATAGATATAGCAGAAATTTAAAAAATTATAAGAAAATGAGGGGAAATTTTATGTCAATATATATAAACACTTCAAAAACTAGATGATTTTCTACAAATATATAACATCAAACCTGACTCAAAAGAAATAATTTTGGGTAGACCTATTAACCATTAAAGGCATCAAATGAATTAATTGTATACACACACACACACACACACACCAAAATAAAAAAATAAAAAAAACCAGCCCCTTTAGGCTCAGATTTTTAAAGGTGATTTCTACCAGTCAAGGAAGAGTTCATCCTAATCATGTCAAAAATTTGAGAGAACAGAAAGAAGGAAAGCTTTCTAACTCATTTTATGTGATTAGTATTACTTTAACATAAAAACCAGACAAGAAGTGTGAGGACAGAAATTTACATACTGATTGAAATTAGGAACACCACTGCAAAAATCTGAGATAACACCATATTGGTTTTGTCCAATGAAAACAATATTTTAAGATGAGAATACCCTTAATTACAATGGATGTAATTTACCACATTAATAGATTATAGGAGAAAAACCATGCTACCTCTGTCAGTGCAGAAACACTTTAAACTCAAATATTCATTGGTTTTAAAAACTTTCATCAAGCTTGGGAATAGAAGAGAACTTTCTTAATCTGACAATGGGTACTAAGAGAAAATCTTTAAAAAACTATGGTAAGCATCGTTCTTAATGATGAACCATTAATAGATTAGTTTAATATTAGAAATGATACAAGGATGCTCTCATCATTGCTTACATTTGGCATTATTCTGGTGGTCTTAGCCCGTGCACTAAGATAAATACATGCAGTAACACCATCTCCTTGTTTAAAATGAGAATAGTAGAGTTTGTTTAAATTTAGGATAGTATTAGACCTTGAGAAAGTTAAAAGTGTCTAAGCCTGTCAGGTGGATGCTGTCGTTCCTCCTTGGGCACCTTTAAGGAAGGCAAACGCAGATCCTCCTGCCCCCTTGGACCCTGCAGGAGCAGATTTCATATGGGCTCTGAGGCCGGAGTAACAACAGTAAACCCACTGGTGGGCAACATTAACAACCCATGGAGGCTCTTTCCTTAAACATTTCAGTTCTTTTTGAACTGGATTGTGAGCTGCCAACTCAAAACAATGATGAATGGTTTTTCTTTTCCTGAAATGAAGCAAAATGCCTTGAGCAATTCAAGATCCATTCTCTTGGACGCCCTAACAGAGATCCCAGTAGCAAGAACAGAGAATTAAAGGACCCCCAAGAGCTTAACTGTCTCGCATGCATCTAAACCACTTTGGTGATAGTGAATCAAAGTGTTATACATATAATGTTAATAAGTTAAGTTTGCCCATGTCTCCTGCTACCTAGATAAGCCTAACATGGGAGAGCATAATCTCTGGTCTTATAAATCCTGTTTCCAAAAATGGGCTCAACCTATAAAACCAACACTAGAATGCACTCACACTACACAAAGCGGACAGCCCAAACCATCATTTTAAAAAGCCCAAATACCAAAATTCAAGCTTGCATGGTAATTCTTCTCTTTACAATGGCATCTTTAACAGATCTTGATCTTTTATATTAAGTTTTCCAGGAAAATACCTACAGTGATTGGAAATTGCTGCAATGTTTAATCTTGACTGGTCTGATGACCAGCTATGATGTAAAGGAATGAGCACAAGACTTGGACTGAATAAACCTGAGTGTGGCAACTCATTGACCCTCTCTGAGGCTCAGTTTACTTGTTTGTAAAATGGAGATAATAATACTCCCAACTCATGAAGATCTGCAGAGTTTAAGGGAGAGTGAGTGTATGAGTATGCTTAGAACAGCACCTGGGCTATAGCAGGCACCCAACAGATATCACTTTATATTGGGAATCTAAAATCAGTAGATGTGGGGGAAGGTATGAGCTGACATGCCCAAGGCCATTCTGGAATATGACACTGGCAGTTCCCCACCTGAGAGGCAAAAGTGGGCTGGGGGTTTGATTGGAACCTTCCCATCGTGGCTACCAGCGAGGTCAGTCATCGGGACTGCATGTCACCATGGAGTGCACCCGGAAAGCTGAAGTCATCTAAGTTATACCCAAGGCAGCTACAACTGAGTGAAGCCCCACAGGAATGCAGGTGGTGACAGGCCAGAGAGAGATTTTGCAAGGGAGCGGATGATAAACTCTGAGTGAGAGGAAGTGCAATATTTAATCTTGGCCATACCAGGCTCCAGGAATCCCATTTGGTTAAAGCCTCCCTCACTGGGACATCTGCAAAAGCAATTCTAGTTCGCTGATATATGGTTGGTAACAACAGTTACCACTTGTGGAGACAACACCATGTGCCAATTACTTTATATGAAATGGCTCTTTTAATCCCTGTAACTTCTTATATTAAGTTCTATTATTATCCCCTTTCCAGAAGAGGAAACTGAGGCATGGAGAAGTTGCATTAGGACGTGACAGAGCTGGGCTTTCAAACGAGTCTGTTAGGCCAGAGCTCTAGTCTTACAGAAGGTTGTAAAGGAAGGAGTGCATTTCACCTCCTTGAATGAGGCTAGCATTACTCCGGTATACAACCATTTGGGAAGACAGTTCGGCAATTTCTTAAAAAGCTAAACATGCGCCTACCGTATAACGCAGCCATTTCACTTCTAGGTATTTATCCAAGGGAACTGAAAGCACATTTCCACACAAAGATTTGTACACAAATGTTTATAGTCAGAAAGTGGAAACAACTTGAATATCTGCCAACAAGACAACAGATGAATTGTGGTATATTTATACAATGGAGTACTACTCAGCGATAGAAAGGAATGAACTATTGAAACATATAACAAAATGGATGAATTTCTGAACAATTATGCTCGTCGAAAGAAGTCACCCCCTCCCCAAGAGTACATACTGCATGGTTATAGTCAAACAGGTCTCCAAGAAAATTAAACCAATCTATGATAGAAAGCAGACCAGTAGTTGCTTGGGGAGGGGGAGGGGAGCCATAATCACAGAAGGGCATGAGACAATGTCTGGGTGTGATGGATCTGTGCATTACCTTGATTGTAGTAATGGGGTCACTGTTGTGTACATGTGTCAAAACTTAGGGGCAGCTTTTTGTATGTCAATTATACTGCAAAAGCTGTTTTAAAAGATACACTCCTTTTGGTAATTTCATGTTAAGTAAAATCTTATTTGTGAAAGAAGCAAATCTTCAACATTTCTTATTTAAAAAATAAATTACAATCTCTAGTTAAATATTAAGAGGCAGCAAACTAATTTCACAGGTTATCTGACATTTGAAATTATCACTTAATTCACAAGTAGATGATTTAATATGAAAACTTAGAGGTAAAAAATAAAAAATAAACTGGCAATTCAATGACGCAGAACAGTAAGCCTGGCCTCACAACCTGGCTATGAAATCGGAGTCACCTGATAGAAGAGGCAACTCTGGGTTACATCCAGCTGAAATAAGGAAATGTCAGAATCTTCCTTCACACCTTCAGGGACACATCCCAGCTCTCAGGATGAAATGAGCAAACAGGCAACTTTTCTTATCACTGCTATAACCACGGAGACATGTGCCACCGAAGACGGGGACATGGACTTAAGATTTCCTTTTGATTCCTCCCCTCCAGCCTGTCTCACACTTTTTCAGTGCAGAGCTCAGCTTCCTGGCCACGGAGGGCACAGCAGGTCTCAGGAGTTGCTGTGGAGACAGGTCCCATAGGCAGTCTCACATTACTGTGCTGGCTCACGCGTAGAGCATGAAGCCATTCCTCCAGACTTGGCTGGCGTCACCTTTTGGCCTGTCCACTGGCCCTTCTGCAGGCTCCGACCCCAGGCATACAGGAGTCCTTGCCCATTTCCTCTTACTTTCCACCCTCCTGGCCAAGGCCAAGTGAGTCCTCCAGCCAGAAGGAGGTCAGTCCTCTCCTGTCACAGCTCCAGGTCCACCCAATTTGGCTTCATAATTAAGCCATTCTCCTGGCAGCTTCTAAAAGCACCGATTGCCACCAGCACCTCCTGTGTTCCATGGTTTCCAGGTCTTGCTGGCCCAGAGAGAGGCCCATCTTTTCCTCATCTCTCTCCTTCTCCAGTCCAGGTCAGCTTGCCCTTCCTTGCATACCTATCTCTCCTATAAATACCAAATTTCTTCCAGACACTGTCTCCTGGATCCTTCGGACTTCAGGACCACGTACTGAAGAAAGATGCAAACTCACTCTATTTTCTTATCTCTTTGTTTGCCTTCCTTCCCTCACACACCCTTACCTTCCCACTGGGCAATCCTAGAGGCAAACTGCAATTTTCCTGACATTAGTGACTCAGTGTCCCAGACTTCTCACCGGCGTTGTCCCACATGAGGAAGGAGCACCTGTGCTAGGCTCCTCACTTTGCTGGCCTCTGCTGTGTTTCTATGAAGGTTCCTTTTCTTCACAATATTGACTGTAAAGGAAACTGTATGCTGACGGTGTGCTTATCTTCTGTTTCTGCCACTAAATGTAATCCTGATGAAGTCAGGGACAGGGTCAGAATGGATCAGTGTATGATTCCCACGCCAGGCACAAGGGTGGCACATTGAGAGCACGCAGTAACATTTGCTGAAAGAAATATATGAGTATGTAATATTTGTGAGTGTGTGTGTACAGCCTCCATGGGCAGGTGTCCAGTTGTCATCAGCTACAATGGTTTGGCACTGGCATTATGCAAAGATTACAGAATGAAAATGGGTAAAAGGGGTGTATCTACCTAGCTACTTATCTTTCCATGTGTATTTACACACACACACACACACACACACACACACACACACCATTTCCAAATCCAACCCTGAAACTTGGTCTCTTCCACTATAATAATAAAGCTGCTCAGGCATTGGTGGGCTTTGAGGTTAAGGAGTGGGGAAATGGGATAAGAGAATAAATATTAGGGACCCAGGAATACATTTTCTGAAGGAAAACTCTCCCCCTTCTCACTCTGCAATCTTTCTGCAATGTCAGTGCAAAGCCACTGTAACCAGCGACAACCAAAGCCTGGCCATCCACACAAGCAGGAGTGATGGCACACGGGCTCAGTTTACAGCACTGGGTAACTGTAATGTCTCCAGTTCTTGGGGGACAGGAGTTCCACCTGCACTTTTTAGTGAGTGCTATTTGCACTTCCTTGTTATAGGTCTCACCTAATTCTAAGTGTTACACACAATGTTCTCACTTCCAAATGGAACTGCAATACACACCTCTTAAGGTTGCTATGTATATCCTTTATGTAAATAAGGATGAGAGAATTGAGTAATTAAAAAAAATCTATTCTAATCCCACTTTTCAAAGGAAGAAAATAGGATTTGGACAGGATAGAATTGCTTATGCATTTGTTTGCCTGGTTATTTGACAAAAAGATACAGGGCAGCGCTGGGCAGTGAGCAGGAGGCTGGGGAATCTGTCGCAAGGGATAAAGAAATGACCGCTGCTCATGAGTCAAGAAACCCTGAAGGCAGAAGATGAGGAACATGGGAACAGCACGAAGTGCTCCCTGCAAAAACAGAAAAAAAATCTTTACAAATTCATGTGAATATGGATTCTCCAGAGCATAATTCCTTTTGTCTTAATAAAGACTTTCCCCAAATCTTTTAATAAAGTAGGCAGTCTGGGAAGATAAACCATCTTCATCCCATGGCTTTGTGGGACCCAGGGTCACTGCCATGGACCACGGTAGGGCTGTGAGTCCCATTTTAGAAACAAATGGATAAGCATGCAATTATTCAAAAGGCTAAGAGCTGAAATAAAGGAATATGAACCCAAAAGGATGTCACAATTCATTCTGTCTGAATAAGTCAGAGGACTCTTATAGGTCAGATGTTACCTACTTGGGTCATGGAGGATACAAAGGAATCTACTAAATGGAAGGAGGAAGCTAGCCAAGAGACGGACCAAATACGAAGGAAGGGGCCTCAGGAGAGCCTGGTGTGTTCATGTGACATTCCTGTGGGGTGGAAGTACAAGGAGGATGGGGGAGAAAACTGGAGGCTGCTCATAGGACCCAACCATGGCAGATCCTACAGGGGATGTTAATCAGGCTGGGCTGCATCAATAGGCACTGGGAGTCATTCAAGCTTTCCAAACAGGAAGAGTCACCTGCTCAGATCTGTATTTCAGAAAGTATAGAAGATTGATTGTGTGTGTGTATGCGCGCGTGTGTGTGTGTGTGTGTGTGTGTGTGTGTATTTCACTGCAATATATAGTCCAGGCATGATGTAGACTTTGAACTAAATCTATAGTAGTAGGAGTGATGAGGAGGAGCCAGATTCAAAACACATGTGGGAGAAAAAAATCTCTATAGTGTCTGCTGAGGACCCAGAGTTCCCCACTCCACACTTGCAGGGTGGTGGGCTGATGCAAAGCCCAGGTCAGCTGACACCCACGCTGTTGCATAAAGCCATCAGGGATCCAGACCCTACCGTAAACTCACTCTGTCATGGGATGGGTGCTTCTCCTCTGTGCACTTGGGATGTAAGACAATCAATTAATCAGGACCACATTGTGCCTCACAGGAACTCTTGTCTTCAACAAGACTGCTATCAGGAACTAGCAGCGGGCAAGTAGGAAGTCCACTGGCTGCTGCACAGCCTAAAGAGCTCACGGCTTCTTTGTTTGAACAGTAGGGAATCCATCCTCATTGATACCCTTTATTTCCTATTGGCAGTTGTGGACTGGGAGCCATAAATTGTGATCACATACAAAAGTAATGCCTTTTATTCCATTTTACATGCTAGTCAGGATTTTCTCAGTGATTATTTTAAAAATCTACTGATCCAATATAAAGTTAAAAAAAATTTAACTAGAGCCCCATTAGATAGTGGGATCCTTGAATCTACTGGCACACAATTTTCAAAGTACTATATAGATCAATTGATGGAACACACCCAACAAATATTTGGGATCCAGAAAAACATGAATCATATATTTGGAAAAAGCAGTGATTTGAAAACTAGATGAGTAGAACCTCAAGGCATATAGAGATACTAGTAAGGGCAAGAAATCATAAAAGCCAAAGCTGATTAGAATAGGAAAGACACAAGCACCCAGATCCATACATAACAGACAGTCCACAAGGAGGAGGAAATCAGGAGAAAGACATATACCACCAGGTTACACTCAGGGCAATAATAGTCAATAGGTCTGTAAGCAGGTAAGAGTTATAAGAACTAAAGCAACTGAAAATAGGCAGGAAATGCTTGGAAACAGAGACGTTCGTTCTGAGGGAGGAGTTACCACACCAGGGGTAGAGGCAGGTATTGATAGGGGGTCACAGGAAGTGAGGTCCCTCAAGGGGGTGTTTGATTTGGGAGGAGAAGCTACCACTGTGTATAGTGAACTCCCATTCTCCTGGTCCTAGCTACTTGGTCCCAGCTTCACTCCAAATTTCTGTGTTCTTTATTCCAGTACTGTCCATACTCATACAAAACTCCACAACAGCAGATAACAACAATAGCAGGGCTGTTAGAAGGTAGCCCATGTTCTAGTCCTACTCCAAAGACCACTAACTGAATGGGACAGATAAGAACCAGGAGGATGGAGAGCTCCTGACAGCCTAGAATGGTGGGCCAGAGAAGGTGGGCCTCAGGAAGGGATGGGAGATGATCCTAAGGCAGAGGTTCTCAACCTGTGGATCGCGAGCCCTTTGGGGGTTGAACGACCCTTTCACAGGGGTTACCTAGGACCATCGGAAAACACACATCAGATATTTACATTATGATTCATAACAGTAGCAAAATTACAGTTATGAAGTAGCAACGAAAATGATTTTATGGGGGTCACCACAACATGAGGAACTGTATTAAGGGGTCGTGGCATTAGGAAGGTTGAGAACCACTGCTAAGGGAACAGCTTGAACACACAGACACATAACTGCATCCATATTCCTGTTTATTTCATATGATAAATCGGTAGGAAAATGATAGATCCCACGATAAATGGGATCCAAACAAGTGAAAAAAATTAAGTTGGATCTCCGACTCATGCCATATGCCCAAATAACTTCCAGAGAGAAGAATATTGAAATGTGAAAACCAAAGCTATAGAAGTACTAGAAGAAACCATGGGAGAAAGGACTTTCCTCAGGAAGAGCACAAAACCCAGAAGACAGAAAACATTAATAAACTTAACTTCTAAAATTTACATTTTTCTACATGGTAAAAGTACCATATATAAAGTAAAAAGACTCATGACCAAAGAAAATCATTGCTACTGTTATCACAGTTTATGAAGAATGTCTGCACTTCAATAAGACAAAGACAACTTAATGATCACGAAGCAAAAATTCACAGAACAGAAAACATTAAAGGCTCCTGAACCTGTGAGAAACAGGCTCCATACCTTCATAAGAGAAAGCAAATGTAAACTTTAGCGGCACACAGCGCTTCACTACCAGGCGAGCAAGGGTTGAATGCTGAATGACGCTTTGGCAGGGGCACAGGTACACACGCTCTCTCCCACGCTGCGGGTGACCATTAAGAGTGGTGCAATCTTTATGAAAAGCACCGCAGCAAAAGATGATCACAATTTAAAACGCGCAACATTTTGACTTACGAAATCAATTTCTAGGAATCTGGCCTAATCGCTTACCTGCAAAATGACACATGGACAACACTCACATTGCAGTATCATTCCTAACAGGAAAAAAAAGACTGGGGCCCATCAATATGGGAGTGGGTACAGGAAGTAGTATGCAGAGAAAAAAGTAGCATGTAGCCATTCAAAAACACACAACAACTCCTAATACTGCTACGGAAAGGACCAAGATAGATATTCTAAATGGAAGCACAGGATGCAGAATAGCTCGTGTAGGTGTTACTAGGTGTGTAAAGATATGACAACCATGTACAAGGGGAAATTTTAAAATCTGGAATTATCTTCTGGACGGTGGGCCCCCTGTAGTACAGGTTTCCCCTACTAGGTGAGTGTTCTAGGACCCCATCTGCATCCCTGTACCAGCCGGTGTCGTGAGAGGCTGCGTTCAGTTTCAGTTCATTTTCTTTGGAAACTCTCTCAACATGTTTGCCCATTTCATGATGGCTGATTTACACAAACAACGTGCAGCATGACAAAGCACTGGCCCACACCGTGCTGAGTGTTCAGCAGGTTTTGATAAAAAAACAAAAAAAACAAAAAAAACAAAAAGAACAAAAAAACGGCCTGACCCCATGCCCCACCCTCCCTATTCACCGGATCTTGCCCTGAGTGATTTTTGTTTTGTTTGCTGTTTCCTCGGATGAAAAATGTCCTCAAAAAGAAACATTTCTGCCCAAGTGGAAGAAGTGAAACCAAAAAATGACGGAAGCACTAAAAGGCATCAAAATCGACGAGTTCAAAAACTGTTCTGAGCAGTGGAAAATGCGTCTCGATAGGTGTAGTGCTTCAAATGGAGAGGACTTTGAAGGTGACTTTAAACACGTGTTTAAACATGTAAGAATAAAAACACAATTTTTTGTAAATAAACTCCAGGGTGTTTTTGGGTCTTCCCCTTGTACCTGATTATGTGAACACAACCTAGCTCCAGAAGAATACGTAAGAAACTGCTAGGAGTGGTGGTTTCTGGGAAGGAAAACCTGGTAGGACAGAGCATCCCTTTCATAGCACACCCCTTCACAACTTTTAAATGTTATCCTGTGTACATGTAAAGCCTGCATAAAAATTAATGAAATAAAATTTAAAGTTGCATCTTTTATTCATCCTTTATTACTTATTATGACTCCCAAGGGGAAGGGTTGTTACTTATATCTGGGCTCACAGTCTTCCAGGAAGTAGGAAAAACTCTACTCAGATAACAATACAAGGCAGACAATTCCCAAACTCTTCTAAGGGCTCTTGACCTTAACCTCTAAAACAGACAGGTGACTGTCATTTACAGTAAACAGTGGTGCTATTGTGAGTGGAAACAAGAATGGCACCAGTGCTTCAGACACATACCGATCCTTCAGGTTTCAGCTCAGCATGTCTACTGGGACATCCTCCCTGGCCCCTAATATCTGAACCTGAGGTTCCTCCGAAGTGCTCACACTGGGCACTCAGCGTGTTCACCTGCTCATATCTCCCTTTCACAGTGCAGGACAGGCCTCATGATCAGCATTCTCTCAAGCCCCCAACAAAGCCTGACTGTCTCAAGGCACCTTCAGCCCCAGGCATGGACTTAACTGTTCCTTCATGCTAGCCTGGTAACTGCTGTCACCACACCAAACAAGCCTCTCGTCGCCATTTCTGAAAAGGCCCACAAGATGGAGATGTCACTGCAAGGATGGAAAGAGGAGGTGCTCTCCCCTTCTCAACTTCCCAGAGCCAGGAATTCGCTGTGGTGGGATTATTGTTTTGCTTGTTTATTGGTTTCTTTCAAATACTTGAATATGAATGGTTCAACTGTTCCTGTGACTTCGTTTTCTTTTAACAAGAAAATATGTAGAACGTTTCCATTCAAAAGTACATTTTTCAAAACTGAAGCATTCGAAAGGTCTGCTTTCATTAAACAGTTGCATCGTGTATCCCTGAGGTCCTTTGCAAATAATTCTGGTTTTCCTATTTTGTTTTGGCACAACTCGAGTTCCAATGTCATGAAAATTAATGCTACACTCTGTGTTTCTAAAAGAGAGCCCTATAAATGAAGCTGTAATAGGAGATATGGAAATGGATTATTTTTAATTTCCCTGTTTTGACTTAATTTTGTATACTGTTTCTTCAGTACTTCCTTTCCAGGTCAATTTCTCATTCCAAATTTTATTAACATCCAACACACTAATGTGCTTGGGAAAACTATGGAAAACTCCCAGTTCATAATGGTGCTCAGTAGTATATCCAAAGTGGCCAACATGCCTGAAGGGGTGTTTAAGTTGGCCTGATTTTCCTAGGACTTCAGAGAAGCGAATCTTCTTTCCAAATCAAGGGAATGGAGTTCTAGAACTTCCGAAGGATGCAGTAGTCAGTAGGGAGCTGACAGAAGGCCCAGGGTCTCACTGCAAAAAAGTTACTATTGTTCATCAGAGTTTAATGTCTTTCCTAAGAAAAGAGTTGTCTTTTTGGTTTTAATACTATATGGGTATTTATATAAAAGCATCTCAACAAAAAATCTTACACATTCATTGAAGTATACACCTCGGTAAAAACAATCATGTATCTTAATAGGGCAGAAAATACTTGTAAATATGATATTCGATTATGGGTGACATCTGAAGAATTAAACTGTATAAGATATGTGTTATCATAAACATAACTGGCATAATAAGTATACCTTGTTGATGAAATATAAATATGATTTGGAGTTGAAGGTCCTCTTATTTATTTTATACACACACACACACACACACACACACACACACACACA
The DNA here is from genome assembly GCA_004026885.1 of Lyroderma lyra. NCBI lineage: Eukaryota > Metazoa > Chordata > Mammalia > Chiroptera > Megadermatidae > Lyroderma > Lyroderma lyra. Next base: position 287,718 of record PVJL010000198.1, on the reverse strand, counting down.
CATATATGTAGTCACAAAACAAACTAACAAGGTGAGAGTGAGCAGGGAGATGTAGACAGGCCTGGTGCCTTCCTGGTCTTAATAATGAAACTGCATAGCTAATGTTCCAAATGATTCATTACATGGGTTTTCAAAGCCACAGACAGTGGTAGCTGGAAAAACATGTAAGTGGAAAGGAAGTAATAGACTGTTTGAAATTGCTTTGCTCACTAGTGGACACAGAGGCTGGCAAAGGCCGTTTCCTGTGGCGGAAGTGCACTGTAAGAGGAGACAGGCGGCCGCGAAGAGGCTCCTGCCACTGCTACCCCCCAGAGACCGGGTGTCAGTGCACACGCTCCCTCCCCCCAGAGGAATTTCATCCCAGTGCCGCCTTCTGCAAGCCCAGGACTGCTGAGTCCACATCTCCCCAAGCACCCCACCCCCAACATCTCCCTAGGTATCAAATGGACCCCTCACACCGTGCATGCCCCAGGCTGAACACCTCTACCTGCAATTTGCTTTTCTTCATCTGCTGTCTCAGTTCCTTGCTTCTAACATCCACATGCTCACACAAGCTTAACCCCTCACTCGCGCTTCTCTCCCAGTGTCTACCCTCCTCGCGCAGCCAGGTCTGCCCAAACCTACTTCTTCCTTCAAGTCCCTGGGCCATTGGCTTTCTTGGGCATGGCTGTCTCTCTCTCTCTCTCTCAGACTTGGAGGCAGTTTCTGACGGCTCCTGTCCCTGCAGCTTCATCCTGCTAGGCTCCACAGATGTGTTAGAGCACATTATCAGCTGCTTCAAAACCCGAACGGCCCTGTGGTCTCAGCATAAAGATCAGTGTCTTCCCCAGGTATCCAAGGTGCTCCTGTATCCTCCTTTAACTTCCCTCCACCAGGAGACACTCAGCCAGGCCAAGCAGGGAAGGAGACATGGGCAGGAGTTCTTCAGGAGCCTGCACTCCTGAGCCTTTCAGCTCAAAACTGGACCTCGGTTTCCAGGGGTCAGAAAGTGGGTGGAGGCTGGGGATTCCCCTTTAAGACCTGGGAGGAACTGCCCCCAAAGCCCAGAGCTTCAGAAACCTGTGGAACTTCTGTCCTTACAACTTCTCTTGGCCAGGGGCCTCCAAACTGTTCGCCAACCAATGAGTGGGGAAGTCACCCAATTCTTCAACCAGCATTTACACAGCTCTGCACAAGGAGGCCTGGGTATTGTGGAGGCCACTCCAGGAGAGCTGGCAGCCTAGCAGGTGCGAGATGTGCAATGTCACATCAGACTCTTAATGTTTCTCACTTGGGCCCCATCTCACATCCAATATGACAAGGATCCTCTTTAATGATGACCTCTCTGGCAGTATAGGCAACCTCAGCTGATCGCAAGAAGAGGGACCCTAGGGTAAAAGACAGAGGGTGCCCTCAGGTAATCAACTTGTTACGTCATTACTACTAAGACTGGAACCTGAATATATGCCCACCCCAGGGCCATGCTGGTCTATGGAACCCACGAGTTTGACACTGTGGGGCTTACATGCCATCTTAGAAAATAACAGTGACGTGTGACCACACAAACCTCACTGGACAGTCCTTCTTCCTGGGGCTGTACGGTCTTGCCTGCTCTACATCCCGACCAAGCCTCTAATAGCCAGCGGTGCTCAGCAAAACACACTTCACAACACACAGAGAGGATCAGAATACGGAAGACAGGTCAAATTTGTTTCAAATTCAGAAATGGAGGCAAATGATCCCTGGGAATTGCTCATGTCTAGTTCTGATCCACGAAGAGCTGCCGAAAGTTATACGCCCTCATCAGACATTGTCACGGTGGGGTCCACACAGCACTTCCATGTGTACCCTTTCACCTGCTCACCAAAACCACCCTCTGAGGTAGGGTTGGCATAATCGGCATTTTGCCCTCAGGGATGAAATAACTTCCCCGTAGTGAGTTGGATCCCTAGCTGGTGTTCCCTAACTCAGCATGTTTGCCATTTAAGGGTAACTGTTTTTAACTGTTCTAAAATTACAGGCCTTACCTTTCCCTTGTAAACACATCCTTGTGCAATCACTTGCTTCTAGGAGTTATAATCAGTTAATTTCTGGTGGTCTAATATTCTTGCCAAGTTAAATTCCTTCCATGGACCCATACAATACTTTTCTCTTCTGGTAGGTCCTGGATTAATTACACAATACCATCATGGGCCCACTACATCCTCATTTACACAGAATTAATCACTCCAAGGTGAAAACTGATGTGTGTATAAGACAATTGCCGAGCTGACACTAAATCTACAACCGTTTTTGAAGAGTGAATCAAAACATTCACATTTAAATATTTTAGAAAAGAAAATGTTGTGCTTTCTACTGAAAATGCATAGGGAGGTGAGACCATAAGAAGAAAATATCATCTTTAATAAAATAGTAACTTACTAAACTGTGCATATTCTTGCCTTTGGATTATATTCTGTAGATGAAAATACTTCAGATTATACTTTTTCTCTATAGTTTTCCTTTAGGCACCTTTAATCAAACTCATTCCCTTCACTGAAGCCATCAGCGTGTTTCTTATAAGACCTACCTTTCCAGCCTGGCATCCTGTGCGGGTGAGAGAGATGATGTGGAAGTGGTGGGCACAGCGGGTCCAGATGAAGGTCTTGAGGTGGGGTACGAGTTGTTTCCAATGTTACTGTACCTGAAGAGTGCAGAGGTTTAAGTTGGGGTGGGGGGACAGAGAACTGAGTACAAGTCAGTAAATGAGTAACATTTAGCAAATGATCTTAAATTTTGCAAGAAAAATAGTGCAACAAGGCTAACATTGTTAGTGATTGCTCCAACTGCTTTGTTTTGATTATTTTTCATTAGAGAAGTTTCCCAAAGTCCAAACCATTAGGCAGCAGGATTCATGACAAAGAGTTTAAAATAAAACTCTCATAGTTCCTGTCTTTTAAAATATACAGTGAAAACTATTTGCTAACATAAATTCAGAATCAAAATTATTTTAATTTGAATCATGAAGGTTTTTCTGGCCTCTCCTGGTGGTACAACTAGCCTGAAGTCCATCAGAGATCTGCAGAAAATGCTGGATGATTGGCTAAAGAAACATCTTATTAAAAGTTTTGCTCTAGTTCCTCCTGAATCCATTTCATTCACTAAACACAAGGTCATTGTGTGACTAGTGATCAAGGAGAAAATGTCCACAGGCCTTCTGGACCAGCTTGTTGCTGGGATGTGTGTGTATCCATGGTTTCATCTAGAATTTCCCTAGAATGCAGATTACAGCCACTAGGTTTAAATGGGCTTTTATCATTTCCCAGTCATCTCTGACACGTTTCAGGATCTGTAAAATTCTAGAGTTTCCTTTCTGTTCTTCAGACTAGATGTTCTTTAGCAATTGTATTTAGCAATCATCACTCAGTGCATTCCCAGAACAGATACCATCACGTGCAGCCCGTGCATGGGAGTTGACACTTAGAGTCAGTTACAAGTAACAAGCTTCAGAGAGCTTTGCCTCCCCATCTACTCACCCCAGAACAGGACCAGCTCCTTCCCCTAACCTAGTTAGGGACATTGTATTTGGGTATGTGGGATGTCCAGGGCACAATGATGTGAGTGCACAGACCTTCCTGCATACGGTGAATCCAGTCCAAACTCCAATCAACAGACATCAGTACTAACCATTCTGGGAAGCAATTTGATCTCAAAATGTACGAGATACCCTTTGATAGCCTACTTGGGGGAAGTTATTACACTCTTATGGTTATATACTGAAGTGTCATGCAGGAAGATTTTCACTGGAGCATTACTGAGATCGCAGTGAAAAACTGGAAACTACCCTACCAGGTAACAATATGAGAATGACTAAGAAAGCACGATACATTATTCAATGGCATATTATGTAAGTGTTAGAAATGATGACCAGTTTTATGTGATAACCCGAAAATGTTTATATATACAGGCTGAATTAAAACATCAGGATATATAATACATACTAAGTTTGATCACAACTGTATAAAGATATTCTTAAAGATCAAAAATCATGTGTAGAAAAAAGTGTAAAACAGACCACCTGTTTCAGAAAGTGGAACACAGAGTTGAAATGTGAGTTTTCCTTGATAAATTACATTGTTATAATGAGAAATAAAATATTTATAGTTCCCCAAATCAATCCTGTGCTGCTAAGTCTTGTGTGCTGGGCTGTTGCTCCTATTTGTTTGTCTGGTAGCACATGTCCGGCCAGTGCTCAGTCCCAGGCCCTCCACCGGGCAGACGGGGTCTCGGATCACACAGTGTCCTTCTCTGTGAACACAGCAACTGCATGGGACTTGGTTTCTGGCATTTATTTTCTCTCCTATTAAAAACTGAGCACTCTGCACCTCCAACAGGTCAACGGCTTCTCTGAGGGCGGGCTGGATCTTTTAAGAGGACGTCCAAACCACAGGTCAAACAGAAAAGCAAAGGATGAGAAGAACATGCAAAGAAAGGATGAAGAAGAGAAGGAATGAAAAATTTCAGGGGCAAAGAAGAGGGAGAGAAGCAAGGCAGCAAGCACTGTGACACGGGAGGGGAAGGAGGCTGCCACCAGGGGCTGGGTGCTCAGGGGGACGCAGCCCCTGGGCTTAGGCGTCAGCCCTGTGTCCCCCACAACTAACACGATCCCCTTCCCACCAATAGTGGGCATCCTGTCGAGGGTTTTAACAGGATTACTTTACTGAAATTATGTTTAAATGATGTTATGGAAGTAAAACAAGCACAATCTGTTTATCCCTCCTTTGGTTTTTCTAATGGCTGAGCAATTAATTCAAATATCTCACAGTCTGTCCAGTTTTGCCTCTCAGTTTCAGCCAACTAACTAGATCATACAATTCACTCACTCAACTGTTCAGTTATTTTTATTATAATTCTTTTTAATGACTCACTGGTTGGTCTCTTTTAGAACTCCTTCAATTGCAGTCACTCACTGATCAGTCAAATCTGGGTCTGGACAGACCCACAAAAGCCTCAGCGAGTGACCATCAGAAAATTAATAGGAACAAATAATGTGTATACAGTATTCAAATTCCTGTCAAATAGTTAAAAATTGTAAACATCTCAGTGAAATCTAATTAAATCCTCATTTACAAACATGCAGCTGCTTTTCTCAATTTGCATGTACATTCATTTCATATTTATGTTTCTAGCGCTCCCATCCCCTCAGGCTATTTAGTAGTAGTGAAGCTTGGAAACCAAGTGGGAGGGAACTGGGTTCCAGGAAAGCCCCTCCAGAGGTTGTGAGACCCTCACCAGAAAGTGCTGGGTCACCATCACAGGCTAATACCACCCTGCTGGGGAAGATGAGGCAGTCAACTTATTTTTATTCCAGTCAAATGCATAGCTCTTAACTTGCACATAGATAGTGTTCTTGGAGGACATAAGGGCCATGTTGCAGACAGTCCATAAAAACTGTGGGAAAGATCCCAAGAATCCCATCATGGTAAACCTGGAAGAATCTGGTAGAAAATTTGCAGTCTGGAGATGTTCAAACTGGAGTTCATATACATCTGGGGCTAAACAAAGCCAGGAAACAGGAGGGCATGAATTTTCAGATCCTCCACTTCCACATCTGCTCTTTCTTAAAATGGATTTTCCCGTAGCCATCGTAGAGTGTCCCAGTTCTCCTTTCTGCCTCCCCTTCCACACACACACACACACAAACACACACACACACACACACACACACACACACACACACACACACAAAAAAGACCTTCTTGCCCAGGCTGACTCAGTGTGGGGGCAAGAAGGGTACGAGGCAAAGGAGTGATATGGGAAAGCATCACTCCTGAGGAAATTCCTTAAGAAACACCGAGAAAGGAGAAGGCAGTGCTTTATTTATCCAGGGACAAACTCAGAGCCAGACCTCAGAGGTGAGATGGTTGTCACAGCAACGCATATTAGCCTGATGGAATTGAAACACGCCATCAGGCTTTTTCTGATAGAAATTAGGTCACATCTGAAACTGGCCTGGCCACTTAGGCATATGTGTTTCCCATAATTTAATCAGTTAACTCTAAAGCCCAAGGTTTTGACAAAAATAAATTTAAAGCACATATACGATAGACAAAGTAGATCCTTTACAACTATTTAAGCTTATGATAAAAAATACTAGACAGGCTGCTTATAATTTTGAGGGAAGTTTCAAAATTCTTTTAGGTTGTATGTAAGCAAAAATGGTTGATGACCACAGTTCTAGATTAATTCCTCTATTTATCAGATGGAACGCCCGACACCCACAGCAGCTGGCCATTTTTGTGGTGTGGGGGCTGCCTGTAAGGGTTCATTCAGAAAGAGGGGTAACTTCTTGCCCCTAGGCTGAGGGTCTCTGACAGGAAACCTCTGACAAAAGCGTCTACTGACAAAGACTTGCCTAAAGAACCCCTGACAGACAGCGGCTGGGGTTAGGGCCTGCTGTCAGGGGTTACTGTGTCCATGAGCTCATAAAGGAGAGAGTAACGAGGTGTCTAGAAGAGAGGTCTATGCACTGTTACAGGTTAGGACCAGACTCCAGAGCAGGCCGCCTGGCATGGAAACCGTGCCACACTTCCCTAGCCTCCCTGTGCCTCAGTGTCCTCATTGCAAGTAAGGGTGAATAACAGAACCTACCTCTTAAGGATTAAGCGATACACTATTAAAGCGCTAACTCCTTGGAAAGTAGAGGGCCTGGCTCTTAATACATGCTCCTTAAATGTTAGCGATTATTATTAGTATTGCTCTGAGATGGGCGTTGCCCTCAGTATTATCAATGACCAATTTTAGACAATTGCTCAAAATACACGAATGCTCTGTCCCTGTCCTGCAGAAGTTTCTAATCCAGGCATTAGTGAAGGGCAGGCAGACAGGTAAGCGGAGAAGCAATGCTGCTAATTCCCTGTGCAGTCCTGGTTTACACACCTCCCTCCCTCTCCCCTCCCCCCCCCATAAATTTTATAACAATTATGCAAGTGTTCACACTTTAATGTAATTGTATGAATGCCCACGAAGGGACTCAAACTGCAGTGGTCTGCCATCTCACGGGAAGCGCTAAGTAATCGTTGAAAAAAGATGTCTACATTAGAATAAAAACTGAAAGCTCCAGAAAACAGAAAGAAAATAAAGACATCACCCAGTAAGCCTAACAACAAAAATAAATTTAAAAAAATAAATAAAGGCACCCATCTATTAGAAGAAAAAGACCAGAAGTTGTAAGGCTCAGAGGCAGAGTACCTGCTCAAACGGGAAGCATCAGAGCAACTGCTAAGAGGAAGGCAGGCCCCACTCAGAGTGTTCCACGCAAAGGTGTCCAAGCACTGCGCGGAGCGGACCCTGGGCCGGGCAGATGAGTGCGCAACGTACCGACTGTGTCAGACCATGCATGTTCTTCAAACCTTACATTTAGAATCCATTTTTAGTGATTGTATAATAGCAAAAGAGCTCCTGACTTCAAGTAGATGACAATTTTTCTTTTATAACTTGCCTAAATCCTGGTAAGTATTTAGCCAGTGTTCAGGGAGTTAGTTGGCACCACACCGGCTCTCTGCTCTAACTGGAATCCACACGAGCCCAGCAGAAGACAAGCTAAGCAATGCATGCAACACGCTGTGCAGCCTTCCCCAGGCGAACCTCACACAGGCCGACGTGCAGACCGGATCTACCTGCTTTCTTTCTGGGCCTCTGCTTCCTTTTCCTTGGTGGACAAGGGCGAATCCTCGAAGTCATAGGAGAAGAGGTGGAAGGGGCTGTGGGGCACGTAGGGCAGCTTTTCTAGGGTCGGTGACGCCTTGGGGAGGCCAGGTGCAGTGCAGGAGGACCTAGAGGCCGAGGCAGAGGTGGAAGGCGGCAGCAGGGCAGGCCCAGAAGACCCTCTGCCCAGGGGGCTCCCCACAGCAGTGCTGGCCGGAAGCTGCTTTCCCTGCGCGGCGGCACTGGTGGCAGTGGGGAGGGCTGGACTCTTGGAAGCAGCATCCTGTCCGGTGGGGTTCTGCTCTGAGGCAGGGCCGACCTCACTGCTGGCCCAGCAGGGAGAGAAGAGTTGAAGGGAAGGAGAAGGGAAGAAAAGAGATTCAGGAGAGAGGGAGCAAAAGTTAGGAAAAAGGCAAAGTCACGTAAAAACACACGACTGGTATGGCCACGTACTTCGGAATAAAGCTGTGCTTCTTGACATGCAGCATAAAAGCCCACGGCCAGAAGCTTTGGTTTGCCCAATTATCCTGGCGCCCTGAGTCTGCCAGTCTGGGAGGTAAGACCCACCTGGCCTCTGGGCATAGAGGTCTTGGTGAGGGGATTCAATGGAGCCCCCAAAGCTGTTCTACAACGCCCCCCCTTCCTCAGCCCGCCAAATTTTCCTCACTGGTTATGTTGGCAGAGGAATCTCCACAATTTGCAATTCATTTCCTTGTCTTGGTCAAACAGAGTACCTGGCCCCTTCCTAAAAAGCCTGGTCTTGAGAAAGTGGTATCCCACAGCCCTACACGTTAGTCACAGCTTTCAGTCCTCTCTTGAAAGCAGGTATGGGTAAGAGAAGAGGAGGAGAGATGCCAGCAAAGAGCCAGGAGGGCATAAAGACGGCTCCTTCTACCCATTTCACCCTTTGCGCAGGGCCTCCTCTACCTCTAGGCCCTAGACGTGGACAGTCCTGCAGGCAGGCCTCCTTCTGCCACAATTACAGATGTAAAAAACATTCCACCTTGGGAGGACTGGATTCAAACAATGTAGCTATTTAGATGTAGGCCTTTATAACCTGAGAATTTACATTAAACTGCATTTTCCAGAACTTGACACCCAGCCATGTCCACACCTCAAAGGTACAGCTCCACGTGCATGTAGGGGCAGGGGCATACTGGTTTCCTTGGCCCAATGGGAGGGTGATATGGGACCACACTGACGTGCTCACAGCAGGCCTGGCACACACGGCAGGCACACATGGTAGGTATGTGGGGTGGACACACACAAAGCAGCCAGGGGGGAGCAGTAGAAGACACCAAACCCACAGAAGGAAGCAGAGGCTTTCCCACCGCTTTAGCAGGTTTACACCAGGGAACAAACAACATCCAGATCAACGTTAATGAATGTTTTCGGTACTGCCAGGATCGAGCCCTGGCATGCCACGTGCGCACCTTTACTTCCTAAAACCGAAAAACCTGACTGTAGTCTACGATTGAGGACGCCCTCGGCATCAGTCGTGCAGTCAACGACACTTCAGAGGGTGGGATAACCACCATCTACTGGTGCAAACAGCAATCCCATCTTTACACAGGGATGTTTCTGGCTCATTCTGGCCAGATTCTCCCAACTGGTCCATATGTGAACTGTGTGGGTCACTGAGGGTTGACAGGTTTGATTAGGGGGGAGAGAATGTGCACATGTAAGCACATATGGAGCCATACCAATGTATTCACTGAGGCTCTACATAATTTCCAGTGGCTAATATTCAGCCTAAGGTGGAAGTGTCAACTAAACTTCCCTTCACAGAGTGTCCCTAACTAAAAAGTCACTATCCTCAGGCTGGGGTCTCAGCAGAGGTGTGGGGTTTCAGTGAATGTCAACCTTTCTCGCCTTCTCATTCTGAAATGTGTGGTTCGCTCTCTGTCACCGGGCGTAGCCCTTTTCTCTCTGCATACCCTGCTGGCTTCTTCCCAGATGTTTCCAAAGTAGGGAAAAGACCATTAGTTTGTCAGTTCTAAAAGGACTCCGTGACCCCTAGGAATGGGGGGTGTCTCAGCATGTCATGTGAGCCTATCTGAGAACTTGTATGTATAATGGTGGCTCAGGGAATGAGGCTGCAGCAGCAAAGATTCACATCGACTTTGAAGTCGTAAGAGAAAGATTTTACCCTAGTTTATCCAGGATCCTTTTGATGTTGCCTGTTTGTAGAAAAACCAACAGTAAAATTGTCAATTTGCAGTGTAATCCATTAAGTGAAGGTAATCAAACTTAGAATTATTTTTGAATATCAGGAAATGATATTCAAAAATATCAGAAATTGCCCCTGATCAGTTTTTAATTTTCATATAGACATCATTATGGGAACATGTCTACAAAATTAAAATATAGCCTCAAGATGCCTGTGTCTGTTAACATTGCCTGAAGACAGAAAGAAAGCCCCTTGGAGAGGTGAGTAAAAGACAGTAAACTCCCCCCAAAATTTTCCTATGCTGTATGAGGTGAAAAGTGTTCAAGTCCATTTGGATTAAAAAAAAAAAAACAAACTTGTATCATTCATACCAGGGCTGAACAAGATGTTGATCGTGGCCAACTGGTGGACCACCAAGCAATTTGGGGGTGATTCCCTGAATAATCAAATAAATAGCTAGCAGACCACGATACTTGGAGAAGTAGCCCTTGTCCTGAAAATATCTGCCCAGGCCTGATTTACACCGTAGCTACCCACACATTTTAGCCAATATTGTATTGATAAAATGAGTAGGAAGAAGGAAACACACATAATTATTCTTACTACAGTGCTGAAAGGGTTAAAATTTTCCATGCAGAGATGAACATCTTTTTAGTCACTGTCAACCTGACTGAGCCAAAGCACTTAATGAGGAAGGGACAGTGGGAAGAAAACCAGTTGGTGAGTTTTCCATAAGGCACGGTTAGGAAGGCAGCATCTGAGTAAGAAAAGCATACAGTTCTGTAAAGAAAACGTGCTCCGTGGCTTCTACAGAGCTTAGCCACTCTGTGGTTCTGCGGGCGGGTCAGTGAAGGTTTGTAAGTGGGAGCCAGTGAGGAAGGGAGGAGACCACTGACCGGTGGCCGCATTAGGAAGGAGCCGTGGTCTTTCAGTGGGGCCCTGGGAGGGTCCAGCCCTCGGTACCTGTCCTTGCCCTGAGAGGGTGCATCGTCCTCTCTCTCTTCCTCTGAATTGGGCTCCGTGACTGGTTGTTCCTCTTCCTCCTCCTCCTCCTCATCCCTGAGACGAGGCCAGGAAAAGAGAAATGCACACAGAGACATGATGGAGAAGTGAGATAAGCATTACAGACAAACAGGAAGATGAAGCAAAAAAAAAAAAAAAAAAAAATTGAAGACAGACAGAAACTCCAGCTGTCTGAAATGAAAAGAGCACATTCAATCTGTTAAGAGAAACGAGGACAGTTCTGAGATGGGGGAATTTAAAGGTGGGGTGGAGATGCAATAACCCAGCACAGGCCAAATTTCTTGTAGTCAAGCTGGCTGGGTGCTGCTCCCTGCACCCCCACAGGCGGTTCAGTACAGCTTCTGGCCTTGGCCAGGCCTCCTATGTGGTTTTCCTGCTCCACACAGAATCGTGCAGTGAGTGATCTTAGTAATGCTTACTTCTGCAGCAGGCAGAGTCCTCACTCTTCACTATGCCTCCCTTGGTTAGAAAGCACTGGCCGTCAGGCCAATCCAGCTAACCTCCCTGGTAGACGTCCGTTTTTCACAAGCCACTCCCTCATTCTCCGTAAATGGGCTTAGTCGATCCATGTCACCCTTAGGATTTCTCCCAGTGCCTTTAAGTCTGGAGATGCCTAGAACTTCTAGTGGAGAAAGGCTGTCTGTGAATAAAGCCAACCCAAGAAAAGTAGAATTGAAGGGAGAGAGAGAGTGACAGAGAGAAATCCCATGACAATTTTAACACCTGGATTTAATACTTTTGAAACTCCTTTCACTGAAGGAAGATAACAAATTCTCAGTTTAACTTGGGTTTTGTCCTTGCAGCTAAACAAGCATAAACTTTGATAACAGAATCCTTGCCCTCCTTTGGCCTCCAGGTCCTGTCAATATATCTGATTTATGTTACCGTCTACATGGAATACTTACCCAAGGCCCTATAGACTCTTGAACTCCGGTGACCTCCACTTTTGGTCACCTAGACCCCTCACATGCTGGACCTCACCATCACATAGAACTAACCCACCTAGGAAATCTTGCATCCAAACTTTCTATAATACCTCCTAACCACAAGCCCCTATTTACCCAAATCTCTCATTGCGCTCCAACCACCGTAACTCTTCTGCAATCCCAGTGTCCATCCTCTACTTCCTAAATGCCCACTGGCTCCCTCTTGCCTTTACCCCTTATGAGTCCACCACTTCTCACTTTGTCAAGATCTTTAACTCTTTTATGCCATTGTCCATCTGTTGTAGTTTTTCTAAAGTACATAAAATACCCACAGAGAAGTACACAAATCACTGAAGCCTCGCAAAATAGATACACCCATGGAATCAGACTCCTTTAGATCTCTCTTCCAACTGCTTCCCTCTCCTCCTTCGAAGTTATCGCTGCCTGTTTCTCTTCTCCCTCTAAAAGGAATCATACCAAGTCCAGCTTCTTTTGTTCAATGTTACATTTGTGTGATTCATCTACTTGTTGTATGTACTTGAAGACCATTCCTTCCCATCGCTGTGCAGCACTCCCTTATATGAACGTACCATGGTTTAGTTATCCATTCTACCATTGATAATCACCAGGTACTTTTCAGTTAAAAACTAAACCTTCCTCCTGGGGCCACCTTTCCTCAGCATGATCAGGAATCTGCAGATGTTATTACTTCTGGTCTATCCATAACCCATAGCTAGCTACCCTGCCATTCAATAGGTCTCTCCTCTATAAAGCAAAATACTGAGGCCCTCCCTCCAAAATGACTTGATTTCACTTGCTCCCCCAAGGTAGTAAAGTCATTTAGAATAAATTCTGCTGCATTTAGAGAAGCTCAGGGCCAGGCTGCCTGGGTTGCACTCCAGCTCCATCACTTACTAGCTGTGTGACCTTCAGCTCCACTTTTCTCATCCCTTATAGCAGTGGTTCTCAACCTGTGGGTCACAACCCCTTTGGGGTCGAACGACCCTTTCACAGGAGTCATCTAAGACCATTGGAAAACACATCAGATATTTACATTACGATTCATAACAGTAGCAACATTACAGTTATGAAGTAGCAACGAAAATGATTTTATGGGGGTCACCACAACATGAGGAACTGTATTAAAGGGTCGTGGCACAGAAAGGTTGAGAACCACTGATTTATAGGATAACAGTCCCTACTTTCTAGGAGGTTGTGCTTAATATGTGAGATGCTTTGAAAATGCATGGCATATCGTGAACAAATCAGTGTGTTTTAGCTGCTAGCTATCATCACTATCATCGCTGTCTTTTGGGCCCTCTTAGGAAATCTCTAACTTCCCTACCAGTGGACACTCAGAACTCTGCTTGATTCCTTAAGGAAGAGGACACAGTACTCCACAGAGCATTCTACAGTACTGACAGCAACACTTCCTCTTCTAGAACTTTCACCTGTGTAAGCGCTGTCTTTTTGGTCCCTTTCTCTTGCATGTAGTTATTCCACAAATGTTTGAAGACAGCAATCCTGAGCTACAGGCCAACCTGTCTCCTCTTTAAGTTCAACATCTCTGACCCTACAGTAAATCTTCTCAGGACTTTCAGGTAGCATGGCTGTGCTGTCATGAGTGGCAGGGCAGAACCAAGGACAGGCAGCACCAGGGCACACTGCGAGGGCCTACTTCCAGGACGCCCTGTGGTCAACGCACTGGCCTTGCCCTACAACCCAAATGGGTGGAGAAGGAAATACCTTTTCATAGGGCACAGGAAATTCTATACTTGATTTTATTTAGTTTCATCCTAGGATGAAATTATTCAAACAGAACGATGTTGTATGCTGATAATATTCAACACTGACGAATTAGTTTGGATAATTTTGCTTTGTTCCCTAGCTGAATTTTTTCTTGAAGTATGACTTAGTTTTGTTTATATTTGTACTAAAATATTTTGGGTTTTTGGCTTTTGGTTTTCAAATACCTCTAGGGATATTTTGCTTGTTTTTAATTACAAGGAGTTACTCGAGGGCACAGGCTTATTCTGAACCTATCAGGTATTTTTTCCTTTTATCACAAACAGTCAGAAACCAGAGGCTACCCCCCTTTGCACGTTGGAAAAGCAGGTTGCCTGCAGTCTGACCAATTCTATGGGGCTTAGTTTCTTCAAAACCAACTTAACTTTCCCAGATTTGGGTCGCAGGCTTATGTCACATTTCTTAGGCTTCAACAAACAAACAAACAAAAATATTCATGTTGCTGAGTTGTTTCAAAAGCACAATAGAATCATTTAAAACAGCACTAAAGTGTTTAAAATTCTAGGACCAAAGTAATTAGGATGAGAAAAAGTCAAGCAGCAGATTCAGAGAAGACATTTCAATACATGTAATAGATATGAATCCATATAAAAAAACATAAAAATATTTTTAAAACTCAAAAACGCAACTATAAAAGTAAACAAAATACATGACCATGGCCAATAATACACTTGTATGAACAGATATTTTAATGTCACTATGTATAAATCAGAGAAACATAAATCAGAACTACAATGAGATACTGTTTTATATCTACTTGGCAAAATGGAGACATCTGATAAAACCAAGCACTGAAGAGAACGTAGATCTAGTCCTCTTACATTGCCGATAGGCATGTGCAATGGTATAACCACTTGGCAAAACAATTGGTGCTATTTTGTTCAGTTAAACATTCATATCATGAATCTGATTCATATCACCAAGAAGTGGCATTGCCCTAGGGCAGTGGTTCTGAACCAGGCTGATTCTGCCCCCCAAGGGACAACTGTCAATGTTGGAAGACATTTTTAGTTGTCACACCTGAAGAGGGTGTGCTACTGTCATCTAGCAGGCTTAGCTGCTGTATCCAGTAAGACCCAAAACAGCCCTCCACAAGATACTGGGGTAGAATGGTTAAAAGAGGTTCCCACCCTTGGAGTTTACAGGCCCCTCAGGAAGAAAGACATTAAATGACTAATTGTACCAAGATGTATTCAACAGAGAAAGACATTCACAGAGTTGCTGGCTCAAAATTCAGACAGCCAAGCAGAAACTGACCAGAGGACAAGATGGGATTTTGCACATAACATTTCCTTGTGCTCAAACATAACTTCTAACTTTAAGATGACATCCAATTTGCCTAGCTAATGCTCTAACCCCCTGTCATTTCTCCAACTCTGTCCTCTACTCTCCCTTCATGAATCTCCATCCCCCAGTCTTAATCGATCTTTTGATCTATCTACCCAACACCCAGGGCATTTCAGCTCTGGGGTCTTCACAGCAGCCTTTCTCCTTGCCTGGAGTTACTCCTCCCCTTTTGTTTCTGTAGTGGACCCAGTCCCCAGGGACATCCAGGAAGTACTGGCTGTCTGTCGCAGTTCTTTGGCACTTTGGACCTAGCATGGTGCTCAGCAGGGAAAAACCTGCACAGATGGTCACAAAACAAGATTGGCAAGAGCTGAGAGATGACCTTACAAGATCTTGCCACACTGCAGATAAGAAAGACAAGGTCTTCGAGAAGGCGAGATCACACAACTTGCCTTCCGGTTTCCTAATGTCCAGGCCAGCATCCTTTCTACCATGCCAGACTGCCCCATGAAACCAAAGAAGAATCTAAACTGGTCCCATCACTCTATCATCACTGCTCTGCTCCTTCTAAGCAGCAGGTGCCTGAACTGTGCTTCTCAATCCTCTTCTGACACAGCACAGAAAACATAATATCATTTGCACAGCCCACAAGAGTAACAGATAAAGTTGTGTGTGGCCCTAGCAGACCTGCCCAAGGATCCCGTCACCTCAGACCTGCCTGGTGGCCTGGGGGAGAATCAGTGCCTTGATACAGGTATGATCCATTTGTGGTAACTTGTTAGAAAGCTCTGCATTAAGATAAGATGCAGATATTTTAAATGGCCCATTTAACTGTGTAAAATGTATATGATGTATCATAATTAGATGAAAATGTATTCTGTAGATATGGTTTCTTAAATTTATGTCAGAAAAAGTACCCCCTTTGGGCTCCATCTGCATCACTCTGTTAGCGAATGTTTAAACTGGAGTTTGAACTTAGCCTTGCAGTGACTCACACTTTCTGTTAATGTTAAGGCTGTTTCTAGGTTACTAGGGGTCCAAAATGAGATTTGATTTCCAATTAGTGATCTTAATCAGTTAAGACATATATCTGACCAACTGAAACAGTGATATCATTCAAATATAGAGTTTTGTTATCCACCAAATTAAAAAAAAAAAGTCCCTCCAAAACTTTATGCCAGCCAAGAGAATAAAAAGAATTCTAACAGAGCCCGGCTATTGCTCTGATGTTTCCATGGTGAGAACCCAAAGTTAGACAGGAAAGTATTCATTGTCCCTGCAGCAGGCAGTTCAGAAGGAGCATGAAGTCCAGGCCATGGATACCAAATATACCCAAGATCTGGACTACTGGCCAGAACCTTAATGCATAAGCCATAATTGTGCTATTTTGTTTTAAAATGAAATACTAATGAATCCAGCACATTCTTCCTGCTGAAAATATGGAATACTTTAATATAATAGAATTCCAGTCTGTAGAATACAAACATCAATAGGAAAAAAACACAATTAGTATCCAGGTTGTACATTTGCTCATGTGTAAAACAAATAAGTCCAGTGATAACTAAGGAGGTGTCTAACTACTTCTGTGGCATGTACTTTGATATGTTATTATTTAAAAAAAAAAACTTTATTCTAAGCCATAGATGCTAGTGAATTGTGTTAAATGTCCCTTAGACATTTCAGAGAACAGAAGAGAAACTAGGGTAAACATAGACTGGAATTCTCTATGAACTTCTGGAAATAGCAGGGACCTCAAGTGCAATCTCATGCTGAGGTTTCAAGATGGCAGCCTCCAGAGGCGAAAACAGTCTTGCCCTCAGTCTGGCTTGGCTCCATCCTGAGACCTTGGGGCTCTCTTATCTCGCCCGTAAAATAAAGTGGAATAGCAGAATGAAAGACTCCAGCTCTAGTGGTCTGTGACAGCCGAAGAAACAAAATTATGTAGATATCAGACAAGTGCTTCGATCTCCAGAAATTATACAATGTGTGTAATAATTGTTGCCTGATGTATGTTGTCTAGTCAAGTTCCCTCTTAAGTGTTTCAAATAATGGCACTTCTTACACATATTCTGTCTTATGTTTTTCACAAATGGGAAGGGGAGGATACCAAAGAGTTAAAGACTCTTAGAAATGAAAGAGACATAATATGTGTGTCTTCAAGAGGCAGGTATCAAATGTAATCTATCAGGAGGGAGCCAAACATGTTTTAGAGTTTTAGTGTGCAGTAACATTTTTCTCACTCATGATTCAGTTTGATTCTAAAACTCTCATTGCCTTTTCACATGCTTTGGACTTCAAAACACCATCATCGACTCTTAATATGATCATAAAAGTATAGATAATTGACATCTAGAGATAAACCCCAAATCTTATATTTCAGCCAGGGTTCTTCCCAACAACCTCATTTTCTATTTTCTATCCTTTCAAGTCATGCCCCAAATTACCAACAGTAACAACAGGGACTAGTTTGGGTAGCATTTGCTTTCTACTTCATTGGCCATCTGCTGGTGGAGAAAGCTGAAGAAGAATTAATTGCATAAAATGGAGATTTACAGGAAGAGAGAAAAGAGCAGCAAAAGGCCAGAAATATTTGGAGACCATCACCAAAGGAACTGGACTCACATCACCGGTCCACATGTTGCCCTGCACACTCACACAGTGCCCATGATGCTCCAAACAGTTTGGGGCTCAGCCTGGTCTGAGCTTACCCAGGAGGGTAGTCTTGGGAGATCCAGCAGTGAGAGGTATGACTCTTTCTCCAATGTGTGCCTCAAACTCTCCACAGCGATCTCTGCCTTAGTCATCCTCACCCCTGTGATGTATAATTTGAAAATGTGAAGGTATCGGTCCTACCTCCCATAATTATATTTAACTATTTTGGGACGTGAACTGAGCATGGGTCATTTTAGAGTCTCCCCAAAGTTGAGAACTGGGGCCTGCATCCAAGCTATCACTGGTTTTCAGTAGTCTTGCACCAGCAGCAATGACCAGCATAGCTGTTCCATCCTCCTTTGCCTCTAGTCTGATCCCCAACCAGTTCAGATGTGCATGGCTGAGCCCTTGCATTCCACACAACCAGACTCTGTGCTGTGGTTTTTAAGATGTGCATGATTTGACCTGTTACTGTACAAACTCATCTCATGTCTATGCCACTTATTTGTCCGTCGCTCCACACTCCACAACTTTGTCTCTCTGGGACACCTAATTAGTTCCCTATGATCTTTCTTCCCTTTGCCATTGAACATGGCATTCCTTTGGCCCCAGGACCTCTTCTCAAGATTCAGGATTCAGCCTAAATGCCTGATAAGACTCCTTGGACCACCCCCATCCCACTATATCCTCTTTTCTAAAAAAAAACTTTTAAAATTAATATTTAATTATTTTCTCAAATCCAGTTATTATACCTTTGAAAAGATATAATATTACTGATAAAAATCAAGTCCCCTTTGACCAGAGATAACCATTCTTATCAATTTGGTGGATAAATTTCCAGATTAAAAAAAAAAAAAACGGACATGTTATTCTACAATCTTTTTATATAGCAGTTGATGTGACAGTATGCTGGTACTTCCAATACGGTGCATTTATTAAAACCTCTAGTGGCCTTCCATCTTGAGGCTACTCCGTGTTTTACTTCCCTAGCCATGCCCGGGTTCTTCATTGTTACGAGTGATATTGCAATGACAAGCCCAGCACGTGCCTTCGTGCACTTCTACAACTTCTCAAGTGCATAGCTTTATATTCCTGCTACTCTCTATCACATAGCCTTGTTTGCTCCCTTCAAAAGCCCTCTTCCAAAGTTATATGTTTACTTGCTATACTATTTATGTGTGCACTGTCATCATGTTAACCACAGTATTCTCATAAACAAGAATATGGCAGGCGCAAGAAAATACGAGCTGAGTGAAGAATGAATGAATGAATATGATTTTGTTCACCTTTAGCTCATGAGCTAGTACTCCTGCCTCAATAAACACGGGGCAGAAATCATAATATCAAAGTTCATAAAATGCTAGCACTGCCCAAGTAGTGTATCAATGTAAGGTTATTGTGAAATAACATTCTCAGCATTGAGGTGTCTCTTCTAGAGATTTGCTGGCTTGCTCCTTTACCTGTAGACAAACACAAAGGCACTTTATGTTTACTTAGTGGTTTTTCTCCCCATTTCCTGATCAAAATGAACTTAACCTTTGAATTCAAAGGCAGTTTTACAAATCTTGTAATAGGTGGGAAAAAATGTAAGTAAAGAAAACTATCTTCTCAAATCCAGTTAAGTCAGTGACTGTTTCTTTGCAGAAGGCCTGCCACGGGCACACACCCCGCTCAGCCTGCCCTGTCCCAAGACCTCTAGGAGAGAAATGCCTGCACACAGGAGGCCCTGACCAGCCACTGCCGGGTGGGGGCTCATTTCTAGTCAACTTTTAATCTCATGTTTATAAAACCAGAACCACACGGCTGGAAAAAGAAAACCTCAGGAATGCAATGATTTCTCTGGGGCAATGTGAACACTATAATTGAGTATTCTTGAGGTGTGATATAATTGCCTTTGAATTCCTGACTGAGTTATTGTGCTTTAGGAAGCATGCTCTATCACGATGATCCAAAGGCATTTTGGCTGCAGATACCTGTCCCAAATGTGCCCAGGCTTCCTTGGGTTCTGCAGGGCACTCTCTGAAGCCAAGGGGTAGGCTGCCCTGTACCTTGTTTGGCTCTGCCTCCCAGGGATCTCTCTAGAGAAAGAAGCCTCTATGGGGAGGGCTATAGTCACCCATTTATTCTAGTTATTTAACAAACTGTGTGCCAGTCACTCTCACGCTATGGCTCACTCCTTTCACCCTCGCAGGAACTGCTGAAGTAGGTACTGTTATTTCTCCATTCACAGATGAGGAGCTGAAGCACAGAGAGGTTGGAGATTTCTCCCAGAATCATATCACTAGTAAACCCGGATTTGAACCAGGTGGTCTAACTCTAGCATCCAAGCTAAGTTCTTTTTCCTCTGCTATGATCATTTCTTTGTGGCTGGAAAAATAGAGCCCCTTCTGTTTAAGGACTGAAGGAAGACATTGACCTTTCCTTCTCTCAGATTCTTTCCTGAATATCAATGTCCCTTCTTACTGTATTCAGGCATACCCCTTGCCCATCCCCAAGGCCCCATTCCACTGAGAGGAGAATTGATGACACCTTGATACAGGTACCTACCACAAGACATACTTAGACCATGATTTTAGGCCATGTAAATCCTGATCAGTTTCTGAAACATAAAAATTACCTCACTTAGGAATAATTATTTTTTTCAACATGAATATGATGTTGCTGTGATCACTGTCAGCTAGCTGAGCACATGATGTAAGACAAGAATGACACCAGGCCAGTGTTCTCTCTCTTTGGTTCTGCCCTCTTCAATTTCCAAAGCCTATTCCCAAGGGATCCCTTGCAAATGTCTCTCCAGCACCTCCTTTGCCCAGTCTTCCTTTTTGGCCATGCCAGATTTGGCCTCTTCAATTTACATTTTCAGGGTTTTATTTCCCTGTTCATTCAACCTTCATCAGTGAAGAGCTACTATCGGGCTCCCTCCACAGACTCTGGTCAAGCGAAGACAATCTCATTTCTTCTTTCATGACCAGATCAATCAGCTTAGCTTAGTGACTGTCACAAAGCCCTTACTCCATTTCCAAAGGGATCCTGGGGATTGCACAGGACACACACACACACACACACACACACACACACACACATATATATAAGCTTACTCTCCAGAAGGACCACCAACACCCATAGTCATACCAGCATGAAATGTAAAGGAAAATCGAGCTCTTCACAGATTGGAAGGGGTTGTGTTATAGGAAATGTGAGTTTTGCATAGGTCATGGGAAAACAGGTTTTTTTCTCAAAAAACTGACAAAAGAAAATTCCCAAAGCGAGTCAAAGATTTAACTGGAAACAAGAACTTTTCCTTCTCTTTGAAGTGTGCTGACTGGCACTCCCATAGTAAGTAGCTTGTCTCTTCCTGAAACATCACACCAAGTCAGGCCACGCTAGCTTGAGAAACATGCACACTTGAAGACAACTGATTTCAAGGCTCACTGACTTGGAAAGTAAGTGAACTTCTCATTTTCAGGATCTCAGGAGATGATGAATCTATAGTGTCATTTCCAGGGCTTTATCTGTTCACTTCTTTGCTCACTCAGTTTGTTTTCCCTGCGTTATGACATCTAATACTAGGTTTTGCCCCTCACCTACATGTATTGAAGCTCCAGAAGTTCCTACCCAACTGACCATAGTCACCTCAAACTTACAATGCCCAAAGCTTACTGAGTGACCCTATAGCCATTCCATGACCCTGGTTTAGTGGATGCGTACGAATCATCCTAGACTCCTTCCTCTTCCTCATCATATAAACTTGTCACCATTCTACAAACAATGTCCTTCATCTCATCCCCTCCCCTTACTGGCCAATCCCCCTGCCACTGCCTGAGTGGGGCCCTCTCCACCTCTCCCTGGATGGTTGTAATAGCCCCACAGGCCTTCCTGTTTGCAGTCTGCTCTCCTCCAACACACTGCTCCGAGTGGTCTTGCTGAAACGCAACCCTGCCCTCACTTGTTTCCTTCAAATTCATCAGTAGCTGTGTTAAGAATAAAATTTTGCCATTTTCTTCAAAATCTAGAAAGATTCCCAAATTCAATTCAGCAAAGTCCAATTGCCCCCAAAATCTGCACTCTGGTCACAGCAAATCTTTGAAAAATCAGGAATCTTGTCTGCCCCAGAAATCAGAGGGGCCTTTACAAAGTGACTTCTTCCTCATGCCTCAATGCTACTGCCTTTCCTTGGTGTAGTTTTTCCCAGTTCCAAGTTCACTCCCCATCGCCCCCCAGCCGTCTCACCTCCTGTCCACCCTTCCTTATTCAGTACTCAGGACCCCAGGAAGAGCCTCTTGAACACTAAATGGTAAATCAGAATTTCTGGCTACATTCCAATCAGACCTGCCTCAAGAGGTCACATCCCTTATGGGTGAATCCCATTTATTAATATAACATAACACATCATTTACCATCAGATAAATCTTCCCAAGTAGCTACTTGCCATTCATGGTACCAGCGGTTAATCTGGCTATTGTGAAATCCTCCAGCATGTTTACGCCAGTGCACAGACTATTCTCTCCAAGTCACATCCATATTCATTTAACAATTACCTTCTGTAATAAAACAATATCCCGGAAAGCTCCGGGGCATGGAGTGACTGTAACAATAACAGCACTGAGTGAAGCACCCATTTGGGCTGCATCTCTTAATTCCATCCCCAATCCCAACCTAGTAAAGAGGCACCATCATCCTAGTGGCAGAGACTGAGGCCAAGCCCAGCAAGGAAGCAGGGACTGTCGCTGTGAAGACCTTGTCTATGCTCTCTGCTGTGAAAGACCTCCACTGTGGTATTTCACTTGGCCAAATCTTCTTCCAGGAGCCAGGACTGAGAGGGTCACATGAGCCATAGATTTTATAGGTTAACACCAATTACATAACACCTGGTACTTTCATAACGTGTTTTTTGCTTGCAAATTTACTGCTCACTGCCAACTGTTTCCAAATAAGGCAGAGCTAGGGGGTCTCTCTACTTCTGCTGTAGTCCCTGCAGCTAACCAGCAAATGAAGTCTGTGACTCCTGTAATGAAGTCCTATGGACAAGGCGTGAGACGAGCTGGAGAGCAATGCACTGCCCTACAACTCAGCATCCAAACTCCCCTCTGTCCTGTCAAAATGCAGGAAGATGAGCTCAGCTCCCTGTGCGGTTCCATAATTAGGCTGACCCATTTGCCCACTGGGTCCTGTGGCTGATGGAGAGGTGCCAGCCCCCGTTCTCAGTGCTGCAGGCAAACAGAAAACACCATGTTTTGCAGTCACTTTCGTCTAGCTCCCACCCTGGAGGCGCAGCCCCAAGGCTTGGCTTCCCCTCTCTCCACCACCCACTAACTGGTGCACGTCCAGTATGAGCTCTCAAAGGGCGAGGACAGCCCAGCCTCCAATAATTGATACTTAACTGTAGCTTCCTCTCAACTAGGAGTTTCTGTCCTCTATACCTTCTCTCCTTCCCCCGTCGCCAAGGTAATGGCTAGTTACTTAGGATTAACTGGGAATGCTTTGTCCCAATGTTACAGTTATGCTCTGACATTTTCAGAACCCTTCTTTAGGAACTAACTGCCTTCAGTGCCAATTTATAGAAAAACAAGCAAATCAGTATGATTATTTCAGGATCGAAATCAGTGACTGTAAACAATATAGCTCATTAGGCTTACCAAGTTCCAGTAAATTCCGGCTACCACTAGTACTTTCTCAACAAATTTAATTTATCATCAAAAGAGAAAAACTTGCTACTACTGAAAACATTCTATGGATTCAGAGACTAGCTCCAGGGGTATTTGGTTCTGAGCGTAGGATCTGGACTAGGACTATGTGGGTTCAAATTCAATGGTGCCACTTCCCACGTGTGATAGCTGACACGAGTACTTGAACCTCTCGCTGCCTCCATTTCCTCATCCGTACCTGGGGAAGACACTACCATCTTCTTTGTGGAAATTATGATAATGCCAGCTCCTGCGACCACTAGGCCTCCTCCTGCTCACACCCGAGGTAGTGGGGGGAGTGTTGCAGAGCATTCTCCCAGGACAACATAGAGAGGCTTCAATACCTCACTTTATACCAGTGACTCCAAAGGCCACGCTGGTGAGGACATGCACAGGGTACCCCTCTGCTTCCTAGGAGCTGTGGCCTATTCTCCACCAGCAGGTGCAGATTGGCTTCCGAAGTGTTGTCCACACTCCGTCCCCACACCTTACCCCACCAGATTCCTGGTCCCTGCAGCATGGGTCGGCTGGCTATCACCTGGTCAGGACCCATGGCCTGTGGTCCATCCAGGCATGATCCCGCCTGGTTTCCTTTTCCTAGGACCAGCTGGAGGCAGGCCACTTCTTCTCTCTGCTGCTTGAGGGTCAGGTATGTCTGGGCCAAATTACTGTGTCCAGTCCCTTCTAAGTGCAAGCTCAAGGCCAGGCCACAACCTCTGACTCATCAGCTGCTTTACTTCCTTATTACTTTCAATTTATTAGAATGAATGGTTCTGTGTAACATATATTAATAGTAAGCCTTTTTCCCCTTATTTTTATCCCTAGTCTAACTTACAGGATAAAATAGCCATTCTTGAATTTAATGTTTTATTCCCTGACCACGAGTTGATGACATCACCAGTCAAGAGGAGAGTGTCCATCACTCCTTCTCACTGCTGAGTCCTCAACTCCACTTGAAATCTGTGAACATGGGGTGAACAGAGATGGCTCTAGTGAGCTTGTCCCCTGTGCTCTTATTTCTCCAAACAGATTCCTGAGCCTGGCTGCAGAATAGCACACCTTCTGTTACATAACCATTGTTGTATTACACAGTTTTGTTTTATGCTGGCATCATATTCCATCATTAGTTTTTGGAATGTGATGAAGCTGATTAGAATTGGATATGCTGGGCATTTTGATTACTGAGAAAAGCATGAGATTTAGTGAAGCCTTTGATTCCCAAAGAGGGTTCAGCTTATTTCTTGAGAATTTGAAGCAAAACTTCATAAACTGGAATTAAAAAACAAAAAGACCTACTGTATCATGTAGCATCCAGAAATTTGAGAATTATACTCTTTAAATAAAAGTAAAATTTGACCCACGAACATGGCATTAGGTAGGTTCATGGACTTCACGTCCTACCTTAGCATCATCCCAAGGAAGGGATAAAAATTATAACCAATTATTTGCCTTCCCCTAAGGCGGGGTTTCCCAAGATTCAGCACTACTGGCATTTTAGAACAGATAATCCTTTGTTGTGGGAGGCTGTCCTGTGCATTGTAGAATATTGGACTCTACCCACAAGACGCCAATAGTACTCCCTGCCACAGTTATGACAACAAAACACGTGCTGAGACATTGCCAGATGTCCCCTGGGGGACAAAATTACCTCTGGTTCAGAACCGTGCCTTCCTGGACCACTGGGACTGATCCCAGCCTGCCTCCACCTCCCCAAACAGCCCACCCTCTCCCAGACTCACTGCCAGACCCCTTTTCTCCCAACTGGCTCTCCAAGTCCCCTCAGTCTTCCATGGTGCCATGGGAACTCACAAGCAACTGTCGGCAAAATCCCCAATAGTCTGGATCTCTTCACGGAACATTCCTTGCTCTCACCCTGAACTCAAGGACTCTGTCCCCTACAGGCCTCTCACACGGCGTGATGGGTTCTTCTCTCATCCCTTACATACCCCTCTTCGCCAAAACCAGACCAGCTTCCTCCCAGCTTCCCTCAAGCAACCCAGCCCCTTGGCAAACTACGGCCTGTAGGCCAAATCTGACCTGCCACCTGCCTGCCACCTGTAGAATCCCTCAGCTATGCATGGTTTTCACATCTTCAAATGGTTGGGAAAAAATTCAAAAGAATATTTCATGACATGTAAAAATTCCAATCTCAGTGTCCATAAAGAAAGTTTCACTGGAATGCAGTCATGCCCATTCATTTACCTGCTGACTGCGGCCGCGTTCATGCTAGAATTCAGTTGGGTAGTTGTACTCGCTGGCCTACGACGTCTATCCGGCCCTTCACAGAGAAAGCCACCGACCCCTGCCTGGGAGGCAGGTGGCAGTAGTCTGTACCATCCATTCCCAAGCAGTTGTCCTCATCCACTACCTGCCAGGTTACTCATCCATGTGTATTAAAATACGCCCGTGACTGAAAGCTGACGGCACCACTGCTAATGTCAGTGGCGGAATGAAATTCACAATGACCTCTACGGGTTGGAATGCTGTGTGGAACTCAACAGGGTGAAATTTCAAGTTCACCCATCAGGTCCCACGCAATGTTCATTATCAGAAAGACTGGCCTATGGCGCAGGAAGAAGACCTACTGTGTGCTGAGAGAGGTAAGAACCAGGATGAACAGGAAAGCTGCATGGGGAATGTTATTCATAAAACGAATGGTAAGCAGTGATAGAGCTAGCCTTATGGAGCAAATTGAGGTCAGATGACTTTGCTAACAAGCAGGAAAAAATCCAAGGATAGAATGGAGGGCCACAGGGAGCAGAGTGCCCGAGCAGAGAAAGGGCTCCTACTCTGGGCTAGAAAACCTTGAAGACGTAGTGGCCCTAAGATCGGATACCACTACAATTTAGGCCAGAGACACTGGCTCTTTTGATGGCTAGATGCTAAAAATAAATTTTCCCTGTAAAAAATGCAAGTGCCAACATGTTTCTTCTTTCTAATTGAATCCATAAATTTAAGTGCAAAGATGAAACACAGTCATGAGAGATACTTTTAGGTGACAGATGACCAATACACCTGTACCTCATTTTGCAATTGCTTCATATGGAGTTCTCTGTTTCTTCCGAAATCAAAGCACAGCAATATGGGGTTAGGGTCTTGTTAGTCCTTAGAATTAAAGCGCATAGCCTAGCAGGCCGAAGTCTGTAAGGAGACTTGGAAATATTTTGCCTTTTCAACTTCTTTTGACCTTTTATATTTACCTCAGTGGAAATACACCTACGTGGTATGTAAATCAAATTCCCTCTCTTAACAAGTCAGAGATACAAATCTCACTCAATGACTATGTTTAGGAATGGCTGGTTAGGAAGTGGTTCTGTCTGATTCAGACTTTGAAAGACAAAGGCTAAAAAGGCTTCGATTTAACCCATGGCTCAGCCTCCTAGTCCTGCCATTTGTCCCAAGACATCAACCCCCAAAGTGAGGATAATGACACTTGTCCTGCCTGGATTCTACAGAAACTTAATGTGAAAATTAAATGATGTAATGATCAAATGATATCAAATGGCCATCTGAGTACAGGGTGTGTATACATTTTAGGACATCACGAATCTCTTTCTACCCTCTAACACATTTCTGTCTTTTTTCATAAGTATTGGCACTGGTGTTGCCGAGTTATAAAAATCCAGTCTAAAATTCCTCCTATGTGGCAGATGCAGGCAAGTTGCTGCAAGTTAGCAGTAAGCTGGGCCAGAATGTTCGGGTAGATGAAGAGTAATCTAGGTCAGGCATGTTCCTGTGTCTTTCAAGGTCTATAGGGAATCAAACACAATGAACCACTTGATTGCAAGGTAATGTTTGGAGGCACAGATGTTGAGCAGGTGACTAAGCTATGCATGCAGAGATCATTTCCAATTTGGCTTCTCGTCCCCCTTTCCCTCTAGTCCACTCCCACTTCTGCCAAAATTGTACTGTCATTTTGGGGCCATTGGGCAAAATCCCTCCAACGGCTCTCATGGAAGAAGCCACTTCATAACCATCAACCTGTAAATCCTTATCTGCCTTTACAAGCTGGAAAGTGTATTCTTCTCAAAGAAATGCTATGAAATTTACATCACAGTAATAATTTCAGTACAATGAAAAAATCAACCCTACTTGTAAAGACTGAGACCGCAGCACTCAGAGCAGGGTCTGTGGGCTCCCCATCCCAGACCACAGCAAGACCAGCACCCTGAAACTGTGAGCTGTGCCCAGGATGGCCCACTCCACTGCTATTGCCTCTGCCAGCATATCGCAAGGTGTTGTCACCTGAGCTCCCAACATAGGGAACTTTGAAAAGTGTTAACAGCAAGAAACAGACCAAGAACAAATGTGACACAAGTCAGACAGAGCCAAAGATCACCAAGAGCTGCTAACAAGGTCTCCTAACCCCCACCCTTAGCCTCTTAGTTGGGTTTAAATACAGATTTTTCAGCCCATGTGTATACTTTCCTCAACTCTCTCCATGTTCATTTTTCAAGCATTAGCAAGAAGCAGTGCTAGAGAGAGCTTCAAGGGCCCTTGGGGCACTGTCGGAGTTTTTTGAAGATCTCAGATCACAATGTATAAACATGTTCTCCTTCCACAATCTGTTTAGAAATTTAGGTCTTCTTTGCACTAAAATAGAGCTGTTGTACACAGACGCTTAGAAAAACCTGTAGATGGAGACATATGAGGGCTGTCTGGAAAAAATCCAGCCATAAATGCCTCTATTTTTCATATCACATGGCTGGACACTTTCCAGACAGCAATCGTATACGGTAGAGAAAAATGTCCACATGGACCATACCTTGTACTTCCCTCTCAGACCCATGCCTTTCTCCCTCCTTCTGCAATAGGAGGTACCAAAAGGCATGGACTAGTTCATACTCCCACGATTCCACGAGTATTAGACAGACTTCTTGGGGCACTTCTCAGTAGCAGTGAGGGTATGTGGTCCCTTAGGGATGGAGAGGAGGGGACAATATCTTGATCACTCTCTTAAGGTCATCCAACTTACTCTGAGTTATGTTCTTCTTCACCATACAGGCTCCTGATCTATATTAGTCTTCCAGATAAATCTCCATGATGGGAAAAAAATGCTCCAGTCAAAGGATGTGAGCAGGGCTTCCACCCTGCTGGTAGCAGGAGGTGGTGCACTGGCCTATAACAGACGCTTAAAAAATGTTTGCTGTATGACTGACTGAATAAATGATTGCATTCGTACTTACTGACATTTTATGTGCATATAAAATTATAGATTTTGTATTTATGTACATATATTTTAAACTCAGATTTGTTCCATTTAACTCAATCTCAACTATATATTGTCATGAGTATCTCAAGACGCTTACAACTCACATTTATGTGGTGGTATATCATTTCTTTTTAAGCCAAAGCTTTGTGTTTTGCATTGTTTTGCACTTGATAATGCACAGCTTTTCTGAACAGATATTTACTGAGATATTAAATAATATAACACAAGTGGGTGAAAGAAAGTTCTTAGGGTTTGTTAAGATCAAATCTGTGCATGTCACCAGGCCCACCTTGCCTTGGGTAGTTCCGTGGAAATTTGGGTTGGTGTTTTAATGGTAGAAAAGAGGCAGGCGAGCAGGTGGGGCAGGGATGGTAGTGGGCACCCGTGGGGTAGAGGCCGCCCTTCCTCTTTCGGTATCCTTGCGCCCCTCTCCATGGCTGGGTTAATGCTTACTTTTCACGGAGATCTCGCACTTGACCGGGCTTGAAGCTAGGAGCCGACAGGGAGCAGGGACTGGTGGGAGCCGACAGAGGACTCTTGATGTTCTGTACGGAATGCCTGCGGCTTCGCCTGCGGTCTAGGGCCCGGTGCTCACCCCCGCCGCTGGAACACACGCTGGCCCTTCTCCGGTCCCGCCGCCCGCTGGTGGGTGGCTCAGCTGTCTCGTCGCCGTCCTCGTGCCTGAGTGCTGCCTGTAAAAGCAGAGAGCACCCAGTGCAAGGTCAGACTTGACAGCTTGTCATGGCCCCTAGGCGTGACTGTGCAATTCAGGCTCACCCCAGTGAGGACTTAACAATGTGTCTTCCCATCCTGCAACCTCAGCTTCTCTGCCAGGTCTTCACAACCACGCAAGTCCCCAAGTGCAGTCTGTAAACGCAAAGATGCTTGCTACTATGTACTTACCCTATCAAATGGATAGCTACAGAGCTTGTGTATACCAGTCACAAAAATCTATACCAGAAATAAACTTCATAAAGTTTTAAATTTTTTTTCTCTTAAAAGTGATGTTTTTGTGCAGAAGATTTGGCTTACACTTTGTCACTTAAGTTTTCTTTCTTTTTTTTAAATTCATTCTTATCGTAGACTTATTGGGGTGACATTCGTTAGCAAGGCTTACATAGGTTTCAGGTGTACAATTCTACAGTGCATTGTCAACTTGTTGTATAATAAGTTTCACTTAAGCTTCCATGTGGAAATCTGAGCCAATTAGCACCACACCTCTGTACTCCTACTCTCTTCCAAGGGGTATTTTGGTCCTGCTCCTAGCTGGTGTCCCGTCCAGAGACAACAGCTCCACCATCCCTAACCTCAGCCTATCCGGGTCTGCAGCTTGCTTACCTCATGTCAATACCCACTGCCTGTGCTTTGCATAGCTGTGCTCCTTATCCACTCCTCCCAGCCATGGGCTACACTCCCCTGCAACTGCAGCTTCTTTAGTGTTTTTTATACTTACCTTCGCTAAAACTAAACAATGAGACAAGCACCAGTTGTTGACTTGACTTTTGTGTGCAAGCTGGCTGTGACACTAACAGGCCAGGTGTGACCAGCAGGAAATTCCCTGCCCTTTCTCTAGCTCACCAAATGAGGAAAATAATGTTGCATTTGTAGGTTTCTAGTAAAAATAACACATAATTAGGATAATTTATATAAAGCAGCTAAAACAGGGCCTTCCCTGTGGCTATTAGTAAATATGGCCACCCTGTCCCAAACTATGCCCTCAGATGAAAGGGCCTGGGATGCTGACAAATCTCTCCACTGCACAGAACTGCCGGGTCAGTCACCTCGCAGTCCAGGTAAGCCAGGCCCCAAGTCCACTTTGTCCTGATATGAGAATGGAAAAGTAATACAAAGACCCAGAGAGATAAGCATACTAAATGGCCTTAATATCACCTATCCCCAGAAAATCTGACTACTGCTAAATCAGTAGTCCCCTATGTCCAAAGTTCTGACAGCTGTCTTCATCATCTAGCAAGGTAGAGTTGCACTGAGTCAAGGCCACATTGGCCACTCTCACGCCAGTTCAGATGATAGGCTACAGTAGACTTTAACAGTCCTAAGCTTTCAGAAAATAGTACCTTATTTTCCTCACCCTGTACAGCTCCCTCCCACATTGAGTCTAGGATTATTGATATGACTTGCTTTGGCCAATGGGACACCAGAAAACATAATACAAATAGAGGCTTTGAAAAGTGTTTATGCTTGTAGACTTGACTTTCTGAAATACTGCTATTATGAGAAGAAATGTGGGCTAGCCTGCTGAAGTCATGTGGCCCAACCAACAGCGGGCATCCAATGCCAAACCAGGTAAATGAGGCCATCTTAGACCATTTTGCCCCAGTACAGCCATCAGATAACTGCAGTGACATGAGAATCTCTCAGCTGAACCACGTCTGAATTCCTGATCCACAGAATCATGAGCAATACTTACTCTTTTAGGCCACTAAGTTTCTGGTGTACTTGTTATGCCATAAGAACTAATTGGTATGTTTTGTTTTGTTTTTTATCATCAATGACAAGGAACTATCTTAAGAAATTGGACCTATTAGTTAATTATTCCTAAAAGTACCTATCCCTCCCACCCAAAGTCTCCAGCCTTAAATGCCTTTCCCATTACTAGGATCAAAAGTTAGAACACATAATCTGACATGAGATTTTTTATTTTGATTTGTGAATTTGTGTATTTGAAAAATTATACGAAGCTATAAAAATTCAAATGAATGAAACAGAGATTAAATCACCTTTCTGAAATGGAATTAAATTATATGGAGTTGGGCCTGTCCCCAGAAAGTTCAGGACATATGGTCACCAGACATCCTCCACTCTCAGGAAGAATTCTAGAAGCCCAATCAAGTTTTCTTCAATTGCTTAAAAGAATATTGGCTCTGCCTATAGGCCACTTTGCTGCCCCTGCACATACTGAACTTAGTTGTCCTATGACAATAAATATTTTTTTTTAAACTGCACTAACTTTCAAAAAAAAATAAAAATCCTCATTCTGCCTCATACCTAAAGCACTCAGTTGTCACCTTGAGTTATTATTATTCAGGGAGTCGTCTCCCTAAAGTTAGCTGCTTTCTGGTTAAATCATGCCCATCTTTCAACCCAGCATTTGGCAAACCCTGCCATAAAGCATGTGATATTTAAAAAGACCTTCATTTGAACACTTACTGAATTTCTACTCAGGTGCTGCTGGGCAGTGGGGCTAGAGAGAGGAATAAGGCATACAACAGCTTGGAGGGAAACGAATAGGCAGCTGTATCCTGAGGACCGTTCAGTCCAAGGTGTAGACGTAAGCAAGTGCTCTTTCGTGGGTTATGAACAAAGTGCAGGGGACACAGGCTGCAGGAGCTCCTTTCACCTTGCTAGGAAGACCTTCTGGATGAGGGTACACCTGAGGTGACTTTTACAGGGGAGACAGGAGTTTCCCAATAGGACGATGGGAAGGAAGAGCACTCCAGGAAAAGAACAGAGAATGGATAAAGGAAAGCTATTCCCAATGGTCTACCTGACATGTTCAAGAAACAGGAGATGTTGAATGTGACTGGAGCTTGAGAGACACGTTAGGAATGGCCGGAGAAAAGGCCTCAGGGGCACAACGGCTACAGACTGTGTAACCCCTATACTAACTCATGGGGTGTGGGCTTGATCCTGCTGGCCATGAAAAAGGTTTTTCATTCATTCATTCATTCACTCACCCACTCAGGTTTGTTTTCTTCAACAGAGGAATGGTGTAGTCCCAACTAACCTTCAGGAGGATCACCTTGTTTTCAGTTTCAGGGCATTGGGGGGGGGGGGGGGACAGAGATGACCCCATGGGATAAAGCCCCTGAAGGAAGCCAACTTCTGTATACTCTGTTCTCAGCTGCTCTCCCACGTCTTACCGCTGCAGGCACACCAAACTCCTTTCAACCCTTCGTATGTACCAAGGTTGAGCTCCTCCACTGATCTTCTCGATGTCACTGTCTCTCTTTAGGCCATTATCTCAGATGGGCCTTCCTCGCCCTCACCTCAGTTCCTCATCCCCACCTCATCCTGTCTCCTTGTTTGGTAGACGTGCTCGCAGTCTCAAGCTCTCAGATTATTCATGTACTTAGTCACTGTCTGCACCCCATTAGAATGAGAGCTCCTCTAGGCAGTGGCCTTGCCTAAGTCACTGCTGTGTCCTGGGGCCTAGAATAGTGCCTGGCGCATAGTAGGTGCTCAATAAAGTTCCATTGAATTAACCAATTCATAGAGAACAAAAGAACGTGAAAGTATTGCAATAATTCAGGAAAGAAACAATGAGGGCCAGAGCAGGAGGAATGGAGGAAAAAAGTAGTTTTCAGCAGTTTTAGATATGGGACAGAAGAAAGAGAAAGGAGTCTAAGACAGCTCCAGGTTTGTAACTTGGAAGACTCTGTTCTTTGAAGAGGTAGAGAAAAGAATACATTTTTTTCTTTTGTCATGTGAGAAAAATAAAGGATTGATTAATGGCTGGGTACATAAGAAGTATTAAATGCATGCGTACACACACACACACACACACACACACACGCGCGCGCGCGCGCACACACACACACACACACGCGCGCGCGCGCACACACACACACACACACGCGCGCGCGCGCGCGCGCGCACACACACAGAAAAGTACAAAAATCCTCCTGGTAGCATTGTCCAGAAAAACAGAATAGGATATACATGGAGATTTACTACAAAGAATTGGCTCACAAGATTATGGAGGCTAAGAAGTCCAAAGGCCGGAGAACCAGGAGAGGCAATGGAGTTCAGAAGCAGGAGGAAACCAATGTCCCAGCTCAGGATCATCAGGTGCATTCTCTCTAATTCAACTGTGTGTTCTACTATTACCTTCAATGGATTGAGTGAGGCCCTGGGGAGGGCAATCTGCTTTACTCAACCTAGCAATTCGAATGCTAATCCCTTCTAGACGCTCCCTCACAGACACACCCAGAACAATGTTTGATCAAATATGTGGGCACTCTGTGGCCCAAAGAAGTTGACACACAAAATTAACCATCACAATAGGTGTTTATTTTATCATTCTTTAAATTACATGCGAGGGCTGTCCAGAAAAAAATCCAGCCATTGTTAACACAACAAGAATGATTTATGGCTGGATACTTTCCAGATAACCCTTATATATATGAGGTCTAACAATTAAGTTTGGAACTCATCCTAGAAAAATGCTACACACCTCATTGCTGAATATCACTATGGTCACCTTCTAAGTATTCCCCCTTGGGAAATTAAGCACTAACGCCAGTGCCTAGTCCACCCTCCAAAGCAATTTTGGAGCTCTTCTTCTGGAACAGACACCACAGCTGTCATTGTAGTAAACTTGATGTCCAGAATGTCATCAAAATGCCTTCCTTTCAATATTTTCTTCATCTTTGGGTAAAGAACAAAGTCACTGGGGGCCAAATCAGGTGAATAGGGAGGGTGTTTCAATACAGTTATTTGTATACTGGTTAAAAACTCCCTCACAGACAGTGCAGTGTGAACTGACGCATTGTTGTGATGCAAGAGCCATGAACTGCTGGCAAAAAGATCAGGTCATTTTTGTCTAACTTTTTCATGCAGCCTTTTCAGCACCTCCAAGTAGTAAACCTGGCTGATGTTTGTTCAGTTGGTACAAATTCATAATGAACAATCCCTCTGATATCAAAAAAGGCTAGCAACATCATTTTGACTCTTGATTTGGACTGATGGAATATTTTCGGTGGAGACTTGCCTGATGTCCATTGTGCACTTTGCTGCTTTGATTCAGAGATGTATTATTACACCCATGTTTTATCACCAGCAATAACATGGCCAAAAACATTGTCTTGCCTCTCCAAAAGGTCTTGGCAAACTTCAACTCCCCTGTGCTTTTGTCTTTTGGTGAGCTCCTACAGAATCATTTTTGCACACACATTTCTAATGTCAAGATTTTCAGTTAAGATTTTCCTAACTGTTTCTCTATCGATGTTGACTTGGTCTGCTATGCTTCTCACAGTCAGATGATGATTTTGATGCACAATTCAATGAATTTTTGCAATGTTTTCATCAGTTCTGCTCGTTGCTGGCTGCCCTGACCTGTCTTCATCAGTAATATTCATTTGAATATTCAGTTGAATTCATTTGTACACTGCCATTTTCTTCATGGCGTTATTATCCTCATAAACTTGGACTAACATATAGTTGATTTCACTTCCACTCTTGCCAAGTTTAATAAGAAATTTGATGTTTGCTCGTTCCTCTAATTTAAGCTCTGACATTCTCACAAGAGCACACAAAAACACACAACAATGAATGCCAGTCAGCAAGACACCACCACATGTTAACACGAACACAACTGTGAGACACAGATACACCAAGGTTTTGAAACCTTATGAAGTTGTTTGTATAGTTCTGCCAACATAAGCGAATGGTGGCAAATAGCTTACATTTAGGTCTGACAACTTGTGAATGGTATGTGCTTGATGCTAAAATATTAAGCAAGTGCAATTTGATGAAAGGAAATGGTGAATACAGAGGAACTTTTAAAAAGTCTGGAATGAAGGGAAAGAGGGAGACGGAGAGGTAGCTTGAGAGTCAGGTGGGCTGGAAGGAGAGTGTGCCCTAAAACAGGAGGCAGTGTCCTGACGGAGGTATTCAGGCTACTTTTCAAAGTTGTCTCCCAGTTAGCTCACTAATGGGAAATTCACCTGCATTTTGCTGTCTTACCATACACAGTGGCCACATAGAATCCAAAGCTGTGATCATGTAAGCCCCCGGTTGAGCAGAGCTTGGACAAATGCCGTATGATTTCACTTAGTGGAATTGGAGAGGGGAGTTCTGATCGAGGAAAAGCAGGGAAGAGAAAGGGATGGATAAGTACCAGAAAAAGCTCTCTTCTACCTTCAAAAGTCAACTGTCTTTCTTCCTTGTTCGTCTTCAGTATTCTTACTTTATTTCCACCTTACTCCATCCTTTTAGGAGCCATCTGAACGTCTCTCTCCACTACTCACTGAATTCCCAATACCACATGCCAGTGACAATGCAACACAAAGTCTGAGGAGGTAGCTGAGTAAGTGAGGCTTGGTAGGAGGAGATGTCCAGAGCAAGGGCACAGGGAACTGACCAGCTGGGCAGCTCTGGGAGTTTTAAGCTCTGATAGCAGATACCTCCGGTTCTATTTCCTGTTTTCTCCTAAGATCATATAAAGATAATTCTATTCTGTTCCTCAACTTGCCACTTATAATGACAGTAACTTTTAGGAAATAGTGAGTTACATGTCAGTCTCTCCACTTCTACCCAGTGAAGATCACAATGGAGCTATGCAGCTGGAAAATACCCCTCCTAGGACTCTAGCTGTGCATAAAGAATTATGAACAAAGCTGTTCATCATAACTGCCTTTATAATTGCAAAAACTTTGGACATAATTTAAATCTGAGAAAAACAGAGGACTGGTTAAATGTATTAAAGCAGGAATCCCCAAATCCCGGGCCACAGACTGGTACTGGTCTGTGGCCTGCTGAGAACTGGGCCACACACCAGGAGGTGAGCAGCAGGTGAGTGAGTGAAGCTTTGCACATTACTGCCTGAGCCCCACCTTGTGTCAGATCAGCAGTGGCATTAGCGTCTCACAGGAGCGCGACCCCCTACTGTGAACTGCGCGTGTAAGTCCCCGCCGCCCATGGAAAAACTGTCTTCCACGAAAGTGGTTCCTGATGCCAAAAAGGTTGGGGACCACTGCATTACAGTATATGCATACAGACAGATTATTATGCTCCTTAAAAAAATTAAGTTATTGAAGATTTAATAACAAAAGAAAATTGCTCTAACATATTTACTAATAAAGATTCAGCGCACAACACTGTTATCTCCACTGTTATCGCCACCTATGTATACATAAAAGGCTAGGAAAACAGACCAAATATTAACCATGGTAATAAAATCATGGGTGATTTTTTTTCTTTTGTACTTTTCAGTATTTTCCAAATATTCTTCAATGAGTACGTATGATTTTTGTAAGTGGAAAAAAAGGAAAGGTTTTAAAATATATATCGCTATGAATAAGACTAAATGGTTAGGTGAGATATAAAACAATACAACTCACAGAATGGGAAAAAATATTAAATTTTATATCTCATAAGGATTTAGGTCCAAAATATCTGAAGAATTATTACGACTCAACAGTAACGAAACAATGCAGTTTAAAAATGGGCAAAGGATCTGAATAGACATTTCTCCACAGAAAATATTATATACAAATGGCCAACAGGCATATGGAAAGATACTCAATATCATCCGTCATCAGAGACATGCACATCAAAATAAAAATGTGTACTACTTCACACCCACTGGGATAGCTGTAATTTAAAAAGATGGACAATGGTAAGCATTGAGGAGGAGGTAGAGAAATTGGAACCCTCTTTACACTGCTGGTAGAAAGGCAAAATGGTACAGCCATTTTGGAAAACAGTGTGGCCCTTTCTCAGACAGGTAAACACCAGCAATTCCACTCCTAAGTCTATACCCAAGAAAACTGAAAACATGTCCACACAGAAACCTGTACACAAATGGTCATACCAACATTACTCATAATAGCCAAAAGATGAAAATAACCCACAAGTCCATCAAATGATGAATGCATAAACAAAATGTGATACATCTGTATAAGAGAATATTAGCACAAAGAGAAACAAAGTACTGATACGTGATACAACATAGATGGACCTTAAAAACATACTAAGTGAAAGCTAGTCACAAAGACCACGTGTTGGTCCCATTTATAGGAAATGTTGATTTATATGAAAGAAAATGCAGACCTCTACAGGGAGACTAGATTAGTGGTTTGGGGTATGAGATATAGGAAGCAGGGAGGAGTGGGGAGTGTCTGCTAATAGGTATAGAGTTTTTTCTTTTGGGGGGGGGTGATAGAAAATAATAGTGGTAATGGTTACACAACCATGTGAATATATTAAAACCTTTTGAATTTTACACTTTAAAATGGTTAATTTTGTGGTATGTAAATAATATCTAGGAAGAAAAAAGTTTTTAGAAGTGCAACACCACAGACAGAACGTCCTCAGGGATAGCCTGGTTCACTCTACTACTATGGGTAAGCGTGGGCCTCAAGGAATAAGCCTTCCTCTATGAAGTCAGAGCATCCAAGAGGAAACATATCTCCAAGTTCTGTCCTCCACCAGCCTCAGGAAACGGAGGCAAGGAGGCTTAGCAACAAGAACTGTAATTTGCTACTTACAAAACATGCTCTAACCTTCATTTAGATCCCAGAACTTAATCACATCAGATAAGTAGGGCCCTGTGCTTAGTTTTCACCACCTGAAAGTGCTTACTAATTTTAACTTTGAACTTGTGTTTTATAAGTCCAATGAGACCATGGAGCATGTGCTTGTGTAGAGGAACCAGACGTACGTGTCTGCCATTCCTTGAGCCCTTGAGCATGCTTCTGGAGTGCTGGTAGACTCACGATGCAAGGGAGTTCAGTGAGACTGGAAGTAAGTACAGACTGAGTGTGTTATACCTATGACTGGGGAAACAAGAGGCACTGGAAGCTCTGGGGCCATGCTTTCTATGTGAACCAACACTTGCTTTGAACGGAGAGAGATGGCAGCTCAAGAGTCCTATCCTGTCCTTTCTCACCCATGTTACTTAGCCAAAAACATGTTGAAATGATAACATAGGAAAAAGAAAAGGAAAAATAGGGTAAGTTGAAGGTACAGTGTTGACAGAATGAACACATATCAAGAAGTGAAGTAAAAATAGCCGAGTTTGTTTTGTACAGTGTTGTCACTTCTGGTAGAAGCAAAATTCATATGCATGCAGGAGTGACAAAGAAACAGGTAATATTGTTGACTCTGCATTTCAGCTAAATGCTCTCATATCTGCATTTGAAACTGGCATTGCATGATATAAAGATGAACAGTAAAATTCCTGCTAATACTTAAATTTTAGTTTTTCTTTCCTTATAATGACATTAAATAGTAAATAGAAAAACACAAAGATAAGGTGAGAGAGAATTGCAGAAGGAAGTAAAAAAGATATTTAGTACTCTAACAGCACTTTTCCCCCCACATTTTCATTTTGTACTGGGCCCTACAAATTATGTCACCAGCCCTGCCTAATCTGATGTTCCACCAAGAAATTCCATCTCTGTCTGCCTGTGTGTATCTGTTTGTCTCTCTCACCTTGAATAAAGGTGCTGCTGACAGAATGCATGGTCTTCAAAATAAACTAACAATAAATAAATAAGTACACAGATCGGTGCTTCTCCCACTTGCATGTGCATCAGAATCACCAGGAGGCTTGTTTAACAGTTTGCAAGGCCCATCCTCAGAGCTTCTGATTCAGCAGGACTATGTTGGGCCTGAGAACTTGCATTCTGAAAAGCTCCTGGGTGCTGTGAGTGCTGCTACACCACACTCAGAAACACAGGTATAGAGAAGTTTACCTCGGCATCTGACATTTGTCTGAGCTGCTAGCTGCCTTACAAAAGCCGTATTCTGTTACCTCATAAATGTTCAACTGTTCCACTAAGTCCAGGTCTGTCCCTTTCTTGTTCAAGTGTCGCTGGGACACGGCCGCAATGCCCAGCTCCTCGAGGCAGTCCACCACGTCATAGAAGGTGTCTTGGTCTGGCAGTCCTGACAATGTCTGGACAAAGGAAGAACAGAACACAGATATGTCTTAGGGAACTGTCTCAAGGCTCTTAAGGCATTTTTTGCAAGGTAGCCAGTGGCTACAATTATAACAATATGGGACAAAGCAAGACAAATGAGAAGTTCATTTGAGAAAAAAGTTTAGTGTGAACAGAATGAACCCCAAGTTCAGGTGTGGTACACTCCCATTCTCTTGAGTGTAGGCAGGATACTCCCATGATTAGGTTATATTACATGGCAAAGGTGAAACAATTTTACGGATGTCATTAAGGTCCCAAATGAGTGCATTTTTGAGTTAATCAAAGGGGAGAGTATCCTGGGTGGGCCTGGCCTAATCAGATGAGCCATCTGAAAGCAGGCAAAGGCCTTTCCTGAGCTCAGAGACCAGAAGAGTGATTGTCCTGCTGTTCCCCAAGCAAGAGCAAGCCACCATGAGTTCTACAGCTGCAAGGAAATGAGCTCTGCCAATAACCACCAAAGCTTGGAAGAGGACCTCAAGCCTCAGATGCAACCCAGTCCCAGTCAACGCCCAGACTGCAGCCTTGTGAGACTCTGAGCAAGCAGAGGACCCAGCTGGGAAGTGCTGGACACCATCCCATGGAAACTATGAGAGGATAAATCTGTGCTGTTTTAAGCTGCTAAATTGGTGGTAATTTGTTACATGGCAGTGGAAAACCAACATACTCAGTGATCAGAAACTCCTGTTAAGATCAATCTACCAACAGCTGTAGTGATAACAATTTGATGATTCCCTTGTCTTTCAATTTGGTGGGACCTCCCCTTGGTCTGTGAAGTTTAGAAAAACATTAGAGATTTCAAAGAAGTAATCCAGAGACTTAATAGATAGATAGGATAGATATATAGACAGATAGATAGGTAGATAGATAGATAGATAAATAAATAAGCAAACAAACCTAAGAAACAAAAAGCTGGCTTCTCTTTGAATTTTGCCTCTCTTACAAGAACAATCTCACATCAGCCTTCTGCTCAGAATTGGAAGGATCTTTGAGGTGATTTACTACAAGCCCCTTATCTTACAAATGAGAGAGATAAAGGCGGGAGGGAAAGGATTTGCCTGAAGTAACAGGAAGTTACTGTAAACCTGGGATAATCCCTGTACTCAGAGCTGCTATCCTAGTCTCCTTTCCTCATACACTCATGCCTTCTACCCAAGTTATTTGGCCTTGAATTTCAGACACAGGTCTTCCTATTTGTTTCACTTTTTTTGCATTTCTAAGATCCCTACATGTATTTCAAAATTATTGTAAACATGGTGACTTCCTTTGGAAGAAAAAAGACCATCAATTTTGTAAGGATCATTTTACAGCACCAACTTCTCTAATGCTTTTATTTTGGGGCTACTAATATTGAAAAGAATGTCTTTATTCATAATGTAAATAATGGCTTTTTCCTTTTCATGCTGAGCAAAGAGGACACAGCTCACTGCTGCTCAGATCAGAAAAGAAGGAAAAAGATCTGAGATGCAATAGCTTTACTAGTCAGGGGCCCCAGCAAGGACAGAACAGGAGGTTGTGGACCAGCTTGAGGCTGTAATAAATAGGTATGCACACCTACGTGGCCAAGTGTAAATGCACACTTTCCAGATGAGGTGCTCACCAGGTATTAACAGGCACAACAGTCCACTGAACTGCTCCCAGCTCTCAGCTCCCAGCAGTCATCAAAAAAGTATGCACCCATTGAAAGAAACCTGTCATCAGAACAAGCTCATCCTCCGGTTTTAGTGAAAACTCCAGAACTTGTTAAAAGACGAGGAGATGGAAATGGTGATACCAAGGCCAGGGCAGGGCTAAACGATCAGAGGTAGCTTAGCTGACTGCTGACTTGGCCAAATGCACAATTTGAAGAATGCAGTGAGTTGGCATTTGGTGTTAGATTTAAAGCTTTCTACACAGCAGTGCAGGGGCCAGAATATGGCACAGTGGTTCCCCTCTTTCTTTCCTTTTTTCCCTGGTTAGAGCCAACTGTCTGTCAGAACTTTACAGGGGGTTGAATTCCTAGAACTAATCCCCACCATGGTTCCCCAGTTTCAGAACCACAACCAGGCTAGAATTTAGTCCTCTTGTTTTATCATAAAAATGTTAATTTCTTGAATTCCACATTATTAGCCTAACCATGATAGGCTTGGAGGGATTACTATTAAATTATTAAACGACTAGGTCTATAGAACCAAACACACTCATGGACCTCTGGCTCAATAATAGGCCCAGAACTGAGACTCTTAAGAGGTCATTTGTCATTTCTACTGTAAAAATTTTGTTTTGAGCCAAGCCTTCTTACTCTCACCTTTCATATGTGGCTGCAAGGGAGGTGGCCTGCCACCACAAACAAATACAGCTTTCTTTTCCATCTGCACGAAGAGGGTACTACACATGCTAGAAACACACTCACCTATTTATAGCTCTTATCTAACGTGCTCAGCCATTTGCCTGGGCTCTGCTCTCCCCTTTCTACCCTGACACTTCACTCACCACGAAGGTGCCTACTTCTGGCAAAGGTGGCAAGTACTCCAGAACAGTCCGTGGGGCAAATGTCTCTTGACACCTTCACCCTCTGATGACACCTCATGACCTGCTTCCTGCTTTCTCTCAGACCTTGTCTTGCCAGGGCTTGTGACAAGTAAATCTTTACAGGTATCTCTCAGAGGGAGACATCTCTCCCCTAAAAGACATTTTCTTTTCCTCTCCCTGGGTTTTCACTGATTCCATCAAATCATTCTTGCAGGACAAAACAGGCATGGCCAAAGCCTGAATGCAAATGTTCACAGCAGCATTATTTGTGAAAATCAAAAGCCGTCAACACCCAAATCTCCTTTAGTGGCTGAAGAGATAAACCGTGGTGTATCTACAATGGATACTGCACAGCAGCAGCAAAGAGTGAGCTATGAATACACGCAGTACTGTAATGAATCTCCAAGGCATCAAGCTATGAGAAGTCAACCTCAAACTGATACACCTTACACGATGTGACATTTTTTTAAATGACAACACTATAGTGATAAAGAATAAATCGGTGGTTGTCAGGCGCAGGAAGAGGGATCAGGATGTCACTATGAAAGGATAACAGTAGAGAGATCTTGGGAGAAATGTCCTGTATCCTAATTAAATGGCTATCCATAACCATATCCGTGTTAAATTTATACAGCTAAATACCAAAGGAAAAAAAATTGATTTTGGTAATTCAAAACAATAATATAAATATACAAAAGCAAAGGCAAATACTAAGCGTGAATCCCATCTTGGTGATTTACCCCACTGACTCTAATAGAGCCAGGTCTCTCCCCTGAGTTCCCTGAATGCTGTGAGCCAGCCCCCACAACAACACCTGTCACTCATCCTGTTGTACAAGGTAGTCAATATCGAGCACCTCCAAGTTGGGGATTTCTACTGAAAGAATTTCAGCTGGATTAAGACAGGGCACTATGTAACCTGCAGGGAGAGAAGTGGATAGTGCCTGATATGCCCTCAGATCTTCTGACAACATGGGATGAGAGGTGGGGGGAAGGATGGAGGTGGGGATTAGCCTCGATCTTGGAGTTGCCCCTCCCACGCCCCATTAATGTCCCTGTTTAACAAAGGGAGCAGACTTCAATCTCAGAACCATGAACAGGCTAGAATTTAGTCCTCTTGTTTTGTCATAAAAATGTCAATTTCTTGAATTCCTTGTTACTAGGCCATTTTGTACTTAGTTGAAAGCAACGTTAGAGAAGCAATATAATACTTTCCTAGATTTCAGAGTCTGAGTTTCTTCCAAACCCACAAAAACATTTTACTTCATTATTTTGTTTGGGATCTTAGAGGATTTTACTCACTGGGGTAATAAATACAACTAAACTCAACAGAAAACAAGCCCAGTGTGGATGCCAGCAATCCGTTGACCTTTTTGAGGAAAAGATGACATTTGGAGTAACGTCCTCAGGACCTTCCCAGACTTCCCCTGGGCCAGAACCAATAAAAGATGAGACAGACCTGCCAGAAGAGAAAAAGTAAGCAAGGAATTCCTGGACGTTAAATGCCATATGATGCCAACAAGAGTGTGTCACTTCCTGGGTCCCTGCCAGGGACTGGCAGCACGACGCCCACCGCCCCATGTGGACGCTGCCAGGATCATGAGGACAGCCAAGTGTGGCCTCTACCAATAAGATGGATAGATGACAATGGAAAACACTGTGCACGAACATAAATTCCATTTTTGCTGGACTCAGTGTTTTTGAAACAATGTCACTCACTGAAAATGACAGGAAATTGATTACCTAAATCTGAAAACATACACAGAAAATTGCTTTAAAATTTCCTGGTAAAATAAACTCACAGATTTTAAAATAAAAGCAAAATTATTTATGTACCGGAAAGTGGTATTCATTCCCCACCAGGAATGCAACAGCGTTTCCTGTGTCCTCATCCACAAAAGCCTTTTGTTGAACAGTAATCACTGCCAACGTGACCCGGGGAAAATGTCTTGTTTTACTACGTATTTCTTTTCATCTTCATAGGTTTATTGTTATTAATTTTTTGACTGGATTCCTCATATATTTAGGATAGTATCCTATTTTTTGCAATTTCCCAGTTTGCCATTCGCCTTTAGCTTGTATTTGTGGTTTTCATTTTACGAATAAGGCCTTTCAAAGTTTTGTGCACTGAAATATTTAAGTCCTTTCCTTTGGAATTTTTCTTGACTGGTTTTATTATTAAAATAACCATTACCTACCAAAGACCAATTAATCTTCACTTTTAGCTCCTTCTCATTTTTCTGTGGTTTGATGTGTAGCATTTTTTTTTTTTTTTAATTTCTGTAAGAGTCTATTTGAGCCAAACTGATGATGTATGCTGGGGAGCAAGATTTCAAATGCTCCCTGCATTGACCCATTTAATCGAACTAGAATTTACTTTGATACATCATCAGAGTCTTATTTTTGTTTATTTCCATTTAGCAAGACCTCCCCAATCATGAATGAAGCTAACCCATCCCCTCTGATTTCAGTTGCAGGGTAAGTTGTTCTGTGCACTGGGGTCTGTCTCAAAGCCCCTCTGCTATAACCATCTGTCTGCCAAGCAAATAGCCAGGAACACATTGTTTTAGTCCTTAGAGTTTGCACAACATTCTAATATCTGGTAGAAGCTATCCTCATAATTATGCTGTTTTCTACTAATTTGTCCCCAGATCATCAGGGGAAATGTTTCTCTAGTTATATGTCTGGAAGAGATTATGGGTCTTCTCTGCAGGCCTGTATCTAGCAGCCTGCAGAGTACAAAGGGAGGTCCATGGGGGTTGGGAGGGGTTGATGTGGAGCCTGGGGTCTGGGGTGTAGCAATGTGCAGGATAACCACCCCCACCCCAACCTCTGTAATTAAGGAGGAATGGGCCCAGGCACTGGAATGAAGGC
This sequence comes from Lyroderma lyra, assembly GCA_004026885.1. Classification (NCBI taxonomy): domain Eukaryota; kingdom Metazoa; phylum Chordata; class Mammalia; order Chiroptera; family Megadermatidae; genus Lyroderma; species Lyroderma lyra. The sequence continues at coordinate 243,245 of PVJL010000198.1, read as the reverse complement.
ACTCCAGTCCCAAGAGGCTGTCCCTGGCCAGTGTGAGACCCACTGTCACAGGAGCATCTCCAAGGATGGATACTGAAGACTACAATGCCCTAGCTGACTAGGAAGGGATGTGATGGGAAGAAAGAGAGCACAAGGGTGTAGTCACCACTGTGAAAGGAGGATGGGACTCACCCCAGGAATCCTTTTCTCGCCTCCAGCCCTCAGAATTCAATATGCAGTGGAATAAGAGCGACTTCATTCCTTCCTGACTATGAACTATTTCCTTAGAGTAAAATTTGCTCATTTATATTCTGAAGGAAAAATATTTTTAAGGGGACATCTTGGTAGAAAAGGAGTCATAAAATTCTCATTCTCATCTTGCCGGTTTTATTAGAAAAGATCAAAGCACAGGAAGCCTGCAAACACTCACAGGCCTGCACACGTATATGCACCAGCACACGTGCACACACATTGTGCAGCGGTGTAAAGTGTTTTCTCCTGTGGAGACGCACACTGCAGCCAGGGTTCCAGGACCCTGATGGGGGTCCACAAAACACAGCTCTTATTTAGAGGGCAAGTTTTAGACTTTCATGCTGTATTGGTTTCCTATGGCTGCTTATCAGTGTACCACAGATTGGTGGCTCAAAACAACATAAATTAATTCTTTCACAGTTGGAGAGACTAGAAGTCTGATATTAGGGTGTCGGCAGAGCCATGCTATCTCTGAAGCCTCTAGAAGGGGACAGTCTTTCCTTGCCTAATCCTAGATGAGCTCCTGGCAACCCTTGGCATTCCATGGTATTCCTTGTCTAATAGGTGCATCACTCCCATCTCTGCCTTGGTCTTCCTCATGTATGAGGTGTGATAAAAAAGAAAAAACAGTGAATGTTTAAGTAAAATTTATCACAGGAAAAGACACATTGCTATCAGTCCCCCTCAAAATACTCCCCCTTGCTTTGAACACATTTATCCCATCATTCCTGCCACTTTCTGAAGCAGTTCTGGAAGTCCTCTTTCACAAGTGTCTTTAGTTGTGATGTCGTGGCTGCCTCAATGTCCTGAATCGATTCAAAACGTTTGCCTTTCATGGCCACTTTGACTTTGGGGAAGAGCCAGAAGTCACACAGTGCCAGATTCAGTGAATAAGGAGGATGAGGACACACCAAAATGCTTTTATTTGACAGAAATTTGAGTTAATGTGTTGTTTGTGACCCATGATTTATGGCACACTTTAAAAGACACTGTCTCTCCACTGTAGTTCACAACCACTGACTGCACGAACAAGTTGAAACTTGCCACACACTGCTACTAAGGTTCGAGACGCCACTTCCTATGTGGAATATCCCTGCCTTTCCGCTGGGTGGCACTTGGCACCAGCATTCACCATCACCATATTTTGTAAAATAATATCACACCTCGTACATGTGTGCGCATAGTCTTTCCTCTGTGTGTGTCTCTTTTCCTCTTCTTATAAAAACACTAGTCATATTGGATTAGGGCCTACCCTAATGACCTCATCTTAACTTGATTATATCTTCAAAGAACCTATTTGCAAATAAGGTTACATTCACAGGTCCAAGGGTTTAGAAAGATTTCAACATTATCATTTTTGGGGGGGACACAATTCAACCCATAACAAACATCAACCAACCTTGTTCACTAAAGTCATCGCATAGACCAGCAGCTCTGTGTCGACCCCATCCTTTTCCTCCAGGATCTCCATGATATTGGACCAGGGTATGATTCCTATGAGTAAAACAAAAATCATTAGGAACAGTAATTCAACACACTGGATCCAATTCACACCACGGTTTATCAAAAGACTCTTTACCCAATGATGGTAGTGGTTTTCAGTCGCCAAATTTGAAAGCCTAACACATTATCCTTGCACACTTAAAAATATTCTTCAGTGTTAGGGTGCCTATCAATTTGCTTGAAAAAGTTCCCTTTGTATTAAAAATGTAATTTTTTAAAAATGCAGTTATGTGCATCTTTTTAGGCCACGCATCTCACTCTCCAAGTGCCAAAGCTCTTGATGTAAATACTTTCTGAACCTCTGCATGCTCTGTATGCTCTGATTTCCTGCAAGGAAAGGGGATGGGGGAGGTCTTTACATTCACTCTAGCAGTAGGCTCTAAGAACTAACAAAAAAACATCTAAAGCACAGCAGTATATTATCTCGTTCAATCAAAGCACAAACACTGTTTGAGCATCAACCAAGTACAAACGTCTGGGTCTAGCGGTAGGCTGTCCTCAAGAGGTTTATAATCTAATGGAGCTCTTAGGTGTAGGCACAAGAATACATGTCAGCACAGAGTAAAAGTACTCAACAGGCAAAAGCTAAGCCTGTCTCCTAGCGAGGGATGTCTCTTGCAGTGCAGATGGTAGTGGAGGGCTTGGTACAGAGATGGCTCTGCAAATGAAAGTCGTTAGCCCCTGGCTGCAGGAAAACCCTTCACATTCAGGACTGCCAAGTTGGCAAAGAGGGTGTAACACCCTGACACAATTTACTATGCCTGAGACAAATATTTAAAGTGAAGTGCTGCCTCAGCCTTGACGTGGTAGTGTGGGACATGAAGTTCCTTCCTGCTTTCTCTACAAAGATCTTAAAGGGATCTTGCTTATTTTTGCTGAGAATGGTAAATTCTGAAATAACTTGAAACTAGTGGCTTCCAAATACTGGTTTTTGGATGGGTTATGTCAGAGATGATTTCCTGGCCTTGAAAACAAAAGCTTTCAAAGGGCAGCAATGGTATCTGTCTCACTTCTGTGCTCTTAGCACAGTGCCTGGCATATAGTAGATGCTCAATAAAATGTCTACTGAATAATGAATACAGATCTTTGAGAGGATCTGAAGTGGGTTAAACTGAAGCAGTAGTAAAAGAGTCAGAGGGTAAATGCACATAGTAAGAACAGGAGAGAAGACAGGAGAATTTTAAAAAGGAACAGGCACTTACTATACAATGTGAAAGACATGGATGTAGTTTGATGTAGAGATCCATTGGTTTGCCTGGCAAGTGAACAGAGAGCTTTTTTCTTTGGCCAAGTTCCCTGACTAGTCAGAATAAGACAAACTTCTATAACCCTTTCTAACTCTGAATGCAAAAGCATGATCCTTCACCTGTTGAATTATCTTCTTGCTGATATCACCCAACTATTTTGAAGTGCTGACCTGTTCTTCAAACCCCAGTAAAGTCACCATTTCTGCCCTCAAGACAGTCAATCACTGTGGTCAGTAGGTCTTGGGTCTTACTGTCCAGGTACAGTTCAAGCACTGTAAGTGCCTCTGCTTGTCTTTATAACAAAGGCAATTTCTATTATTCCCACTCAGCACTCAACCTCATCAAAAAACACATGTCCTAGTGGGTTACCCTCATACAGTTAAAAGGAAGACTGTGCAGGAGAGAAAGCACTGACACTAAGAGTTCCAGTGGTACTACTGGGCCCCAAATTACTTCCTGCTTGCATCTTTGGCTCCAAACAGAACCTAGGGAAGGAAGGGCTAGAAGCAATGGCAGGCATCTTGGAGAGAGGGAAGTAGCCAGAAAATATCCGCTCTCTCACATCCAGACACACTTGTGGACCATTTTATCCTTTATAATGAAAATACTCAAACACTGGTTTAATTTAATTGAAAAATGTGTTCTTCAGCTGTGATATCTAATTCCCTCATTACCATTTAAAGATTTCAGGTCTGGAACCTTGGATATATTTGTGCACAATTGGGATGAATATTCATTCTTCTTTGATTGTTTGGGGACCAGAAAATGGGAAGTATTTCAAAGAATGAAGGTAAAAGGAAGAAAACATTTTGGTTCAACACAACAGTCTCAGCAGGGCTCAAGCTGGCCTATGTTAACAAGCAGCAGTTGTAACTTTCTCAGAGCTACACCCCAGCACCACCGTTGCTTACTCTATACATGGTTATGTGTATCTGTGGATATGTGGGTAGGGGGTAGGGGTCCTATTTTAGAATCATTAACCACATGATCTTACCCCTTCATATAACAGAGAAAGAAAATGAGCTCCGGAGTGATGGGATGAATGGTGGTTCAGGAAATGCATGTAAATTTAGTGATAGTAACAATCTTATAGGATTGCTGTGAGATACTACTGAGATAAAGCATTTCACCTTTTGACTAAGCACTGATGGAGTACATTGGAGGACAATAATTTACTTAATCATTATCCTCTGTCTCTCTTCAACTCCACCCCCAAACATTGGAGTGAGTGCAGGCTTCATGGGAGCATGTTTTTTCTCTGATGTTTCATGCACACAGTGAGTACTTACTTGTTGAATACACAAGTTGTATATGAGAAATGCTTAGCATCGTGTCTGTTACATGGCAGGCATGAGAATAGCAGTAGCTGTAATGATAATGGTGTCTGGGGGTGATGATAATGCCCAGGCTTACCCACCGACCTTCTGCTCAGGCTCCCAGGGCAGTCCTCTCTCCCCGCTGAACTGCAGGGCCTCTCTCTTAACCCAGAATAAACACAGACTAAATTGCTTAATACATTCTCTGTCTGACTTTCCTCCTAGGTCTCTGCATTAAACTGCACAGAAATTAAGATATTTTGCACGATGCCTTGTACACGAGTTGCTCTAACTCTTGAACAGAAGTTCCTCACAGTACATTCCATCTCTTTCAACAAGCTTAATAAACACACTTAACATATATACTTCAGCGATCAATAATGGAAATAGAGCTTGAGTTCTGTCAACCCCTAATCTCTTTGTGCATTCTTCACAGATCAATATATCCTCGAGCAGAAGTCAGAGACAGAATAGCTTGAAAGGATGGCTGGGTTGTTCTCCCTGTTAACCATGTGTGACACATATGTTTAAGAATTATGCCATATCTCATCACCTCATATTCAAATAAAAAAATGGAACTTCTTCTAAAGCACTGCTGAACCACATTAGCACTAACTCACAATTTATGACTGACATTTTCAAACAGGTTACCCAGTCTGTCAGGTGCCCACCCTCTGTCTGAGAGGCAAACCCATATAGTCAGAGGGAAGGGCACCTTTTCCGGGGCTGCAGAGGGTCCACAACCAGTTTCCTGTCAATCACTACAGGAAGATCCCAAGGCAAGGGAGTCCGGTGATGGCAGAACAACAAAGCAAGGCCCTCTCACGGGCTTCAGTAAGTGCTCAACTGCCTTTCTCTCTTTTTGCCAGGCCCTGTCCATTAGAAAAAAAAAAAGTGACTTGAAGATCCAAGCAAAGGACAAGATGACCCAGCAGCCTGAGCAGACAGCTGTGTGTGTTTTAAAAGAATTTTTTTTTTACAAATGAGAAAAAGATGGCCATCATTTTATCTTGGGGGAGAGACTGTGTACAGCACAGAGCCTCTCTGTCATACCCAGACACTAGCTTGAATTTGCCTTTTAATTCTAGCCCCTGAGCAAAAGTGCCAACTGCCTGGATCAGATGGGGCACGTTTAATTTTCATTAATTCATAAATATTTATTAGTCCCTATGAGGGACTTAGACACCTCTGCTTTTTATCTTAGCTTCCTAACTGGCCCACTCTTGGCCTAAGTGCAAACTGTCGGCACTCACAGAACAAACCCTTCCGGTTAACCCATGCATGATGTTTATGAAGCAACCAGAGGAACTGACTCTGGGGCAACTTCATTTCCTGCTGGTGATAGTCATTTTTTGAGGACTCATAGTTTATTTGCTGGTTTTCTTTGTTGATTCTTTAAATCTGACAGTTTCATCATCCAAAAGAATTCCTCTCTATTCAAACAAAAACAAACAAACAAACAAACATTCTCTGCTTCAACACACCCATTCTCCATTTTATCCCCCAGAGGAATGTGTCTAAAGCCCTGTGAGAAGCAAAATTTATGGCTCATTTATAAACTTGTGCACAATGGACGTGCTCAGTTGGCCATCAGTCACCCCTGGCCCCTCTGTCTGCCCTCTGACCCGCTAAGAGGGAAGAGGAGAGCTGCTTCTAAATCCACTGGTGGCATCACACCTGGAAGTCATGTTGCTCTCGGCAAACACCATGATGTGTTTATATGTTTAATTCCACCACAGGGCTCAGGAACAATTTCACTAGCAGTAAAACAGGATGATGTTATATGCACGCATTATAAAATTATAGCCAAGACCACACATGTCCATAGCAAAATTTGCTATTGAACCACAGGTGATAAGCTGTGTCTGCGTTTTTCCATTAGTGCTATTCCTTTTATATTTTCAGCAGCTAGTGATCAGTAGCAGAGACATGACAATAGTTGCCAAAGACTTAAAAAAAAATTGGGGGGAGTGGATCCCTGGCTGGGAATTGAACCCAGGCCACGGTGTTGAGAGCTCCGAAGCCTACCCACTACACCACCAGGGAACCCCCAAGACTTTAAAATTTTTATAGTCAAAAATAATAATAACAAAAGAAAACCCCAAGTGAAATTGACTGAGTGGGCAGGAAGGTAGATGGGAGGGGAGGGATTGTCCCTGACCATTATCAACTGCCTCTAAATTAAAAAGAGAAAGAGAAAGAATGCGGAAAGGGGACCTTACTTGTAAGGAGTCCTGAATCTAGGTGTAAGCCCTGGCCTATTATAAGCTACTCTCAAATTGGAAGGGGGAAAAAGCCCCACCTACTCAACCACAGGCCCTGCTTCTCAAAATTGTATTATATGTAGCTTTGGCCCTCTTCAGAAGGATCATGAGGAAAGAAAGGGGGAGGAGCTCATACTCAGAGATACAAAATTCCCAAACCAAAGAAGTGGGGGTTGCTTTCCCCTCTTGGGTCTGCCCACTCCATCTCTTGGAGTGTACTTTTTAACTTTTAAGTTTTCTATAATAAATGTTAACTTTTCTAGATCTTCATAAACTGTCTCTTGACTGAATTCTTTCCTTTGAGAGACAAAGAACTGAGGGGGAAACCGCCATTTCACGGTAACAAAATTAAGAAAACAATCTATTAGTTTCTTTAAGTTTTAAGGTTTGTTTGTTTATAAATTGGAAAAAGGTGGCCATCAGTTTGTCTTGGGGAGAGACTGAGTACAGCAGAGTGCCTTTGGGTGGGCCAGTAAGCAGATAGAGTCTTGCATGTGGGTACCAGACCTGGGGTTCACCTCAGGATCACTTCTGTACCCCCACAACACACCCTTCTTGAAACATGAAATCCAAAGAAGGCAACTCTGAGCTCCCAACTCAACGAAGTCAAAGCACAACCCCAAGGTCATGAGAAGGCTGCCCAGTCTAACACAGCCCCTGTGATAATGCCCATGGGTTACCTGAGATTTAGAACAAGAAAATGAAGAATCCATTCATCATCCTAAAGTAACCCCCCAGAGCTGGGGGATGGAGTATGATTCCTTCAAGAATCAATGGAAGGATTTGCCTCGCTATCTTCCCAAACACCCACCTTTGGCCGAAACCTCATTCATCGGCCTTGGAAACACCAACACTGGTTTCTAAGCCATTGACAGTCTTCATTAAGGACTCTCAGTTGGCCCCATGGCCTACTCTTGGCCGTAAGAGATTTCAAATCTGGCACTAGATAGCAACATGCTGCGGTAGAAAAAAACACAGACTTGCCTTGGTCTGGGACCCAGACTCACAGACCCTGACCGTGACAAACTAGAGTTTGTCTCTGTCACACATCCACACAGAGGCCCGGTGTTACTTACCCCTGGCCTGTGATTTACCATGTCGGTGGCTGTGCATTCATGGGAAAGGTATAGGAGCCCCATTTATGGTTTTGGGTAGCTTTCATTAACTTATATTCAAACTTTCACAGTTACCAGTGAGCTACTTTCTTTTGCCATTGAACTTAGCAATGGAAGGTGGGTCTTTAGCAATGCTGAGTTACAGTTATAAATGGTTTGAATCAAACAGAGCTATTTAGGCCTCTTGTTTCTTTCTGATAGTTGCATCTCTGCTGATTTGTGCTAAAGTGTGTGCACAGACACACACAAACAAAACCATAAGGAAATACACCACCATGTTAACAATTATTTCTGTGGGGAGATTCAAAGTGATTTTGTTATTGTCTTCTTTACACTGTTTTATTTTATTTTTTTTAAATTTTCTATAGAGTATTACTATTACGATCATAAAAAGAAAATAAGTATTATCAAGGTTTTGTTTTTTATTAAGAGTCTTTGTGGGGATTGATGATAATGGCAATAATGGCAATAATGTCCTGCTGGGGAGCAAAGCCAGTAATTTTTCAGTAGGCCAAAGCAAAACAACCCCCTCCCCCAACATCTTAGCTTCAGGCTTCACAATATTACACAGAACATGGTGTTTTACACACTAAGTCAGAGCCAAAGCTGAGTCTTCATCAAGTGTGTAGGGCAGGCCTGCCTGCTGTGGGCCAGCAGGTAGCGGGACTCCAAGAGGAGAGCCAGGCACCCTGCCCCTGAGCAGGGCACATATTAATGAAAGACAGGCAATGACAACAACACAGTAGAGAAGAGGGACACATGGGGGCTTTGAGAGCACATGGCCGTCTAACCCAAGGAAGGGAGGGCTTGGTGCAGGCCAGGAGGGAGATGGGGGTGGTGGGTTAACAGGGACTGGATGACTCAGGGTCAGGTGAAGGGTTTGGATCTAATCTGTGGGCACTGAAAGCCACTGTGGCATTGTATGGAGAATGATGTGGCTAAATTTGTGTTTTAGATGAATCCTCCAATAGCAGAGGCCAGGGTAGCACTTTGGGGAGGTAAGGGACACCAGGTGACAGATGGTGAGGGCCCCCAGTAGGGAAAGGGCAGGGGATGGAGAAAGGGGGAACATCTAGGGGTCAGAGAGATAAAATGTGTGTGAAAGGAGGGAAGGAGCCAGGATGACCCAGACAAGCTGGGAAAAGAGGAGAAGGAGCCGGTTCTGTATGTGACCAGTGGCAGGGGCTGAGGACAGTGTAAAGACAAGCTCAGGTTCAGGCCTGCCCTGGGTACGCCCATGAGTGCCTTTCTTTCCCAGTCAAACCTTGTTCCCTCTCTGATCTTCACGCACTCACTATCCTAAAAAATATGTTTCCTGTGGTAGGAGGTCCACACAAGGGGAATTCTGTTCATTCTCAATTATGTCTTGAACATTTAAAAAGCGGATGCCTTCCTACATCAGACCTTTTTACTTGGATGAAATAATTGGGCAGGGACCACTCACCCCTTTTTGTGTCAACAGCGGAGACAGCCTGAATCAGAAGAGGTGCATTGGACTCTGAGTACTCCACGAAGACCAGCAGCAGCTTCAGGGCTGTCTTCACCACCAGGCGGAACTGCGCAGAAAAGAGAAACCATCACGTAGCTGCAGACACAGCCGTGTGTGCCCAGAGCCATCGTCTCTGAACAGCAGCGGGCACCCAGCAAGTACACAGACTCCTTCATCAAATTCTAATGCCCTCAGATGGCAGGCATTAGAATTATTCCCACTGCACAGATCAGGAAACTGAGGCACAGAGGACCCTGCCCAAGAACACACTCCTAAAACAATCAGCATTCCTACCCAGGGCCTTTGGTCCCAGAGCTCACATGCAGGGGTTACTCCTAATATCCCAAGATAACTGAAACCGTGGATAAAGGGGAGAGCAACTGAACATTGAATCCGTTACAGCAGTCCCCCGTTATCTGAGGGGGTAAGTCCCAAGACCCCTAGTGGGTGCTTGAAACAGCTGACAGTACTGAACCCTGCAGATACACTATGGTTTTTCCTACACACCTATGACAAAATTTATTTTATAAATTAGGCACAGTAAGAGATTAACAACAATAACATAAAAAAGACAACTATAATAATATACTATAAAATATACTGTATTCCTTTTTGTGATGACGTGAGATGACATAATGCTGACACGATGGGATGACGTAGGCATTGTGACACAGTGTGAGGCTATTATAATATAAGGGTGACCTGAAGGCAAGCACTGTGGCACTAAGATAGTGGATCTGTTCACGGAAGCAGCCACTGAGTGACTACCAGGTGGAAAGCACATACAGCATGAATATGTGGGACAAAGGGATGATTCATGTCCTGGGCAAGACTGAACAGGGCACTGTGAGATTTCACCACGCCACTCAGAATGGTGAGCTATTTAAAACTTATGAACTGTTTATTTCTGGAATTTTCCACTTAATATTTTTGGACTGCGGTTAGACTATGGATAACTGAAACCGTGGATAAAGGGGAGAGCAACTGAACATTGTAAGGTAGGAATGATCATAATTTTCATTTTTCTAGTGAGGACACAGGCACAGCATGTTAAGTGACATGTCCAAGCTAGTTTGGTGAGCAGAGAGATCTGAACCAAATCTCTCTCTTAAAACAGAGCAGAGAAGGCCCGTTGGGGCCTTAGAACACATACTTGCTGGGCCCAGGGCACAGTATTTGTGAGGAGCCACCCACAGCCCAGGGGCCTCCTTACACGTCACAGGTTCCCCACCCAGAGAAATCCCCAAGCCTCCAACTCCAGCTCAGCCAGCCCTGGGCTGTGGCAGCAGCAGAGCTTTCCAGGTTAGCTTCCTCCCTGTCCCCGCAGATGCTGCTGCAACCCTCACCCAGTCTCCTTTCCTGGACCCCACTTCCTTCTAAGAACCTCCTCCTCAAGAAACACACACCAACAATCTCTTGGAAATGGGTTCAAATCATGCACCTGAGAAACAGAAAGCCCACCTGGCCTGCTCAGCCCACCCCCAGCAATTTGCCTGTCAGAGCTCTGCCCCCCACAGGCAGTACCACGGTCGTCGGGAGAGGGGCTTATCTGCACTGTGTCTGCAGGACCTGGAACTACACTTGGCACAGAGTGGGCTCAGTGATGCTTCCTCAGTGAACAATGGAAATCAACTAATGACCAGTCAACCAATGCATGACCCTCACCTCCATCACTGTGGTTGGTGGAGAACCGGCTCTAGGTTCTCCATTTTCAACCTGAGAAAGACCCGGGGCCTTCTAGAGGCACCTTCTCACATCAGAAGAGTCGGGACATGTGTGGACTTCCCAGGGAACCTGGGGCACTGTGCACTCCCCACAGGAAACAGCGTAAAAGCACCACCCACCCTGTCATTTCTCCAAAATCACCTCTACTCCCTTGTCCTTTGCTCCTCTGTCACACTTCTCTAGGAAACCATCTGTCACTTCCTTGATTCCACATGTCTCTCCAGCCAATGCCATGGCTCTCAGCTCCTTTACAGGAAAACTTCTCAGAAGGGTTGTCACAGTCCTGGCTCCATTTCCTCACCTCCAAGTGGCTTCTCAGCCAGAACTGGCAGGGCTTCTATCACACCCAGCAAATTAAATTACTGTCAAGGATGCCAATGGCCCCTCCAATGGTTACTTCCCTGTGTCCATTTTAGCTCAACTCTCAGTGGCACAGGACACAATTAACTGCTCCCAGAAACAATTTTACCCCACTATGGCTGACCACAGCCTCCTACTTGAGTGGACATCTCTTTGCAGGGTCCTTCAATGGTGCTCAATTTCTGGGTGACAAAAGGCCTCATAGTTCACTCGTGGGCCTTTTCCTTCTCTTTTCACACACTCTTCTCCAGGTGAGCTCATCCAGACTCTTGGTTTTAAATTCCATCTGTGACTCAGTGTTACCTGCTGCTCTGCAGACCGGACTAAACTCCTGGGCCAGGTGGTTGCACACTCACCTGAGCCCTGACATCTCCATTCAGATGCTAACGGGCACCTCAAATTCAATGTGGCCAAAACAGAACCCTTGATTTTAACTCATGCTCACTCCAATCCCACCTACCTCACCCAGACTGTTCCTTCCAGTCTCATCTCAGTCCAAGGCCCCGCCATCTCTTGGGTGGCAAGTGGGACTCATCCTGTACTTCTTTTACCCCATTCTCACAACCTATCTACCTGCCAGTCCTGACAGAACTTCCTTTAAGAGCTGTCCTGACTCCATCCACCCCTCCATCTCCCTGCCCACCCTGGACCACGGTGAGAGTCCCTTAAGTATATCCAACCTTGTCCCCGTGAAATTCATTCTCCAAATAGCAGCTGGAGTGACCACTACACACTCAACCCACCAATCACTCTGTATCACATTCAGGATACAATCCACCCCTGCAGGTTTTATGTCCTGGCCTCTGTACAGGTCTCTGACATTCTCTCCTGTCACTCTCCCTCCTGCCCAGTGTGCTCCAATCATCAGTCAATCGATGCATGGCCCTCACCTCCATCACCTTTCTTCCATCATGTGACTGTGTTTTTAACATACTGAAGCTTGTTCACGACTCAGAACTTCTCGTTGGCTAGTCTAACTAGTAAACAGTCACCCTAGGAATGACCTTTTCCTGTCCTTCAGGTCTGAGAAACTTCCTCTCACGGGAAATGCCTTCCTGACTACTTCATCTAAAAGAAGTCCCTTAGTCACTCTCATATCACCCCGTTTTTGTTTTCCTCACATGCTTTATCATGACCTAAAGCTGCCCGTACACAGTTCACCTGATATTCCTTTGTTGTGCCCAGCTAGCACCTGGCAGACATGTTTTACCTCACACACCAGAAACAGCATCTGTCCGAGAGGAGCTGCTGGGTCAGTACTGCCCCCCAAAGGGCAGGCCGGCATGCCCTTTCCACTGGGCTTCTTCAACTCCATCTCCCTTGTATTGCTTGGAGCAAGTCACCTCGGCCCCAGATTTCATTTCCTCGCCCCATGACAGTCCTCAGCGAAGGCGAGGCCCCTGCACAACTGCACCTTGGACAAGAGCCCCTCAGACTTCCATTCTCATGCCGATGCCCTCACCGCCCTGGGAATTGAGTTCTTTAAAGGACTTTGAGCTTGTGAGAACAATTTCACCTTGGTAACTTGAGTCCCACATCTGGTCCTCTGCTCCCTAGGAATAAACTAAATTCCAGAGTACTTTTTGCAACAACTATGAGGGTGGGGGTGGGGGTGGGGAGCATGGCATAATGAACTGCACTGTCTTTGTACATTTAGAACCGAAGAAATTTCTTCAAGTAAATAAAACATCCAGCAAGTCCCGGCTTGGCAAGCTCCTCAGTGGGCGGACTGTCATTATGTGGTTTAAGGCTTCTCAGTGCCTTCCTGGGAAAGAACCTGGCTGCTGCCCAGACCCTCTGCCCCTAATGGTCTCTGCAGGGACCCCCTGATGCCCAGCTCATTAACATTCCTTCTGAGCATCTCTGTGCTCATGGGGCCGATATCGTCCTGCGGACCCAAGACCCCGTTAGCCACTCTCCCCTACCAGCCTCTCTAATTAAGAAACCACTGTTTTCTAGCAAATCTTTTTCTGTCAGCTTCCACATGCCTATTTATGTCTCCTTTTTTGCTGTAAAGACTCTGTTTGGAGTTCTTTTGGCAACGTAATTTAAAACAAACAAACAAACCCCAAAAACCCCAAACTCTTCTGATACATGATTTTAGGTTTCTATGAATTTGGCTTCAACTGAGTCTAAGTTTGTGTTTCTGTATGTTTAGAATCCTTACTATGCAAAATGAATAACAAACATATTAGATAGTTAAACGGCTTTAGAAAAAAGAGAGCATTAGAACAATAACTTTATGGAAATCCATGATACTATAATTGCAAGCATGTCCTAACTAATCATGAAAATATATCCAACAAGGCTTCTCAGAAATACCTTATTAGCCTGATTGCATAGACTTGAAAGTAATGAAAGTACCTTACTTCAAAAGATTTCTACATTAATCCCTCATTTATCCAGAAATCACTTAGTTTGATGCCCTCAAGTATCTGGAGTGCAGTCAAAACCCTCCAGAGTGTTGGAACAGCCACAATACAGGCCACACAACCCATTCCTCCAAGTCCAAACTCCCTGCTTGTATCAAAGCTCTTAAAAATCTGCACTTTCCCAGCCAGGGAACTATCCCTGCCCCCCTAAATCTGCACTTGGTATCACTTGAGCTTTCCTTAGACATTATTGAGACTCCGAGCCCACATTCACTGAGAAGGGCCAAACCAGCGGCTGGTGATGGATCAGGAGAGGGAGCCCCACCACGGCACCAAGGGCCAGGGTCATGAATGAGGATGGTAGGAACAAGCTGCATGGATGGCAACGCACACACCACTGCCTGGTTCAGACACTGAAGGCTTCGCAGAGGGACACGGTAGTGTCACTCCAATCTGACCTGTCTTTCAGCTCTGCCTGGTGGGTCCCTCATGCTCTAATGAAGTTTCATTTCAGTGCCTTACAGGTTCAAACACTTGCTCACCTGTCTAGCACTGAGAAAAAAATCAGTAAGAACTGATCCTTATGGAAGATTGTTCACTTGGGAAGATAAACCAACCAGTCACAAGAGAGTTCAACAGAGATGCAGGGAAGGAGGAGTCAGAAGCAGTGGTCCAAACACAAACAGGCTGGTGCGGACACTGCAGATTCCTGCCTGGAGGTCCTGAGTGACCACTTCCTAAGGGTGCTGCTGAAGGAATTCACAGCCTGGATGGGGGTGGCCTGGCTGACCCCATTTAAGGTTCCTCTCCATTGCAAGATGCTCTGCTTCTTTCAACAATGTTTTCACACCTTCCACATGCCCAACACTCAGGGAGGTTCTGTGAGGGAGAAAGGAAGCCATAGCCCTGCTTTCAAGGTGGTTTTCCCACTGCCAAGAGAGGACCTAGAACACTTCCACACCACAAAACTGAGTGTTATCCATACCAGCAACCCTCAGAGCCAGATCACCGAGGACAGAAAGTCCTTCCCCAGGGACAGCCCTTACAGTGAGGAGGAGAGTTGGTCGGAAAGCCTGGGAACCTGGGCTTCCATGGAGCGGAAGAGCTGTGTCATGGCCTTTGAGTTCCTGCTGACACAAGTGACACTGGGGGTCTAGGTTCAGCCTTTGGGCTACACATTACTTCCTTTTCATGTGATTACATTCTAGGGAATGCTACTATTCCATTTTAATGCCGTCCATTCTAATAAATTATGCTTTAATTATGCTTTATCTTGCTTTAAAACATACAGCTAAATGACAGCGTGTAACAGGAATCAGAGACAAGCCCTTTCTACAGGGGAAGACAGGAGCACGGGGTCAGCTGTGAATTGCTGTGCTTCTCGTATGTTTTGCACATTTAGGCGGGGGTGGGAGGCTACTGGGCTGACCTTAACTTTCCGCTGCAGGTCTCAGTTTGCATGCTCTGTGCCTGCTCAGTATGCAACAGAGGCCCTGAGTCCTCAGAGGAACGGAGATGCCCGTGACATAGGGATGTACCCTTTGCCGGGTCAGAGCTCAGAAAGGGGACTTAGGCTCCAGATCCCATGAACAACTCAGGGCTCCAATGTCACCTCCCTGCCAGGGAGGGTGGGATGGAGGGCAGCAGGAAGGTGCCGACGCAGAGTTTTTTGTTTTTTTGTTTTTTAATTTTCCATGTCAATCTACAGGGAGGGTGTGGAGTCAACCTGTGCAGAACGGGAAGTCTAGGTTTTAGATAAAATGTAACCACCAGATGTATGCAAAAGGAATAAACGGCAATTTTCCTCAATAATTTTGCACTTAAAAGCAAACTGGAACTCCCTTCATGTTTTGTTGTACTTAAAGAAACCCAAGAACTATACTTAGCAGGTCAAATATGCTGCTTATTGAGTATAAATGAAAGTATTCCGAAACATCTTCAAATTCCTACTTCTCTTCTAAAAAAAATTAACCACCATAAAAAGGGAACAATTTCCAAACCTCAGGATATATACAAAGGGGCTTAGAAAAACATGCTTCATTCTCTTTGCTTCATTTTTTAATTTAAAAAGCAATAAATATGTTATAGAAGTGGATGCTGGTTATTAACTAAATTAGAAATTGGTAAGATAGCTTGATCTATTAAGCTTTGTCACTGTTTACAAGCTTACCAGAACTAAGAATATCCTGAGTATTTTAACAACAACAACAAAAGAAAAATTCAAGTGACTTAAGGTACTTATCTAAGAACTTCTCAGTTCAACACTGCCTGTCAATGATATATACTTCAGGTCAGAATTCCTGGGCAAGAAGTTCAGAATGGTCACCAATAAAGTATGGCCCCAAATTTGTTACCTGAGTACAGAACTCTGGGCCTTTGCTTCTCAGGTGTCCCTAAAAACGTGTAGACACCAGGGTGGGCACATTTGCCAAGACAGGAAGTCACCTGTGTTATAGGCTAAGGCTTCAGGGCCTGATAGTCGACCTGCTTATGACCTGATGCAATTTGCAAAAACCGAACCAGCTTTGTGATTCACATAGTAGCCAGTGCATTGCTGGATCCCCTTAAGTTTTTACTAGTGGATAGGAAAGCTTGAAGAATGTAAAATACAGCGGACTAGCAAAAAAATAATTAAAATAAATGTCAAAATGATCAATAATACTAAAAGTGAACATTTTCTCCTATTGAAATAAAATGTGGGGGCTTAGCTGGAGGCTTCTTTAAAGAATAATGATTAAAAGTGGACGAAACCAGAAAATATCCACTTTACTGACTTTCTCTTAGGATAATCAATGAAGAATTAGGTAATGTAGGTACTGCAGGTACAACAGGGACTATAAATCCACTCGTACTGTTAACTCAGCAACACCAGAAACTCTGCCCTGAAATGCTTGCTGCTTTAAGGAACACCTTGATCGTATTTGCAAAATGGAGGGAAATCAACAAGGTTGGGTACTTTTCTATTTTGTGACATCCTCATTTTCAGATGCAAAACCTCATGTTCTATGAGGCTATGCAACTTGTCACACAGTTAATTTCTGAAAGAAGTCGAAGAAAAACACAGGCCACTCTGATACTTCCTGCTATATTACAGGGAACCTCATCTTTCCTTGTGATGCAAAAACTTACGCCTTTGGGGGAATGTGAACCACCCATGTCTACTCTTTCTCCAGCTGCTAGTCCTTGGCCACCTGCCCTCAAAGGGCGGGAGGGTGAAAGCCCCACCCCTGCTCCTGTTCCTCGCATTCATAGGGTTCTGGTCTATATAAATTACTAAACCGCCATTCTGGTTTATCAATAAGCCTCTTGAGAGTTGAGGAACCACAAATCTGCTCCCTAAATGGAATGGAGAAACTGCTGCTCCAGCCCTGTGCTGGGAAACCCACCCCGGACTACGGGGTCCCCTCAGCACACTAGTCCCTGTGAAGACTGGCCTGACCCTCAGGTCTCCTTCTCTGACATCTTCCTGAAACAATGACTAGGAAGTCTTTTTTCTTCTTTTTCTTCCACATGAGACTATTCTCACATGTATGTATCCAAGAATTAAATAAGAGAGAATTAGTTTTCTGATAATAGCTAAATAGCCAGCAGAAAAGTGATAGCCCTAAGGGGAAGTGGTCCCTTTGTATGCAAAATGTCTCTTAACACAAATATTACGTGAATGTGCCATTAAAACTCATGGAATTTAAAAAATCTTACCTAATGAAATGTTGATAAACATAGAAAATATTCAAACACAAGCTTATTCACTAAATATGTTTTCATGAAATTGGAAACAACAAAGTTCTTTAAAATTACACAGAATCAGAAACAATGTGACTATTTTACCATATGAGAAAAGTCAAATGAATTATAGCACATTTGTATGACAGAATATTATAGAGGCATTAGAGATTATGTTTTTAAAATACTGAAATATAACAGAAAAATGTTTTATTTTTATATTTATAATATATTTAGAGTTAACTATGTAAGAAAAATTTAAAAGAAAAGTCAGAATCATATGAAGTTAAAAATCTTTATATCCCTATATCATTTCAGGTGGTTTTTTTTTTTACTTTAATTTTTTTGTATTTCTGAGGTTTTATACTAGAGAGTACATTACATTTATAATCATAAAAAATACAGTAAAAGTTTAAAAGGTTATTCTTAACATTAAGATTTCATATTACACGAATAAATATTAGCTGTTGTTTTCTTCAGTCTGTTATCATTAACTACATGATGAAAGTTAGTTTTAATTTAAATTTCTATTAATAAAATACATATTAATTCAATAATTTGGAAAGATTAAACACAAAAATGCAATAGAATTTCTCGGTTGAATAGCTCTCATGATGTTGAATATATTAAAAGTGTTTTTAAATCTAAACTTCTGGCTGCTATTTAGAAAGCTGCAAAGAGTGTTGCTCCAAACCTAATAATAATAAAAGCAAAATAATCATTAAAATTATAACTTTTCTTAAGTCCATGACACAGTAGGGGTTTCAGTGCAATCAAGTAACCTGAAATCTAAGGAGGGACAGCTTTCCTTCTGCCAAGAAAAGATAGGACACCAGGAATGACCTATCTGAGGCAGAGTAGGGAAGGAAGATGGAGCCATCATACCAAGCAGTAACAAAAACTCAGATAATGGTTTTAACAAGGTGCCAAAGGCCCAGCGTGAACTACCGTGAGAGTATGGAACCCCTGGGAACTACAGACAAAAGGACTCAGCATCCACTTACAGGTGTCCTCCAATCACCTCCACAGCACTCATGACATAGCGCAAGACCTAAGAACATCTCCCCATGGGTAGGCCTGGGGGTGCACAGACAAGTAACCAGGGAAATAGCAACAACCCACAGGAGGATGGGAGCTTCCACCACACCACCTGGAAAGGTGGGGAACCACCCACAGGGCCTTTTCCTCTATGAGACAAAAGCCATAAGCCACAGGGAAGGGCAAAAAATCTTGTTGCTCCCTAGACAACCGATATAGGAGAAAGGAAAAGAATACAACTCCTGGGCCAGGGGCAGGGAACCATTCTGAACCTAGACCTTTCAAGGTCTTCTACAACTGTGGAAGGTAAAGGATCATTGAGATTGCCTCACTCCCAAGACCCTCCTGAAGACTAATGCGGGGCCAAAAGGACAGAGAAAGCCCAGGCCCCCACTCCTAGCCTGGCAAGCACCAACAACAGTAGTTTATCACTAAGAGAGGGGCAGGAGCATGCTGACAGACCCTCTCTGAGGTTCAGACACCCAGGGAAGGTCTAAAGCTGAGAGTGAAAAAGGAACATTGAGAAAAACTTTCGGGCAAACCAGCACTCACTCTAAGCACAAGATAATGCTTTAGGAAACTTGGAAACAGGTGGTGCAAGGTCGGTAACCATGGCAACAGCAAAGCCAAACCCAGCTCCACTCATGAGGAGACTGACAACCTTTCCCTCTAACAGCCCAGCGTTAGAGGCTTGCCCATGTATAGGCATTAACACCACTGACCTCAATCGATACTGTCCTGCACATAACACCAAGCTCTCAACCAAAAATCACAAGACGTACAAAAAAGCAAAGCTACCTCAAATTCCCACCTCTGCTCTTAAGAAGCAAAGCAATCAACAGAACCAGACTCAGATGTGGCTCAATGTTGGAACTGTATAATTCACTACAATTAGTATGTTAAAGACTAATGGAAAGGTGGCGAGCGTGCAGGAACAGATGAGAAAGTTCAGCAGAGGGAAACTCTGAGAGTCAAATGGAAAAGCTGGAAATAAAAGGTATGGTAAAAGAAATGAAGAATGCATAAGTTAATCAGAAAGACTCAGCACAGCTGAGCAAAGAATCAATTAACTTGATGACAAGTCAACATAAATTGCCCCAAAGGAAACACAATGAGACAAACAGAGTGAATAAAAATTTTACCCATGCAAAACATATTATTTTATGTCGGTCACTGGAAATGTTTTAAGCTCTAAAGCTTTCTTTTCCTGGACAGAAGCCAAATGCAGGATCTTAACAAACATCTTCTTGAAGGTTAAATGATTCTAATGAAGGCCCATGGCTCTATTTCCTAATGTAAAGATTCCAAGATGCAGAGATTAAAAACTTTGGGAAATTATGCAACTTAAACGATAGTATAACTGATGCTTTATTACAACGAGAACAGGAGTTTAGATAACCATGCTTCTCAAGACAGAAACTGTATTTCTTTTTTTAAATATTTGGACCCATCAATGAAAAGAATCCTTCATAACACTACTAAGAATAACTGAGCCTAATATTTGACGGTCTGAGAATTTACAATGCAGGCACCTCAAACAATCCAAACTTAAAATCGGTAAGCCTTAAGACAACATGGAGAATACAGAAGAGTTGCCACAAGTCTATAAAAAGTTAACTATCCCAATTTTCAGAAAAGGATTAAAGGCGAAGTCCAAAAATGGTATCCTACACTTCACTACCCCCACTACTGATCCCTGGCAATATGCTCCAGAAGATGAGAGCCCTTAGAAGAGAGAGGACAATAGCCAGGAGCAGCAGGTTCCAGGTGGCAAGCTGTCAGCTTTTTCTAAGCACTGCAGGATGGCGGACTTGTGGGAAAGAGTTGTTAGCTCACAACACTGGGCACTTACGTGCAGGCACAAGGCTCAGTGTTTTACATATTCTTCACTATCATTAGCTCCGTTTTACAGATGAAAAAATAACCTTCTGAAAGGGTCACAGGTCTGTTTGACCCTAAAGCTACGTGTTACCACTAGAGGCAGCACACCTGACTCAGGAAGGCCTCGTCAATTCAAAGGAGAGACAAGGATGGGTGATCAGAGGGTTAGGTATCTTCCCACTACCTGCACCCAAATGATCCTAACACGCCAGACTAATCAGCATCACCCTGCATGCTCCGCCGGCTTATACATCCCTTACCTCTCTCGACATCTTGGTCAATGACACAGAAGCTCTGCTTATTAACTTCATGTTAAATCAAATCAAGATTAAGAGTTAATAAGATGAATGCCAAAGCAAAATTTACAAGTACCTTGAGGTTGAAACTCTGGACTGAAATCAATGGGAAAAAATGCAAAGCCCTGCCTTTAGGTTTAGACTGGAAGAGACTGGCAAGCACACATGTGTAGGGGAAAAAGAAAAAAAACACAACCTAGGAGGTTTGGTAGATTCTGGGTTTCATTTGAGCCAATGCCCAGAGCTACTGCTGTAAAGTCTAATAAATCAGAGGTGAAATTTGTGAAAGAAAGATGTATCACAGGGGGCTACCATATTACTAGTCTTTGTTCAGGATGGACAGAAAAGTTAGTAACCTGTATCATGAGGAATTGCCTATGTCCCCAAGGAGTATCTGTGGAAACCATTGCATATAGCTTGGACAGGATGACGTAACTACCTATAAAAACTCAATGAGCTTCCATGGGGAAGTGTGTGTACATGTGTGTGTGTGTGTGTGTGTGTGTGTGTGTGTGTGCGTGCATGTGTGTGTGTTTCTCCAGAAAGCAGTGCCCAGCGTTTGGTCAATGACAGAGAGACAGACGCAGGTCCCAATAAGGAAGGCTTTCCCCGGATTCCAGTGTCCCACAGGGACTCAGAAGTATCAGGAACGTGGCTAGTGGACACCCCGAACACCTTTAACAAGACTACGCCACCTCTTTAAGACCGTGATTCTTACATTATGTAACTCAAAAAACACTTCAGATCTCATCCACACATGGATCATCTGAGTAGCTCATACAGCAGTGACACACCAATGGTGCTGAGACCAAAGGGCTCACTGCGTCTCCTCTCCTCCTCCACCGGCCACCACTTCTTGGAGCACCTAGCACCTTGGAGATACCTGCTTCACTCTGATGGGGACATTGCCTTCATCTTAAAACCAACATACCACAGCTTCCCTGCCAACAGACCCCAATTTCCAACTTCTCTCCTCCTGCCAGAAGCAATGCTGTATTCCCAGATTCAAAACTGTGATGCCCCACCTTTGACTGCTGCTTTCACCTTTCCACATCCAGAAACCCAACCCTAGGAAGCTATTCTTCAAAATGTCTCCATATTTCCATTATTCTCTGTTTCCACTGCAACTCTTGACCAGGCTCATCACCTCACAGCATTGATTCTGCACTAGCCCCGAGCTTCCCATCCCTGTCCATTTCTCCCCCTCCACCACTCCATTTTACACACCATGGGTTACTTCACATCATCATCATCTTACTGTCCTAACAAGAAACTTTTAGCAATGTCAGAGAGACAGAGAGAGAGACAGAGACAGAGACAGAGAGAGAGAGAGAGAGAGAGAGAGAGAGAGAGAGAGAGCAGGAGCAATCACATAGCTCTCTAATCTGTGTGAGAAATGTATGCATGGGAGAGGGGTGCTGTGGCCAGGGCTCCCCTCAGCTCAGGTTTGGTAGCTGGGCTGAGGGAAGTAGAGAGGCAGGCTCAACCTCACACAAGTACAAAGGATATCCAGAGATCTGCAATCAGCACCCTGGGGCACAGCTGGAAGAATTAGATTCAGTGAGGCTGACAGAAAACTAGAGAGGCCAGGGCGAGCCAGGGTAGACAGCAACACAGAGAAGACAGATTCTATGAATGCATCAGCAGGCAACCCTGGGGAACCCACAAGGAGTTAGGAGGTCCCTGGGGCCTCCCCATGGGCCACAGGGGAATTCATACAGATATAGAGAGACAGGCGCACTGTGTTAAGGTGACAAAAGGCTATGCTGTATAAGCTGAATCATCATATCCAATTAATTAGACTTCCAGATGTATGAAGAGGAAAACGAAATGCCATACCATGTGAGAAGTCATGGGGTAGGCCCCTGCTCTTATCTCTGACTAGAGAGTTTAAAGATGGGCTTTTGTAAACAGAATAAAACATTTTATTGAAAACACTTTTTTCTTTCTTTTAAAAAGTAATTTTTTGGCTGCAAAATCATTTTCTCCTCTGGCTCTGAGTCTCAAATATCTGCAAATATGCATTGCATAATGACCCTTTGGCAGGCTGCAAAATCCCATCTTGTTGCCTTTCATGGAAAGAAAAATGAAGAATTATGAAGACAGAGGACAAGTTTCTCTAACCCAGGATTTCATTATCAACACCATGACTGTTGAAGGCAAAACCTGCTGGATCTCAAGATAAACCTTGTAGGTTCTGAGAAATCTCTCAGTCAGAAGAAAGCCCTAGGAGCCCTGGCTTTCCTAACTTCTTAATTTCATTTACACCAAGGAAACCTCCTGTGATCATATCACCCAGTTTGTATGTTTAAGAAAGGAAATGAGGCTTCCTCCTCCAAACCTGAGTTTTAGGTGGTGCATCCACTCTTCTTGCAGATTCCTCACTATCCAGACGGGGGATATGGAGGATTGCAGAGGACACCGTATTGGTTTTGTAAATAGGAGGTGATCTCATTTAAACTACACTGAAAACAAACTTGGTGGCTGTTGCTATTGCTGACTTCTGGCCACTAGCCTGGAACTGAGCATGCCCGGCAGGGCCATGGGAGGCCTTCATCTGACATCACAATATCCGGTGTGGGCATTGTCCATGGTCCCCTTTTTAACAACAGCATAAACTCCAAGGCTCAGGCTGACCCTTGCATCTATTTTCTTGTTGTCATACTGACTGTCCCAGAGCTGAACATAGGAACCAGAGATTATTATGGAATTTCCTCTGGAAAAAAGAAAGATGGAGAAACACACACACACACACACACACACACACACACACACACACCCCAGCACTGATCTGGTGCTGATGCCCCAAGTGGCTAGTGAGGAGGCAAACACCCCACCCACAAAAAGGCCCAAAGAACAGTTGCCCCAGAGCCTGGAACACTGTGTGTGCTACCCAGGAGGAGGCTGGGGAAGCAGAATTCCTACACATGCAGTCTTGAGGGCTCTTAATTTGGTGATTGCTCCATGGTATTTAGAAATGCAATATGGAGTTTCCTGGGTGTTCCTTTCCGGTGGGTTGTTTTCCATGCAGACTGATTCCAAAGAAAAATCCACAGAATGCTGCTGTAATGCCAATGGCTCTGAGTCTTCCTTCCATCTACTGGGTAGACAGATGCATTTCTGAGGGGGATGTTTCCTTTCGCTCATCCCCTCTTTTTCTTTCCTTCCCCTATGGTCTTTGCTCTCATATTTTCCCATCTCCTCTTCCTTGTGTCTTTCCTCTCTGTATCTTTTCCTCCCCCTCCCATCCCAGGAGTTGTCCTCACTTGTGATGACCTAAAAAAACGGCTACTTTTCCTACTATAAGCAAGCATGTGAGGTCTTACCCCTTTTAGAAATAGGCCTGACTGCTGGTAATTTTATCATGATAATAAAGTGATGAAGATTTATTTATTCAGCCATGACATATACCAAAAGTCCATTTTTATTAAAAAATCTCCTCCCATCTCCCTAGCTTTTGGGGTGCCTGAGATGATCCGGAGATCCTTGGGAGCAGCTCCAAATAAACATGAAGGTTGGGGAGGGCTCCCAGCAGAAGGAAGGGAAAGACATAAGATGCCGTAACAGGATATGAGATATAAATCTCCCCTTGGCCTGGTTACTTCAACCTAGTGGGCCCAGCATTCCACTCAGCTTCCAAGGTCACCTACAGCAGTTTGTAAATAGAGTAATTTCCATTTTCCATAGAAAGCAAAGCCAAATAAAAAATAAGAGGGAAAAAAGGTTTTCAGTCTCCTGAGAGAAACCATGGCTGTTTCTATTATGAAACAGGGAAAAATTTCTGTCATTCATAATACTAGGAAAAGGAACGTGGAGAGGAAGATCCAAGGGTCAACCGAGGACCTGGGACCCAATGGGTATTGCATACCTGTGCCATTCTCAGTCACACAAGAGCACAGTCACTAAACTCCAGAAGTCTGAAAGGTATAGCCTCGAATTAGATCACTTCTTGACACAAAGTCAAATCAGGGCTGAGCACTCCTGCAATTCTTGGGAAGCAGAAAATGCAAGGCACAACCAAAAGGTGTGACTCAGCCCTGAGAGCATGACACTGGGGCATGGCACCGTTGACAGGCTTGCCAAAGTGGGTTGGCGGTGAGTGCTGGGATGGAGAATGGTAGAGGCTGACCACATGCTCTGCAGGGACCCCTGGAAAGCTACGCTGATTCTGTGACCTGCTCAAGTCAGGTTCCAATCCCCACACAGGTTCTTTAAACCCTCGTCTGTCTGACTCTGTTGCTCACTACAGTCACTTTGATCTCCTCCATGATGCCCTACCCCACCCTCACCTCAAAAGCAGATCACACTCCAGCTTTGGTTCACCTGTACTAGATTAGGAGAGGATCCTTTCTTCCTACTTCTTCCAAATCTCCCCTCCAACTAGGTCCTTCACAGCCCCACCTGAGAATCCAGAGAGAATCCACACGCAGCTTCTGGTACACCTCAAATGATGGGATGGACCTGTCTCCTTGACTTAGCACTTCCACAGTGAGGGCCTCACAGCCAAGGCATGGCTGATGTGCCAATATCCAATGGAGGAAATTGGATACATTTTCATAACTAAGTTTTATTTCCTCAACTACAAAATGGGAATGACATTATTTACCTTATAAGGGTCTCAAGTGGATTAAGAGACAATGTTTGTAAGGCAATCTACTATGGTGCCTATTGCCTGGTAAATCTTTAATACCTGTTGGTCACTTTTATGACAGATGCTAGATATACATATCTACAGCATATCATTATGTGCTTAAGTAACTGAATATATATGAGCATGAAATACAGCAGGTAAGATTGAGACTATCTCTACGGTATAATTTTTAAATTAAACATGAAAAGCCAGAGGTGCTGAAAGCATTTGATTAAAACTTAAAAAAAGAAAATATAAAATGCATTAAAGAATCTTAAACTCTTCACAATTTGAGTGTATTTTTAAGTCTAGAAAATAGGAGTCCTCATTTGTATGGTGACAGGGCTGGAACCAAACTGAATAGGATTTCTTTCTGCAAAACCACCTCAGAGAGGGTAACAAAAAGAAAGATGTATGATATGCAAACTAAATAAAATCTTCTCTTACCTTTGACCCAATGAGAGTGTACAGCCACTGAATGGTTTCATTGTGGTTTATTACTCCATTCATCCCATCCACATACAACATAATCTGGCCTAAAGCTGCAGAAAAGACGAGAAAAAAAGCAAGGAGACGTGTAAATACAATTTTTAATGATCATAATGTCAGTTGAGATTTCCATACTTTAAGTATATAGCACATTAAGAACCAAATCTCAAGAGAATTTCTGGGCTCTGAAATTAGCAAAATCTCATTTCAGAAAGAAAGTGTTTACCATAGCAGAAGAAACAAGGGCTATTCCTGGTGTCTAGAAGATGCAATTAAGGCACCAAATCTAGTGACTGTAGTTTCTCTGTGCCTTGATGTATAAACACATGTTTTTATGTTTCTATATCTGTGTGTAGACCCAGACTGGGCAAAGACATCCACAAGATGGTGTCCTGGGTGTGGCCTCCTGCTGGGGCCAAAAGGACAGATGAAGTTTTCAAAAGCAACCTGTCTAGTGCACCACCGGTGGTCTGGCAGGCCCCAGATGCTATGGGACCAACCTGAGCTAATACCATGGAATACTTTAGATAAGAGACACATACATACTTAAGTATTATTTGTAATTACTTTTAAATATTTTGATATTTAAAAAATGTCAGAAATCATGAAAAGTATCATTTGTTAGAAACAATGTCCTAAAATTTTAGTTAAGGAAAATACAGTCACCGCATATTGTCATTATTCAAAAAGAAAATACAAGCCATGTTATCACCTCCACAAAAACAAAACAAAACAAAACAAAACAAATAAAAACTCCATTTTTTCAGCTCTTTAGTATCAAAATAATTTGGATTGTAGGCAATGAACAGAAGTTACATATTTTAAATAGACCTCCTAACTCTTATGTCACTCATAATTAATTGGCATGGCATTGACATTTTTAGAAACACTTTTTTTTTTCTTGGTAACAGTAGGACATCGAATTTTAGAAAACTGGAAAATATGCAAGAGTAAAGTGAAAATAATTTATAATCCCATAATTTAAAATAATCATTACTGATATATTGATGTATTTTTCTTACATTCTTTCTTTTATGCATTACACACACACAAGTGTCTATGTAAGTTGTAGGCAACAGTCTATATCAAATAGCGTTGCTTGAAAAGACCAAAACACAAAATAGTGGGTATAGACTAATTCCAATGGTGATGTTGGAATACCTTTGTTATCCTATCCAAAAAAAGGCAAAGTAACAAAACCACATAATAATTCTGAGAAAAATTATGCTCCTAAGTATTTAAGAACTCAAAATTTTAAAAACTAATTGAACATATCCTTAACACAATAGAAAGAGTATTTTTGCAAATAACAGATTTATTTTCCATTTAATGGTGAAACACTGGAACTATTCCCATAAAAATCAGGAGTCATTTTTAAATGATGCCCACTAATCCTGTGATTATTTAACACTGCTGTAGAGTTTCTGGCAGATTTAATAAGATGCAAAAATAACGAGAGGTAAGATGGTTAGAAATGAATATGTAATACTGTCAGTATTTGCAAGAAATACTATACACCCAATGAAATATTCATTTATAGAATTTATAATGAAGAGATCATGATTACAACCACTTTCTCATCTAATTGAAAAACATGTATGTGACATACAAAGAACATCAAAGTTTGATACAAAAAGATAATACTACATAAAAGGACATGTGACAGCAATGATGACAAAGGTTTAAATGATGTACTGTATAAATAATTCATACAAATTGATAAGAAAATACTAAAGGCCCACAGAAAAAGACAAAGGCATTTCATAAGAGAGACAAATAGCTGGCTTACAATAACACACAAAGTTGTTTTTTCTTACTACAATAAAAAATATAAATTAAAACAATATTGAGGTAGCATTTTCACTTAAATCATCAAAGGTATTTTTAATAGAAATGATTCAGTTAAATTGCTAGAAAGGTTAAACAAGTAACTTCACACATTACCAGTGGCAGGGCAAATTGGTGCAAATCCTGTAATAAAGCTATGTAGTGCTGTAATTGTTTTTAAAATAGTTACTACATATTTAGTGCCTACTATGTGCCAAGTCTGATGGGGGACTTTAAATGTGCTATTATGACAACAGCCCAACTGTGCAATGCATTCTATTACTCCCACATGACAGAGGGAAAAACTGAGGCTCTGACCAGTGAGAGAATGTACCCCAAACACCATCACCACTGAGTGAGGGAGTCCACCTCCAGGCAGGGCGAATGGCCGTACTCAGAGCCTCAAAGCCCTCTCTAAGCTCTTTCTGAGTCATTGTGATTTCTTAAGGAAATAATCCCACATTGAAGAATAAAACAAAAAGGATAAAGCAAAACATACTCACTGAAGTGCTATCTATTATATAATATCAAAATATCAACTGAAACCTAAATATCTATCATAGTTCTAGAATCAGCATCCACAGTAATTTACCAAAGCTATGTCCTAACCTGTAAAATGTTTCTGATAAAATAATTAAAAAGTAGAGCATGAAAAACATCACATAATTCAATAAAAACATTACGATCTCCATACATAGGGAGGGAAATCCCATGATATTCTAAGTGTTATGATTGGGTGTATGTTTCCTTGGATGTATTTTTTTTTCTTTTTCCAGTTTTCTATTATGAGCATCTATTACTTCTGCACTAGAAAAGTAAACATATATATATAAAAAACAACAAACTAAGCCTGTAAATGTAAAGTGTTAGGTGCTTTTTCTTGGTTTTCAGAATTTTTTGCTAGCCCATCCCTCTCAGCACACCTCTCCCTCTTTTAGAAAGACATAACCCCCTCTTCAGGGACAGAGCTCTGAGACTTCAGCACATTCTGACCCATTTTTCCCTTCTCTCCTTTTCTCCTACTCTTCTTCCTTCCGGAACAACCTGGCAAATCTCCAGGGAAGGGGAGTTTGCACCACAGTCCTTTGCCCATTTGAATCCCACTGATGAGTAAGCAAATCAGAGGCAGATTTCAGCATCTTCAAAATCAGCCTGAAGGCACAAGTGAGAAATAATCCAGACTCTTCAGCCTTTGGGACTAGCATCCTTTGGGAGCACCCTACCACCAAAGCTGAAAAGCAAGGAATGAAGTTGCAGCCTAACGGCTCAGGGTCTCTGGGACTGCAGGAAGCTCGGAAAGGCGGGATGCTGCTACAAAGGAGAGGCAAACATTTAGAAGCCATCTTGAATTTCTGTTTTCTCCCTACGACCTGTTTCCCAACAAGATTCAATTGATCACACTGGAGGAGGAAAGTCACAACAAAGGTCATGTCGAGTATTCAGGATTCTGATCACACTGATTTGTCAACAGTATTGTGGCAATCAAAAGATTTCTTATCTTTTGTCCCCTAACCCCAGTGCTAAAGCACTGCTTCCTGTAAAACTCACTGCAGACACAAGGTGGCGCTAAATAGATTCAAGAGGGTTAATACTGCGCTATGATTCAACAGCAAAGTCCACCACCCTAAACGCGGGTCTGTGAGTAAGACTCACACAGAAAGAAAAGGAGATAAAGGCCTGGGTCACAGGAGCCACAGAAATTAGTGGTTTGCGTTTTCAAGAAGAATTAGGAGAATGCCAGAACAGAGTGGTGGGTAACAGCACAGTGCTTTTAAAAAGAGACTGGCCAAGGCATTTGTTGTTTGGCCATGCACGGAATTTACTCTTAGGCATCTCTGATAATTTTTCTGTGCTGCATTTTTCTCATCCCCAAAACTGGATAGTAATGCTGTAGTACCTATTTTTCAGGGGTATTGTAGGGACTGAATTAGAACAATGCATGAGTCAGAGTTAAGTGCTCAATAAATGTTAGTCATGTGAACTATCTCACTGAAGTCAAACATCAATTACCGAGAAGCACAAGTTCAAAGAATCTCAGAAACAAAGTGGGGGAGTGAGCCTTCTGCCTAACTTAAAGTCACAAAGATTTTCTGCTATGTTTCTTCTAACAATTTTATAGTTTTATTTTTCATATTTAGATATATGATCCATTTTGAGATAAATTTTTGTATAAAGTGGGAGATTTAGATTGAGGTTCTTTTTTTTCATGTAAATATCCAATTGATCCAACAACATCTGTTGAAGAGACTATCTTGATTTGCTTTTGCAAATTTGCCAAAAATCAACTGGCTAAATTTGTGTGGATCTATTTTTAGATTCTCTATTCTGTCCCACTTACCTGTGTACCCCTTGGCAGAACCCACACTGTCTGGATTATCACAGCTTCATTGTAAGTCTTAAAATCAGGTAGCATGATTCCTAAAATGTCATTCTTTATTTTCAAAACTGTTTTGGCTATTCTTGTCTTTTGGTCTTTTCATATAAAACTTCAGAAGCAGCTTGCCCAAATCTACAAAAACAAATCTACCTGGAACTATTAGGGGAAATGCACTAAATCCATAGATAAATTTTGGGATAACTGACATCTTTACTATGTTGAATCTTCTAATCCATGAACCCATTATGTCTATTAATGTACATCTTCTCTGATTTTTTTCATCAGTGTTTTGTCATTTTTAATTACAGATCTTGTATGTGTTTTTTTGCTAAATCTGTAAGTATTTCACATTTTTAAAACTATTGGAAATAATATTTTAAAAACTTTTTCATTCTCAGCTATTTATCCTAATATATAGAAATAAAATTGATTTTTCCTGTCAGTTTTGTATCCTGTAACTTTACTAAATATATTAACTCTAGGGGTTTTTTAGGTTTTGTTTTTGTATATTTCCTGGTATTTTCTACATAGACAATAATGCTGTCTGTGACAATGAAAAATTTTATTTCTTCCTTCTCAGTCTATGTCTACCTGCCCCCACTCCATCACCTCCCTAGTCTTATTGCACTTACTTTCAGTATAATGTTCAATAGGTGTGGTAAGAGTGGACGCACTTGCATTTTTCTCAGTATTAGTGGAAAAGCATTTAGTTTTTCACCATCAATTATGACGTTAGCTATAGGTTTTTGTACATTGCCCTTCATTAGGGTTAGGAAGTTACCCCCAATTTCTAGTTTGCTAAGAGTTTTTATCATCCTTTGGGAGCACCCTAATGGATGCTGAATTTTGTCGAATACTTTTTCTACTTCAACTGATAATGTGTGTTTTCCTCTTCTAAATGTAACGTATAGAATGAATTTCAAATATTGAACCAGCCTTGCATTCCCTCTTGGCCTTGATACATCACTCTCATTGTTGGATTTGCTCAGATTATGCTGAGGATTTTTGCATATTGGCTCATTTCATATCACAGTAATGTTGGCCTTATAAAATGAATTGGGAAGTATTCTCTCCTCTTTTATTTTCTGGAAGAGACTGTATAAAGTTGGCTTTATTTGGTCTTCAAATGTTTGGTGGAATTAGCCAGGAAACCATCCGGGCTTTGAGACTCCTTTTTCAGAAGGCTGTTAACTGCAGGTTAAATTTCTTTAATAGTTACAGTTTATAATAGTTATAGTCATAGGGCCAGTTATGTTATCTATTTCATTTTGGTTAAGTTTTGGTAGTTTGTGGTTTTTAAGGAATTGGTCCATTTCCTCAAAGGTATCAATTTTATGTGCTTAGAATTGTTCATGGTGTTCTCTTAATACTTATTTAATGTCTTGTGGGTTACTCATAACATCTCCCCTTCATTCTAGTTATTGGTAGCGTCTTTTCTTTTTCTTTGTTGCTATTGTTGTTATTTTTTATTTCGACTTTTCTTTCACTGACTTTTCCTATTTTTTCTGTTTTCGATTTCATTAATTTCTACTCTTCATTATTTCTTCTTTATAATTGTTTGGGTTTATTTTTCTTTTTTATTCCAGTTTCTTAAGGTGAGTGTTTACATTATTATTTTTAATATAAACATGTAATGCTATAAATTTCCCTCTAGGCATTACTTCAACTGCAGTTTGCAAATTTTGATATTTTGTATTTTCATTTAGTTAAAAATATTTTCTAATTTCCATTGAGAATTTCTCTTCAACATATGAATTATTTAGAAGTATGCTATTTAATTTCCAAGTGTTTGGAGATATTCCTGTTACCTTTCTATTATTGATTTATAGGTTAATTCCATTATGACCAGGACACATAATTGCATTATAGCTTCATTGTATCTTTATCTCTTGCTATTTTCTTTATTCTAAAGTCTACTTTCTCTAATGTTAATACAGCCTTGCTTTGATTAATGCTTACATGGTTATTTATTTCTGTATCCTTTTGCTTTTAGACTATGTATAGCATGAAGTGGGTTTGTTGTAGGCAGCATTTAGTTGAGTCTTGTTTTGTTTATTCATTCTGTTTATCTCTGCCTTTTAATTGTTGTGATTAGGCTAGTTACATTTAATATAATTATTGGTGCCCCTCAAGTTAAGATTATCATTTCCAATCTGTTACTGAGCAAATCTAGTGAGCTTTTTATTTTGGTTATTATACTTTTCAGTTCTAAAATTTCCAAGTGATTCTTCCTTACCTCTTTTATATCCTTTTTGTTGAGACTTTCTATCCTTCAATTTAATTTAATAGTGTCACCCTTACTTCATGAAACATTTGTATACTAACTGCTTTAAAGTATTTGAAAATTCCAATATCTTTGTTACGTTGGCACTGGGGACTGTTGATTTGTCTTTTCTCATGACAGTTCAGATTTTCCTAGTTTATTGTATGGCAAGTAAGTTTAGCTTATATCCTGGGCAGTTTGAAAATTATGTTATAAGACTCTGGGTTTTATTTAAATACTACAGAAAATGTTCACATTTTTGTTTAAGCAGGCAATTAACTTGGTTCAGTTCAAGCCACACACCATGACTTGCATTTTGTGGGTTATGGTTCCAATGCCACTTCTGTTATCAAAGCTCTTGCTGTGCCATTTGGATAGGTCCTGCATGTGTATCCAGTGGCTGGCTGGTCTGGGACTTGGGTAGTGACCTACCTTGTTATTCAGTTCTCAAAATCTCTGGTATACCGTTTAGGGTCAGATTCATGCATGCACAGTTTGTGGTGAGCCAAAGGTCTCACAAAAAAACTCTGCAAGTCACTTTCCTGCATGACTCCTCCATTATCTCCCTGATATTTTAGGTTTCCTACAACTCCCCTTCTTCACCCTTCAAGGAGAGATCTGGTCCATTATATATCCTGCTTTGCCACCATCACAGCCTCAGGTCCAGCCTTCATTGTGTCTCCTGGATTACAGCAACTGCTATTCCCAGCTGATCTCCCCACCTTGACTCCCACTCTTTTTCTAATCCACGAGAGATGTTATTACCATTGAATTTTCCAAAGCTTTAAAAGCATCGGCTAAAGCTGAAAAACCTTCTGGCTCCCTCGTGCCTCAGTACATGGCCCAGGGCTCTTCACATCCCCAACCAACCCATCTTTCAGCTTCTTGTCCACACCATCTGTGTTCCTGTCTCTGAAACCTTTTGCTACCATCTTCAATTCTAAGCCTGTCAACTGTCAACTAGTCACCTGTACTTTGTATTTAAGAGAATTCCTTATATAGAGACTATATATTCATTCTACAAACCACAGCTAGACATAATTTTTTTAAAAAAAGAATTTCTTAGACCTCAGAGATGTCTTGTCTCCCAAATCACTTATTTGCTTGCTTGTTCATGTCCTTTCCTTTGGCCAAAGATGCCAAAAAATGCCACGGAAGAAGCCAAAAGGTAATTCCTTCCTGGCAGAGCCATCTCACTTTCTAAACAAAGAGTTCTTAACCGCTGCTGCCCTGTGTGGTCTTTTAATAAACTCGTTATCTATTCTTCCTTCTCACTCACTATTACAGTGAAATCACAGGGCACTTATATTCTGGAAATGGGCTCAGACATTTTAAAACTATACTACATTCTTAAAGGGGTTTTATAGTTTAGGCCTAAGGATTTCGTTGTTTTATTTTTCAAAAAGCACTGTTATAACTATGCATATATCATATTTTACTGCAAACCAGCCCTTTTTATGCACCAGACAAGGCTTTGGTTTGTAAACTTAAGCTTTCACTTGCATATTTGACCCTACAGTTCTACCGTGAAACAGAAGATCCCTCCCACTAAAGTCTGAGTATTTCAGTTGGCCTTTCCATAGCACCTTCCCACCCTACTTTCTTTGGTTTTACTTTGTGCACTTTTGGGTAACTTTTCATTTTGATGTAATTTCAAAATTACAAAAAAGTTGCCAGAATAGTATAAGGAGTTCTTTTTTACCCATATACATTTTACTCAGATTCATTAACTGTTAACATTGTGTGCCATTTACTTTATCATTCTTTTTCTAAACTTTAAAAATTGTATCTTAAAATAAAAATTACACATATTTAAGGTATAAAACATGATTATTTGATATACATACACACAGTGAAACAGTTACTATAGTTAAGTTCATTAACATATCCTCTCCCCATATAGTTACCATTTTTTGTGTGTGTGATGAGTACCTGGAATCTACTCTCTTTGCATATTTTGGGAATTCAATACAGTATTATGAACTACAGTCATCAAGCCTGTACATGAGATTTCTGGACTTATTCATTGTGCTTTTCCACTCTTGGCTTGATTTTCTTTTCACAAAAGCAATAGGAAGGAAAGTCTATTCAACAGTCCTTTCATAAGATCAGATTTTTCAC
The DNA here is from genome assembly GCA_004026885.1 of Lyroderma lyra. Lineage (NCBI taxonomy): Eukaryota > Metazoa > Chordata > Mammalia > Chiroptera > Megadermatidae > Lyroderma > Lyroderma lyra. Next base: position 208,978 of record PVJL010000198.1, on the reverse strand, counting down.
CACTTGAAAATGTAACTGCAAATAACTCCCATGTATTTCAACCAAAAGTACAAAAAAAAAAAAAAGACTCAGTGTGTGAAAAATTAAAGAACTGCCACATTACAAAGACAATTTTCTGCTGCAAACAGTTATCAGTGTCACCAGGGAGGTTTTTTGGAGGATGAAGGGAGACCTGTGGCTTGTGCGACGTGCGTGAAGATGGATGTTACCGTGTTATTGGACCAGATGGGCTGTTTGTGGGGGCCTTGGTAAGCCCCGACTCACACTGCTTTCTTTCTTCAATCAGAACATGGCATGTGGCGGGAGTGGGGGGCTCTGACGTCACTGGGAGTTCTTAAATCAACATTATCTTCAGAGAAGGAAAAACCATTACTACCATTAAAACCTTATCTTCTGGGAAAGGCTAATTCATCTCAAAGATGGGATTTCATCTTATTTTAATCAGACCATTAAAACTTACTCTTCTTAACTCTGAAATGGATTTGCTGGCTCCCAATGTCCATTTTCACCAAAGCCCACAGTAAATACTGAAAAGAGGCTGACAATGTTGACATTCTTGGAACAAAGTGGAGACCTCGGAGTCTGCATTATTATTAGTCTCTCTGCCACTTAACTGTCTGCCCTAAATAACAATCCCAGGCCCAGTTTTCCCCAAGGGCAACTGTCAAAGAAATATTCTTTCAGTACTGATTACTGCAGGAAAATTAAGAAGAAGCTGCCAATTCTAGACTGCAGACAAGAATTTAATCAGCCCAAAATGCTCCAAGGTGTCAAAGTTTTGAGTCCCCTGCTGACATTTAGCAGTATTTGCAATGCAAATTTTCAGAAGCATTCTTAGGAAAATTAGTAGCCCTTCTCCACCGCAGCATTCTTGTTTCCCATAGAAAGGTCCCAAGATAATTTTTTAAAGAAATCAGGCCTAAGGGCCCCTCCCTTAACATTTGCAAGTTTCATCAATAACTCTCAGAGGACAGAGGGCCCTCTACCAGAACCTCTAAAACAAGATCATCCATATGGTTCTCTCTGATCAACCTTCCCACCAGGACATTGTGCCCCCAAGCTCTCTGCATCCTCTTCTCCCATCTAATGCCACACATGGGATGGATTTATTTCTGGAGCATTCCTCCACCTTCTTAGCAGCAGCAAAGTTGAAATTCCCGATTCTCATACCAAAGGTTAAATGTAGACCCTCACCAGCCAGCAATGCAAGAACAGCTGCATTACTGCTGAGTGTGTTATGGCCTCAGTTACACCTATGCTCCCTGGACTCTCAGTCTCTCCCATTCCACCCCCTCCCCCTTTTTTAGAGAAGGAGACACCAAAGGGATGAAGAAACGTTTAATAGATTAGCAGGTTTTGAGCTTCTAAAAAATTTTTTTTTGGCAGACTCCTAATTTCTCTATGAAAAGAAAAAAGAAATCACTTTAATTAACTATTCTATGATGAGCTTTCAGGACTTACATCCAATGAAACACCAGTGGAAGCACACAGCTTCCCAAGGCGACTTAGAGCCAGAGATGAAATGAACCAGAAACGGAGTCCAACAGACTCAGCAGCAGACCCATTCTGCTGAACTCATGTGCTCAATCTAGCCCTGCTCTTCCCACAGGGACCTGGGGTGGCATCAAGAGTCAATGACAAGGACTCACTTGACAGGGACCCTGCCACGCCTTCCCTGGCTTAGCGAAGGAATGTACAAGAGGCATATACATGGGGCATCCCCTTCAAATGGCTCACCTGTATTCTGGGGTGACAGAGGCAAGAGGCATGAAGCTTGAGAGAGCAATTAAGCTGAAGCGGGGTGGCCTGGAGCTCATAAACACCCCAATTCATAGAAGGGTGGGGTTGGTATGAGCCTGCGTAGTTAGAGAATGTTTAACAGAAGAGGACAATAGAGTCATAACCCTGTGGAGGTCTCAGTCAAAACAGTTACAGTGTAGGTCATGAGCATCCAGAGATACATGTATTATTAGTATGAGCTGAAATGTGAAAAAAATAAAAAATAAAAACACCACAAATATAATAAAATACAGGATTTTTAATTTTCATTTACAGTCTAGAAATTATTAAATGCTTTGCCTTTCAGCACATACTAGTAATGAATGTATCTCTCAGATACACGTGACCTATGCTGTAATTTTTTTTGACAAATACCTCTACAGTATTAAAGGATGGGAGCACTTAGCTGTGAGAAGACAGCTAAGCTTCCAGGGCAGGAGCAGAGAAAAGGCACAATCACAGGTTTCCCATATTTCTGCTTTCAGGACAGTACAGCCCCCTGGCTCTAAAATTCTGTATTTCCCTAACATTGCTACTCCAAAGATGTTCGTGGGGATGTAACACGAAGTGCCTGGCCCTAGGGAGAGCACTTCTAATAGGTGTGTATACCTGCCATCCCAGGCATCTCAGATGTGACTCATAAAAATCAGAAATACACTTTTGGACATTATTTGAAGCAATCACAGCATAGTCCAGTATTTAATTCTGTATTGCATTCTAGCATTTCAATACCTTTACAATTTGATTTACAAAACACTCAACTTCCTAAACTTACAAAAATTTCACCAACTATTAGTGACTCGACATCTAGAGGTCACTTGCTGCTACTGGCCCCCTGCAAGGTGCTGGTTGAATTACCTTGGCAGCCAGCATCCCAGGCAAAATGACCTTAATCAGGGCTTTCAGGCTGGGATGCAGAGGAAAGCTGTTACCTGAGAAGCCTTAACCCACAGCTCCCCTCCCACTTCAGCCCCACCTTCAGCACCTGATTTAATCGGTCCTGGTATTGGACCTGGCATCCATGTTTGTCAAAGTTCTGCAGGTGATTCTCCTGCACAGTCAGAGATGTGAACCACCCATCCATGCTAAACCAGATCATTACACCTAAGAGCTCTGCTGGGGTAGGGCTGTCTCCGAGCTCACTAACAGTACCTGCTTCTAACCACAACCAAAAATTCAAAGTTGGGTGGAAGGGTATGGATAGAGACAAGGTAGGCAATGCTGGTTTCCACCAGCCTAGCTTGCTTCCAACCTAAATGCCAAATTGTTTTAAAATGATAACATCATGTAGTATAGTAAACAAAGTTTTTAGACAAAACAATCCTTAGTTTCTTCTCAGAGTACTTGATAACTTTGTGGTAGACCTTCACAATGGGGTTCTGAGGACTTTAAAAATACGGATGGATCTAGTGTAGTTGTCATTTTCCTATGGCTTAGTTTAACCAAAATTCATTGGAAGTATTACAAGCTTGATAAATGTGTTTTATGATACTATTTTATGACCTACAACAAAACCAACATATGCATAATAGGCAAAGAATTAGAAACCTTCCTAGTGTGATTCATTCTTGCCTATCAACTCCAAATTAGTGATGTTCAAAGCAAGAAAATGAAGAAAAACAATGACACTTCCTTTAAAAGGAGAAAAATAAAAATTGAATCTCTCTCTTAATTGTCCACGTTCACTCTATTACTGTATTCCAACAAGCTGAACTATTTATGCATACATTAATATGCATGGATATATTTAACACATACATTTAAAAATCATATCAGATACATGCTACAACATGGTGAACCATGGAAAAGCATCATGGTAAGTGGGACAAGCCAGTTACAAAAGGACAACTATTGGGTGACTGCACTTCTATGAAGTATCTAGAACAGGAACATTTATAGAGACAGAAAAGGAGCTGGGGGAGAAGGAAATGGGGAGTTACTGCTTAATGGGTACAGAGTTTCTGCTTGGGGTGATAAAAATATTCTGGAAATGGATGGTAGTACAGCACTGTGAAGGTAATTAATGCCACTCAACTGTACAACTGAAGTGGCGAGAATGGCACATTTTATGTTATATATAAGAGGCGGGACTCAAAAAATGGTATTTATAAGAAATTGGGTATTTATTCTTACATGTTTAAAATTAAATCATCTTCAAAGTACTCTCCATTCGATGCAATACATCTATCGAGATGCTTTCTCCATTGCCCAAAACAGTTTTCGAACACATCAACTTTGATAACTTTTAGTGCTTCCACTGTTTTTGCTTTCACCTCTTCCACATCAGCAAAATGTTTCCCTTTGAGGACTTTTTTTCATCCGGGGAAAAAAGAAAACGTCAGTCGGGGAGAATTCGGGTGAATAGGGAGAGTGGGGCATAGGGATCATGCTGTTTTAGGTCAAAAACTGCTGACGGCAGGTACATTGCCGTGGTGGAAGAACCAGTCATCTGTTTGCCACAACATGAGACATTTCATCCTCAAATTGGGGTGCAACCTTCCCAAAACTTCCAGACAAAAACTCCTGTTGACCATTTGACCCAGAGGAACAAATTCTGGGTGCACAATCTCTTTCACATCAAAGAAAAATCATTCCGGGTTTTTTCTTGGGGGGGGTCCCCATCATATTTTAACACAACAAAATAAGTAAAAATAAAATCACATAATACATCACCTATGGCCTAAAACCCATAAGAGAAAATCTTCAAAGCAAGGTGCCCTGGCCAGTGACCTAGGCATGGTCTCCAACAATGCTGGGGGTGTTTCCTGTGTACAGGTGGGTATCAGACTCGTCCAGCCCTTGCCCCTGCAGGTATAAGACTGACCAAGGCTATAAGGCTATGAGGCCACGGACTTCACCACCACCCGTCCTGTCTCCTTGGCCAACGCACTGGACTCCCATTTATTTCACAGCAATCCTCTGGCAGCTGTAATCACACGTTTATTAGAGCTGACTTGTTTGCCCAGCTAACAGTCATTACGGGTTGTCAATGACAAGCACTTTGTTTTCAGTCCCATAAACACATGAGCATTTCAGATGTCATCAGCTACTGAAACTGAATAAATACTTTAGACCATGCATTCTCAATGGGGCAAGAATAATGAAAATTTGTTCTTGGAGGCAGAACTACCTTAGATATCACAATGGTTTCGAGTCCTCTGAAGGGGCACAGTAACTAACAGATATTCATGCCTGCAGCATTAAAATTCCAAGGGGGTGGTTAAGAAAAAAAATGTATTAAAAGGCTACCTAAGAGGATGATAATGGAAAAAATAAGAAGCTTGACAGGCATTGCTTTATATCTTATAATGCAAGATTTTCCTTAAAACAAAAATAAACAAAAGCCAGCTGTTCTTCACAAAGGAAAAAAAAGAAACCTATAAAAAGAGGTTTTAATTAAAGACTAGTGTATGACTTTGCTGCAGGCCTCCTTCTTGTCCTTCCAGGATATTGTGCAGTTATCTGTGAGGGGTGTTACCCTGCCTTTGGCCCAAACCCGCTTAGCTTTTCCTGAGCAGTCGTGCGCGTTTGCCAAGTACCAGGCACTCTGCTAGGTCCATTTGCAGACCCTGCCTTGTCCAGACAGACAGAGCCCCACAACTAACAGAAATGGAGAATGCCCAGATCCCTTGACACACAGCTGCCTGGAAGGGAAGAAGCAGGCAGTAGGCCGTGGAAGTGGCCTCAAGCATGGGCTCTGAGGACAAGAAACCTGGGTCTGAGGCCAGGTGGCACTGTCTCTTACCAAACAAGCAACTTCGCACAAGCGATTTGACCTTTGAAAAAAAGAGATGGTGATATTTCTTACAGGGCTGCAGTGAGAATCAGATGAGAGATGACAACAGACATTTGTCCCTTGCAAGCTCAAGTAACTACTGGTAATGTCTCACCAAGCAAAATAATAGACCACTTATCAGGTACCCAGCTATCTGTAATGATTTCCATCAATGGATACCGTGTACCAACACCCTCAAATTCCTGCTCGGGCCCTGCAACAGTCTCTGATGGTGAGCTTTGTCTTCAAGGTCACCTGACCGGAGAACAGGCTCTACTAGGTTCGATGCAAAGCCCAGTCTGAAATCCGAAGGGACACGCAGGAGCTGCAGCAGGCACAGTTTCTAAGTCAATGAAGAATTTCACCAATGTGCAGCCCTCATTTTTATGCTGATTCATCCAGCTAAGATAAAGCACACTCACTCTGGGTGTCCAAGGACATAATGCAGGGACACATCGCAATTATGTCCCACCAACCTGAACAAATAAACAAGTGAAGAAGTCAGCTGCATTGGGGTCTGATTTCAGGGCCCCAAGAAGGAAGAGGTTTTTTTCGAAGTATGCCCTGCTCAGTTTGCTGAAACTTTCTCCTTCAGTGAATACATGCTGCCATTGCACAGAGAAAGATGAGGTTCAGGCACACATCCCTGGGGATAGAGGTGTATATAAAGCTTACACTTAAGGGGCCCTCACTCCCAAAAGTCCCTTTCCCAGACCTTGGGATGGGCCCTGGAAATGTGTCATCATGGTTCTATATGTTTTCATTCAATTTGCAAAAGGATATTTTAACAGCATTCACTAAAGACCATCGTCCCTTTCCACACTGTTTCCCTCCATCACACTTTCTCACATGGCAGGTGGTAGGATGATCACAGGCATTTGGGAGGTTCAGGTAAGGGAAGTGAGGGCTTCCGTGGGATGTACTTACGTGGTTTACCATCTCAGTGCTGTATAGTTTAGGTGGTCCTGATGCAAGAATGACTCCCCAGAAGACTCCTGCTGCGCAATGCAGCAACTCATTGTGTGGCCTCAGGGGAGGCCCAGAGGTCACACTGCAATATGAACATGTCCTAAGTGTAAAGCAAGTATGGGAGAAGGAGAACTATGCTTCAAGTGCAAAGAGCAAGAAGCCTGTCTGTGGTATACTCTGCCAATTCCTGTAGTTCTTATATGAAAGAAAACGAATAGTTTTCTCCCATTTGAAAAAAATCCTAGACATTTCCAAGACAGTACCATGAGTGAGCTATGAAGATAAAAGAAACAGTCTAAAGCAAGGGCTGGCAAATTATGGTCCAACAAATTACAGTCCCTTGGGCAAATCTGGCCCACTGCCTCTTTTTATCAATAAAGTTTTATTGGGACATAGCCACACCCATTCATTTACATATTGCCTAGGGCTGCTTTTGCCCATAAAGATTGAATTGATTAGTTGCTAGAGTCCATGTGTCTCCCAAGACCTAAAATATTTACTACCTTATCTTTTACAGAAAATCACTGCTGATCCCTGCTCTAAACTACAAAGAAAAATCTGATCAGTCATATCAGAACAAAGATTGAATTATCTTCCTGCTTTCTCTATAGAAAATACTACAAAATCATTGTCATATTAAGACAATAGAAAGTATACAGCCAAAAAATGTAGGAAAAACTGTATTAGACAGACACATTAGTGTGTTGACTGATAAAAATGTAAATTTCTTCCTTTGTTTTGAGCTACTTGTGGTATCTCTCAGTCTTTTATAATCTTTAATTTGTTGTGATTCACTTTCTCATTCTAAAATATTCACTTTTGTACCCCAAGTTGTATGACTTGCAGGCTGGATATGTGTCTATAAATACATAAAGAAGTGACACCTGCCTATGCTGTGGCCTTCATCCCCCCCATGCAGAGGTCTCCTTGACTTTTCTAGGTGGAGGCGGTTAGATTCTGACAGGCCAGAAGAGGTCTATAGAGGAAGCAACTAACTGGAGATGAGGAGGCTCAGAATAAAACAATGGTGACCAAAATGGACACATCTTCTTCCAGAGAACACATAAAACGAGAGAGGGTTTGAAGCTTAGCTCCATCCTCAGAGAACACCAACCTTACACAAGGAGGAAAAAACCCACAGCTCTGTGTAAAATTTGAGTGTGTTCTGTCCCAGCAAGGGGCTAAAAGGAAATGCAGGTGGGGTACAGAGTAGATGAAGGTACTGATAGGGGCTGCTGCTGAATGCTGTGTAATTAGCACACAAGAATCACTGTTAGAAAGGAGGAAGGGGTGAAGTCCGCGAGTCCTATTTTAAAAGCTTCCTTCTGAACTGAGCGGGGAGCTTTCTCCCCCTTCTTTCTGCTGAGCCAAAGGCAGCAGCATTGGAGGAAGGAATTCTGGGAGCACAAACAGTGCCGCCATTGGCTGGTCAGCTGGTAGGTAGATGGTCTTGCAATAGTGAGGGGATCAAAAATGGAGGATTTTGAACCCTTCTCGCTTTTCTACATCATCCTGCCCTGAAAAGCTGAACATGTCCCAGAAGTTTCCGACGCCAAGAAATCGTCAAGGAACCAACAGTAGGATGTGATAACTGACTGCGGTCTAAGGAGAAGGTCAGGGGTGACTTGAAGACAGTACTTCACAATAGGTGAAGATGAGCGAAGTGGCTGGAGCCAGGTAATTCCTCCTGTCTTAAAAACATTGACAGCAGCAGGACAGACTGCCAGAGGAAGGACTGACAGCTGAGCAGAGCACAGGGGCCTGCACATGAGTGTGAACACAGACCAGAAGCACTGCAGCTCCACAGGGATGCACCCAAGGCAATTTAGGCTAAGGTGGGTCCAATAGGAAAACCCCAAGAGTCTCATGATATAGTGGCTTTATGCTTAAGGAATCACTTATGATTAGTTCCAAAATAGACACTGATATTCTAAAAGACTCCCCTAATCCTAGATAACTAAGGCATAGCTATATAGGTTAACCACCAAGGTCCCATGTTGTCATTTAAATTTTAGCTAATCTGATTAAAACTGCAATTTATGGTGCTTTTGTTTGATGAAGAATCACATTAAAATGTTTTTAATATATACCTGGAGATATAAAGCACATCTTCTTCCAGAGAACACATAAAACGAGAGAGGGTTTGAAGCTTAGCTCCATAAAATATAATTATTGACCTCACAAGCCTGTAACTCCTCTCATACCAATAATATACTCTAGCCTAGAGAAATCCTCACACACATATACATGGAGGCACGTACAAGAATTTCTATAACATCTATGTCTGTAACAGCAAAAAACTGAGGCAACTTAAATGTCAATTAACAGGAGGTGGCTTGTGAAACTGTGTATTCATACATAAATATGTCACCCTAAACATTTCAAATATTGAAAATCTTTAGTAATTGTCACTTAAAGTAACCCCCTAACATCTCAAATATGCCTTAATTTTAACCTCTCTCCTTTTCTTAAAACATAGCTTTCTTCTATTCTCCATTACAAATAAAATGGAATATTTTCATGTACATGATATCTTATTCCTTTTTAGAATTATTTAAGATATGTTCCCAGAGGAAGGATTATAGGTCAAAAAGTTTGATCACTTTTTGTGGATCATTATACATTGTCAATACATTTTATATAAATGGTTGCAAGACTTCTACTTCTGGCCAAGAATGAGGAACAGACATCAAATTTCCCCTTCTGCTTAAAACATACAAAACCCCAGCTTACTGCCTTACGAAAATATCCAGGCCATGACACAGGGAAAAAGGCCCTAGAAAGAGCTAGGAAATCATCAGACTCTGTGAATTAGGAGGCCTGGGAAAGCAAGGTAGATAGAATCCAGAGAACCAAGTATGAGAACTGTCCAGAGAAAGAACTTGGAAATCTATAGAGGGTCCCCTGTGAATCAGTGTATGCAAGTATCTGAGGCCAGGGAAAGACTCACACAGGAGGGTTTGAAGGAAAAATATTTAGTGCCCTTACAGGACTATTCTCACCAGCCAGATTAGAAAATCTCATCATTTATGGGTACCATTAGGTACAGTTCTCAGCAGGCTCTTATCATAGTCATGGGGCTCTCCACTAAATGCTTCTCTGATGCCACCTAACTAATCTTAAGAGCAAAACCCAAAAGAATCAAACTGCTTTCAAGTAACTCAATTGTGTCCCAGAACAAACTTGACAAATATTTTTGAGGATACAAAAATATCAGCATGCAACTAGGGAAAATTCAGTGTCTGGAATTCAATAAAAAATTACCAGACATGTAAATAAGCAGAAAAATATGTCCCCAGTTTGGAGGAAGATTAATCAAAACTAAACAGAACTGTCACAGATACTATTATTTCAGACAAGGACAGGTCAGAATCTGGTCTGTCAGTGGGCACTTGAGTTGACTGTGCCTTCTGTTGTTGGGTGGAATATTCTATAAATGTCAATTACGTCAAGTTAATGGTCAAGTTTTGTTCCAATCTTCTATGATCTTACTTATTTTTTGTCTACTTTTTCTATAGATTACTGTGAGAGTGATGTTGAAGTTTCCAACTACATCTCTTTTCAGTTCTGTCAATTTTTGCTTCAGGTACTTTGAAGCTCTGTTATGTGTAGAAACATTTAGGATTGTTATTTCCACTTGATAAGTTGATTACTTTATTGTTCTGAAATGACATTCCTTGTCCCTGACAATATTCATTTATCTTAAATCTATCCTATCTGATATTAAAACCGTCACTCCAGCTTTCTCTGGATTTGCATTAGCATGGTTTATTTTTTACATCCTTTTACTTTTAACTTATTTTTGTCTTTATAGAAAAAGTTTGGTTGTTAGTGGGAAGCATTTGGGGCTTGCTTCTATTAAAATACAACCTGACTTTAAATTATTGAGTGTTCAGAAGGTTCATATTTAATGTGGTTAATTACATGTTTGGGTTTAAATGCATCATTTTGTTATTTTCTATTTGTTCTATCTGTATTTCATTACATTTCTCTCTTTTTTCTGCTTGTTTTAAATTATTTATATTTTAGGATTTCTTTTTATCTCTTTTGTTATCTTTTTAGCTACATATTACTTTGTTATTTTTATGGTTGTCTTAGGATGTACAGTATACATCTTTTACCTATTACAGACTTTCTTCAAGTGATATTATACCACTTCATGTGCAGTATAAAGAACTTATGATCAGTGTCATTTCTCTTCTACCATTCTTTTATAATTCTTCATTTCAATTTATTACAGAATATTAAAAGCATACAAAGAGCTATAAAAAAATAAGATAAATACCTGTGGGCATACAAGGGCTGTCTGGGAAAAATCCAGCCATAAATGCCTCTATGTTTAATATTTACATGGCTGGATACTTTCCGGACAGCCCTCATACTACTTCAAGAAACCAAAATGAACAGTGTAGTTGAAGCTCCCCTCAGCATTTGCATCTTTCTCCTTCCTCCAGAGGTAAGTCCTATCCTGACTACATATACATTATTCGCTCATCCTTATATTGCACTGTTTCTATGGTTATTTTTTCAACAAATGGTACTGGAATCACTATTTATACATAGGATAAGAAGATTATAGATATAAATTTAAAACCTAAAACTATAAAACTAAAAGAACACATGGGAGTAAGTCTTTGTGACCTTGAGTTAGGTAAGTATTTCTCAGATATGACACTCGATGTACAGTCCATTAAGAAAACATAAATCACACTTTTCAAAATGAAAACTGTCTGCTCTTTGAAAGACACCATTTAGAAAATAGACAAGCCACAGGCTGGGAGAAACATCTGCAAATAACATATTTGGTAAAGGCCTTGTATATGGAACATACAAAGAACTCTTACAACTTAAAAAAAAAGAAATAAGTAAATAATATAGATAAGAAAACAAATATAAAATAATAAGAAGAAGAAGACAATCCCCACTTAAAAACTGGCGAAAGATCTGAACAAATATTTCACCCAAAGAAGGTGGATGAATAGATGGCAAATAAGCACATACAGAAGGCTTGCAACATCCTTAGTCATTAGGCTAATGAAAATTAAAAGCCCAGTGACGTACCACCGTGCTCTATGAGAATGGCTAAAATTAAACAGACTAACTATACCAAGTGTTGGAAAGGATATGGATGAACTAGTCTCTCTCACACAATAGTGCTGGGGATGTAAAATTGCATAATTCCTATGGATAAATTTGGCAGTATTTTAAAAAGTCAATATACATCCACCTTATGATTTAACAGTTCCCTCTTAAGTGTTTACCACAGAGAAATGAAGCATATGTCTACAAAATACTTGTATACAAATGTTTACAATGGCTTTATTTTGAATAGTCTAAACCTGGAAACACCCAAATATCCATCGACATGTAAATGGATAAACAAATGTGGTATATTCATACAATAGGATGCTACTCAGCCAAAAAAGAGATGAACTATTAATAACATGCAACATAGATTTTGAGAACATTTCATTATGCTGAGTGAAAGAAGCCAGACAAGAATACATGCTATATGATTCAACTTATATAAAATTTGAAAAAATACAAATTAATCTTTGGTGACAGAAAATAAATCCTGGGGAAGGGATGGGTGGGTTGGAAATGAGAGGAACTGTAAAGGAGCACAGAGTAACATTTTGGGGTGATGGATACATTCACAATCTTAATTGTGGTGATGGTTTCACCAGTGTACGTCAAAACATATCAAATTGTACTCTTGAAACAAAACTGATCAAATTGTCCACTTGAAACATGTACAGACTGTTGTATGCCAATCCCACCCCCAAAATGGTTTAGAAATATCATTGCCTGCACTTAAACAAAACAGAAAACTATTCTACAAAGTGAAAAGGAAACAACAGCACAACAGATATACTCTCCTCAGGAAATCAGTTCAAAGGTTCCTGCAACCTCAGAAATCTCTGCACTCACAGAGCTAAATAAACATGGCAAATTCTTGACTTGCGATTGATGGTTTGCTAAGTGAATGAACAAACTTTGGTTTTAAACACTCATCAAATTCACATTTCACTTCTCTGCATTAATCCTTTCCTTACTCCAAAGCCTAGCTCAAAACTGCCTACTTCATAAAGGAACCAGCCACTCGGTACCTCCATGCTGGGCTCACACTGGGGGCTGACGTGTCACAGGGAAGAAAGAACACAGAATGTACAAAGCTATCGGCAGGTGACCAGCTCCCACAAATGCTACTTCCCTCTCTAAATTTTTTCTAGGGTTTCTGCCCTCCCCTGTTCTCATTCTCTCTCTGTGTCTGTCTGTCTGTCTCTCCCCCCTTCTGTCTTACTGTATTTGTAGAGATCAATGTTTAAAGTCCTTGTCCTTGGTTTTAACATCAGGTGATTTAACCTGTTACAAATCTACCTCACTTGAGAAAAAAACAAAACAAAACGATATTCCCATCTACCTTTGGTTGTTGTCCTGTACGTCTTGGCTGTTTGTCTTTGAAACAATGAGAGTATCGGGAAAGGGAGACGCTCCCACCCGAGTCAGTGCGTCAGACCTCACTTAACCCGTGCAATGGACCAACCCCATGCTAAGGGGGCTTGGCCTTTCCTCACCCGACTCTCCTGTGTCCTCTGTCCCCACAAAGATGCCATTCCCCTCCAGTAAAGAGGGTCAGGGAAAGCTCTCCCCAGAGTCTGGCTTAGGGCAAGGAAGATCAGCTCTGTGAGACAGTGTGTGTCCACCACACTTTAGTCTAGAGTCTTTATGTTGTGAGTAGCACTGACTTTAAAGTCACTAGACCACAGTTCTTGCTTTGAGCTTCTATACTGATTTCCTCATAAATGAAAAAGCACAAAAGTCTTGAGGGAGCAGCATTTGAGACTCAAAGAGAAGCATTAAGCAAGTATGTGGTGTCATTGCTAATTTTTCATGCCATACAAGCACGTGTTGCCTACAGCACCCAATAAATATTACACTAAAATGCACTGCATGTAGAGGGGACACCAGTGTACATGCAAGTATGCCCACCCAGGCCAAGGATCTTGAGATCCTAAAGTCCAAGTTAAAACAACTCGCTTCATCTTGAAAGGGAAGAACTTGGACACTACTTAATGGCCATCCCAACCTGCCCCTCTCCCCTCCTGCTGCTGGTACCAAACACAGGGAACTTCCTAGAGTTGCTCGTTAATGCCACCATCTCTGGAGAAGAAAACAGACCCACATCTGGAAAACTGCTATGCCCTTAAGAGAGCCATTCTCTGCCGAATGCATGAAGATGAAACACACCAACCACCACACATACAACTCAAGTTACTCTAAGGTGGCCTAGGTCCGTTCTTTAAATGAAACATCAAAAGTCGGAAGCACAAATGACAGGAACTGGTGGGAAAAACAGCCAGAAAATTGTCAGTAATAAATACACAAATGTGGAATAAAAACACCCAAGATGCCACTAAGAACTTGAGCAGAAAGTATGACTATATCCTAGGGGAGGTAAGCGCTCCTGATTTATACACTAAAATCCCAAAAGTAACACTAAACATGGATCAGAAATGTCTAATGATGAAGTTCAGTGGAACGACAGCCTAAGAAAGTGCGCCCTGGAAGAGATGTATTCCTCCCTCACACCTACGAATTAAAGGCTTCTTGTACACTTAGCTCCAGCCCTTATTTCTCCAGAAGAAAAAACCTGCCATGACAGATTTCCCACTGGTCGTGTTCCAAAAGGCAAGCCTACTTTATACATGGAGGGTCCTTCCAGGAAAGAGGGTTCCAAGGCATCCCTCAGCAACCCCTCACAAGCAGCCAGCTCTGTACCCTGTTTTGACAGCTGTCGCAGCATCAAACTGTTCCTGAACAGCATTTTTTACACCAAAGTAGCAGATACTTTTTAAAGACAAAGAGACATGCACAGTTTTTGCCTATTTCTATATGTCAAAGAAGCAACAATTTAAGAGTTCCTTTCAACAACTACTTGAAGGAGTACCAGACACTAGCATCACCGAACCCTCCACCTTCTACATAAGTTCTGCTAAACTGTGCTGAGCTCTTCTCTCAATGGTGTCTCTATAAAGATAAAGCAAAACCCACCCCAAGGAAAAGGAGCTCTCCCTACACACATCAAAAGCACACACGTATCTGTACACACACATACACATTCAATCTCACTCTCACACACTCTCTCTCTCTCTCTCTCTCTCTCTCCCCTCCCCATCCCCTCTCTCTGTCTCTGCCATATGGACACACAGAAATTGTTTCCAGAACCTAAGAGCATTTCATAATAAACATCTCTGAGCTAGTGTGTTATCAGTAGGGTTGCTGGTTACTGAGGATTCAGGAAACTACTTTCAAATGCCTTAGCCGTCCCTTTTTAAATTTTGGACACAGATTAAACTGCAGCTTGTTCCCTTGTTTTGGTGGAATGCCACCACTTTGGAGAGGCCTTCCTGGTCACCCCATATAAAGTCTACCCACCTCCCACCATGCCTATGCTCTGCCCTGCCTTTCTTCACAGCCTATCATTATTACATATACCCTTTACATGTTCTTATCTATTACCTGTAGGCCAAGATGGGAAGTTTCATGAGGCAGGACCATATCTGTCTTGTTCACCACTGTATGTCCTGGTCTGGGCTCACTGAGCATAAAATAAATTATTGTTGATCAAAGATTGGGGAGAGAGAGGGGATGGGGACCTAAGCCTGGCTAAATTTTACATTCTGAAGCCTCGAGCAGAAGTTTGTGTTACTATCTCTGATAATGCTCTAGGTATAGACAACATACGATAACCTACAAGCATTGCTTCATTGAATCTTCATGATGATACTAAGTAGGCATTATTATTAGCTCAGTTTTAGATATGACAAAATTAAATTTAGAAAGTTTAAGCTATTTACCCAAGGCTTTACGCTAAGAAATCTCAACTTCTGAAGATAGGCTGTTTCACTGTTCTAATTTTTTAAGTTAAAAATCATCTGCACCATTTTAGAGGTTTATATGCTCATATAGCTGGGAAAGTACCTATCAATCTGTTCAAAGAAAATGCCTGGGAAGATACTGTGGAAGGAGAGGAGACACCGGAGAGTCTCTGCAGGAAAGGAGTGAACACACTGGGCTGCCAAGCCCCGACTTGTCCACTGACACTCACCTGGTTTTTCGGTTTCCTCCCAAACGTTTACTGCCCCACAACACTGGTTGGTTCTCCTGGGGTTTTCAATCTGTAGCCAACCTTTCCGCTCACCAAAACTTCTGTAAGTTCAGAGGCACTGGAGTAGCTTGGTACGGTGACCGGATGGAGCCCTGCAGCGTCTATGGCCACCCAGCCTCTGCATGACTCAGGTGGCCAGGCAGCTCACAGCAGGAGCCAACTGGAGACGCAACCTGATTCATCAAGCCCAGAGGATGCCTGGGCTTTGGTCCCAACTCATAAAGCATTTACCCACAGACCAGATGCAATGAGATGGAAAACAAACCAGGAGAAGCAAAAAGCAAAGTCAACACATGATGAGCAAGTGGCATATGCTCTTCATCATTAATCACCTGTGAGTGGGCTGAGGGTCGCACAGCAGTAAGAAGCATGTGTGGGGGACGCGGGGCAGGGAGCCTGATCTGGCTTCAGGTCCCAACTCTACAAGCCTGCAGCTCTCCTTAGAAAAGAGTCTGGCCAGGAGCCTTCAAGTGTAACACCCTACCTGCTCTAACATTCAAGGATGATACCACAGAATAAATATGTGGATCTTCCTCTCCAGGAACAGTCAGAGAATTTCTCATTCACGTGACATATTTCATGAATACCTGCTAGATGCCAGAAGCTTATAAAACGACTTTAAAACAATGTTATGCTTTGCATGAAGATTTAATTTGCTACACTTATATTCAAATTCCTTCCCCGACCCTGGACAATTAATGTGGGGTTTGAGTCATAGTGTGCCCAGCTTCCATAAGAGATAACTGAAAGGAATTAGAAGCACGATCTTTTTCCATAACCACTTTTATTTTAAGAAGTAGACCTGTCTTCAAAACATAAGCACTGGCAATATAACCAAATGCTATTTAAAGAGGAGAGAGAGCAAGCACCTTGTTACATGCTGGTACCTTTCTCCACAGCACTCAACGGGACCTCGTCTTAATGCCAACACACCAGACCTGTTTTTCTTTTCTTTCTTCTTTCTTTTTTTTTTTTTTTACCTCCACCAGAGTTCCCCCAGTAGGTGGCTAGGCTCCTAGGTCTTTAGAACCTTAGCCCAGGTTAGTTTAGAAAGCTTTTTCAGCATCTAAAAACTTCATGAACATTCTCTTTTGCTCATTCTAGGTAGACTAATTGATTAGAGTTTCTTCTTGCATAAATGGCTGCTATTCCCCCTGAGTGCCCTAACCTTTCCTCCCTGGACATAGCAGGAAGTGTGCATATGTGATGGTGTATGGTCCAACCAGGCTCTCAAGAAAAACACCATGTAATTTATCTTTGTGATCACAGATTTCTCCACTGGTGGTTTTCTCTAAAAGGGGAATGTATTAGTCATGATTCGCCTAAGAAACAGACTCAATAGGAGAGGGATAGATGGATAGATGGATGGATGATTGATTGATAGATAGATAAGATAGATTGATTTTAAAGAACTGGCTCATCCAACTGTAGAGTCTGGCAAATCCAAAACCCTCATGGTGAGCTGGCAGGCTGAAACCCCAAGAAGACCCAATGGTGCAGTTCAAATCCAAGGCCATCTGCTGTAGAATGCCCTCTTGCTTGAGATAGGTCAGTCTTCTGTTCTATCTAGCCCTTCAATTGATTACAGGAGACCCACTCACACTATGGCAAGTATTCTGAAGTCCACTGACATAATTGTTAATCTCATTAAAAAACACCCTCACAGAAACATCCTTAATGATGTTTGACTGCAAATATGGACTCTATGGTCCTGTTATGTTGACACATAAAATTGAGCAGCACAGGAAGCTAATGTATTCCTTTCTTCCCCTCCTCACTTTTTTTGTGCTTCCAGATATACAAAATGTTTTTTATTTTTATTTTTTTTATTTTTTTTTATTTTTTTTTATTTAATTCATTTTGTGTTTTTTAAATATAATAGTGTTTCTTAGCAATGCAGATGCCCCTAGAAACTTTGAGTTTTATATACTATCTTTGACAACTTACAAATTTACCCCCTTTACAAAGGTGGTCACACAAATCTCAAGTTTAAGGTTTTTTTTTTTTTTTTTTCTTCATATGCCATTTTTTTCTTGGAGGAAAAAAATAAACTTTTGAAAATAGAAGAAAAGTGTTTTAAGACAGTGGATATTTTTTCCAACATATTTCCTTTTCATCAAATTGAGTTTGGTAAAGACATGGTAATTCAAAGAGCACCACACACACAGAGGGTGCCAAAAACATGTATCTATATATACACATATTTTAAGAAAGGTAAAAAACTGTATTAAAATTGTAACATTCAATATATACTGATAACAAAAGATGAATACAAGTCATGTTTGACTTCTGCAATTACAAGAGGTGCTCAGAGTGGTTACTACCATCAGTGTAGTAACTTCTGATTATGGTGCCCTACTGCTTGAGCAATATTGACCAAAGTGTCCACTTGTATCACCGAGTGTGACATTTCAATTTCTTCCCAAGTATCACCAGTGTAGCCGGATTTCTATGATATACCCCATCCTTTAAGGTAGAAGAAAGGGGTGTTAAGTCAGGAGAATGTGGGGAAACTTAAACAACGTTCTCAAATTTCAAATACCACTTCAAAATGTTTTTGCGCTCCTCAAACAACAACTATCCTTCCACCATTTTCTTTGACTGTCCTGCCTGTCACGTGGTGACACTAGCATTCCTTTGATTAATGCCATCTTTTCAGAGAACATCATACTACATATTGCTACCATAATTCAGTTCAACTTCAAAAAGTAATACGCAGATAATATCTCTTAAAGTGTGTATATATTTTTTGGCACCCCCGGTATTTAGTAGGTAAAAGGGGAAATACTAGAGCCAAGAAACCCAATATAGAATACTCAATGAAACTGGCCTTTCCTTTAACTTCTTTTGTTTTTATTTTAGTATAAAATAGTTGCCTATATTTTTCTTAGAATTTACCAAAATTAAATGCTAACTTTTTAATCCTTAAAAATAAAAATAAATTAAAGAAATTTGAGTCTATAAAAGAGGTAAAGGCACCTCAACCCCTCCCTTCCTTGACACCCATGAGATTAGAAGCGCATTTACCATAGAAATCAATCGTGATGGGTTATACTTCCTGTTTGGGCACCAGCTCTGATCCACCTAATTTTCACAGGGTAACTAGCATCATAAAAAGACAAGGATGGTGCAAATTCTACAAAGAGCTGTGGGGAAACCCATTAAAGTCATCATCAGTATAAATAGTTCCGTCCTTGGTATGTCAACCTTTTAATCCCAGCATTATAAACTGGGAGCCAAGTTCCCATTTATGAAACAGCTTTGATGTGGGGCTGGTGAGGTCCAGACTAGCAAGGAATATTTCCTGGGAGCCTTTAGAAGAAATGCTGGCACATCTCCCTCAGGCTAGTATCCTAGTAAGGAGTCCTTTATAAGCACAGAGTATTGTTATCTGAAGATCTCTAAGTACTTAAAAAGAAGGACATTAATTTCTCAGAATTCTCAAGAGGGACAGCCTGGAGATTTTAGCTCAGTTCAATTCTGAGGTTCAAGTCCAATTCTGTCTCATAAAGAAGCATGTTAGATTAAGTGCCAACTTTAATAGGTTAAACTTTAAAAAGGTTTTAGGAAACTATGAACCCAGAACCTCAACCGTGACAACATTCCTGTTATCCTAATGTCTTGGGGCTAGTTCTACATTTTACTGACTACCAGATTAACTTCTCACTTTATTTGGAAGGAATAGTGAAATGTGAAAATAATGAAAAATGAAAAAAAAAAAAGCACAGACATCTACATCTTGTTTCAGATTTCTGACTGCTGAAATTGAAAGCAAAAAGCTAAACTTATAGCAACATTTCTCTTTATAATTTCCCTTTGCAAAGTGATATTAGTAGGAAAAGCAACAACATGGAACTACACACTTCCTGTTGGTGAAGACAAGTCAGCCCGGAAAAGAGGGTTAGGGGAAACGAGCCCAAGCATGGGAATGGGCTTAGGTCCGCTCTGCCCCACAACGTAGGGCCTGGAATCAGAGACGCCACACAGAGTAACCATGGAGCTGGGGACTGCTGGGGGCACTTCCAGCTCCTGCCTTGAAAGTTGCTTTCTAACTAACCAGTCATTACTGTCCTCACTTTAAACAACTCTCCCTCCTCCATCTGTACCCCTCCAGCCCACCATCTCCTCTACGCCTGCTTAAATCACTGAGTACCACTCAGGCAGCACTGTCAAACATATTACTTCAAATACATTAACTCCACGTAATAAGCATGATCCCCAATGTTTCTAAGTTGTACTTAGCATCACAAGCACCCTTCTTCTCATCTGCTCCTTTAAACTGTCCATGAAAGCCCTAGGTCAGGTAACCCCAATTTCTGGTCACGAGGGTGCCTAATACAGCAACAAACAATCTTTGTTCGTGCATCTCTGTTCTACACCACCTACTCTTTTAGTCACCACAGTTCTGAGTCATTCCAAAAAAAAAAAAGTTGATGAAAACTATACTCAGCTGCTCTGCATGCTGACAAATATAAATAATTAGATACTGTTGGCCTTGACACTCAACCTTACTACCATAACTGGAACCTGGCCAAATTGGACACACGTACTTGAATGCAGAATTTCTTCCTTTCTGAAAGGCCCTACAAAACTACCTAACATTTCAGGTCAACTCTGCGCCACGCCTGCAGTTCTCTGTGTGTCGTCGAGGAATCTGCTTTGATCTGTGGAAAGTGTGCTTGCTGGAGCGACATAATGAAAGGGGTTATTATTTAAATTCAGGCTACACGGAGCCAGCTGCAGCAGAGAACATTCTGCAGGGCCTCTCTCTGTTTGAGTTTGAGGCTTCACAGACAGAGCTGTCGCCCAACTGCTGTCAGAATCAGGCCTCACCCCGAGACCTATCCATTCTGATTCATCACTGCTCTCCATCCTGGGGAACTTTAATGATCACGCCATCCCCAAATCCTGCCATCCCTACATGGGAACTAGTATTCTAATGGGACCAAAAATAATCCCAGAAATCTATGCTTTTGATTTTAATTTTTCTCAAAACAGTGAAGATCAAGACATGGCCCATTTTAAAGGTTTTGTCACCCCAATTATACCCACCTAGTGTTGGAGTTCTTTAACCACAACGTGGCCGTTCTGCCACTGCTGCCACCACTGGGACAGCATCCGTGAAGGGTGTTGCTGAGCCTGCTCAGCACTCCAAGTGTCTCAGCAATGGCAGAGCTTCGGCCTGTTGACCTTGTGGACAGTGACCGGACTTCCTTATGTGGAGGCCCAGTCTCATTCTGGGTACTTTCCCTCCACTGGCTTTGGCCGTGGGACCTCCACATAGCATAATTCCGTGTCTTCCATATCTGTGAACTATCCAGATTAAGTTGTAGTATAACCTCCCTGGCAAACCTTGCCCAAGTTCCCCGAACTACGTAATGTCCTAGATTCCAGCTAGCCTCGCCCATAAACCCTACAGAGCAGAATCCACTCAAGAGGGGTCTAATCAGCATACACAGCACGAGGACAATGATGTCCCTTCACTGACACAACAAATCCAGGAAGGCAGGCCACATAAACTATAGAGCAGCGGTGTCCAACCTTTTGGCTTCCCTGGGCAACGCTGGAAGAATTGTCTTGGATCACACCTAAATACTAATGCTAACAAAAGGTGATGAGCTTAAAAAAAAAAAAGGTCACAGAAAATCTCATTATGTTTTAAGAATTCGCGTTGGGCCCCATTCAGAGCCGGCCCGGGCTGCAGTTGGACATGCCTGCTGTAGATACTTTTGGCCACGGTGGTGATGGGGGCATTTTTACAGCACCCACTGATCTCTTTTTATTTTAATGTTTTGCTTTGAAATATAAATGTGCAAGAAATTGCAACGGTAGTACAGAGAAGTCCCTGTCCTCTTCATCAGCTTTCCCCAATGGCTACATCTTGCACGGCTTTTAGTACAATGTGAAAACCAAGACCTTCACATTGGTACAACGTGTGTGGGTAGTCCCATGTCATTTTGTCACGTGGGCAGATTTCTGTAACTACCCCCTGTAGGCAAGATGAAGAACTACTCCATCACTATAAAGATCCCTCACGTGCCATCCCTTCACAGACACACTCATTCCCCCACCTACACCGCCAACTCTAACCCCCAGCACCCTGTTTTTCACCTCTATAAGGGTACTGTGTTAAGAGTGTTATATAAATGCAATCATACTGTATGTGACCATACAGGACTGGCTATTTACAATCAGCAAATGCCCTTTGCGATCTATCCAAGTTGTGTTTGCTAATGGCAGATTCCTTTTCTTGATGAGCAGTGCTCCGTGGGAGGGATCCATCACCGTTTCCTTAACCATTCACCTACTGAGGGACAACGGCCCCATTTCAAAGTTGTCAAATCTGTGCATACAGAGTTGTTTGTAGCATTCCCTTATTATTCATGTGATGTCCGTAGGGATAGTTCTTCTTTCATTTGTGACATCAGTAATTTGTGTCTTCTCTTTTTTTTTTTTTTTTTTTTTTTTTTTTTTTTTTTTTTTTTTTTTTTTTTTTTTTTTTTTTTTTTTGTCATTCTTGCTGGAGATTTACCAATTTTATTAATCTTTTCAAATAACCAACTTTTTGCTTCACTGACTTTTCTCTATTGTCATCCTGTCTTCAATGTCAGTGATTTTTATTTTTATCTTGGTTAATTCCTTCCTTCCGCGTGTTTTTTGTTTAGTTTGCTCATCTCTCTCAAGTTTCTGAGGGTGCAAGCTTCCATTACTCATTTGAGGCTGTTCTTACTTTCTAATACACACACTTAGTTCTATAAATTTCCCTCTCAGCACTGCTTTTAGTAAAGCTACTTCACAAGTTTTCATGTGTCATTTTTCATTGTCATCAATTCAGTATATATTTTTATTTCCCTTGAGAGTGCCTTTTTGATTCATGAATTATTCAGAAGGGTACTGTTTAGTTTACAAGGGTTTGGAGATTTTCCTGTTATCTTTCTATCATTGGTTTCTAGTTTGTTTCCACTGTGGTTAGAGAAAATACTTTATGTGATTTCAGTTCTTTCAAATTAATTGAGGTTCGTCTTATGGCCCAGTATATGATCCATCTTGGTATACATTCCATGGGCCTTTTAAATGATTATATATGCACATCCTGCCATTATTTTGTTGGAGTATTCTATGAATGTTCGATAGTGACACTGAATTCTCTACATCCTTGCCATTTTCTGTCTACTTGTCCTATCACTCTTTGAGAGAGAGGTATTAAAGTCTCAAATTATAACTGGATTTGTCTGTCTCTCTCTTTAGTGTTGTCAGTTTTTTGCTTCACATATTCTGCGGCTCCATTGTTTCATGCATATACGTTTAGGATGGCTATGCCTTCTTGGAAGACTGAACTTTCTCCACCATTACACAACATCCTTCTCTGTTTCTGGTACTTCCCTTTGCCTCATTTCAGCTGAGCAGTAGTAAAACTCCCAAAAGTCCACTTGGCCTTCACCGGCACCACCCCAGCAAGGAGGAGGAAGGGAATCACACAGCCACCAGGGAGGGGAAGATGTCCAATGCCTCACACACTCTCCACTGAGCCTCCAGGGGAAGGGAGACCCCTATTGTCATAAAGGGATGAATGTCCCATCTCCCCATATGACAACAGCACAGAGAACTGTTAGGAGGAGCCTAAATGGCATAGAGGAAAAACCCAGAGCAACATTTTGACATCATGGTGACAAACGGGGATGCCAAGAAAGCTGGGGTCCTTGGCCCCCAACAAGTGTGAATGAGAGGGAGTCTCCAAGGGCCTCACAGGCCAGAGCCCCGACCCTGAAGTGAAAACATGATGGTGGGGGGTGGGGAGTTGGTGCCGTGTGTGCAGAGATCGGCCAGCCTGACGCCCGAGCACACCCACTACCGCCTGGAGGCTAAGCCTGATGCAGCAGGCAGGCAGTAGCCTTGGCTTTCAAACAGGGAAGATAAGGGGGCCTATACTTAGGGGGAACCAAGGCGACATCGGATTTCAGTCAGGTTAGAATGCGTTAATCAACCTCTACTCTACTCTGACCTTTCTCAACTTGTTTTTCTTTCCTTTGATATTGTTAATTCTAGAAAAGGTTCCATTTGCAAAATCACACTATTTTAGCTGAACTAAAGGGAAAAAAGGGAATATTTCCTGGGCATTTGTATGGAGGCCAGGATTGCTAGCAGGATTAGTGCATCCCAACTGGCCAGGATGACACAGCCTCCTTGTAGCAAAGCAGACAGGAGTGTGGGGACAAGGCCTTCCCTCTACCTCCCTGCTTTGATCCTGACCAGGAAGCTGTGTGGGCCCACCCTGCCTCCTGCAAGGAGTTTGTGCTCAGGGCAGCTGCTCAGGCAGGTGGCAGCAGTCACCAGGGCAGGGCAGAGGCACATGCACACATGTGGGGCCAGCACAAGGCCTGGTTGGAGGAAACACACAGGGAGCTTAACTGTGGATGTAGTCAGAACAGCTCAGAGGGTGACTGTCTTGCTGACTTGAGAATGCCTAAGCAGGCTTGGTGGGGCACCAACTTGCTTAGGTCTGTTCTTGTTAATGATGAGAAGTCACCAACACTTATTTGTCTAATCACACAAGCACACAAAGCAGTGGTTTAAAATCAAGGAGTCACAAAGTTCTCAAACATTTAAAGACCATAAAGTTAGATACAATTGTATTTGTGCAAGACCAGACAGGCTGTTGCCTTGGCCCCATTCATGGGAAGAGGGATGAATTCTCCAAGCAAATCATTTGTATAAATCAGGAGTTGACAAATCCACAGTCCATGGGCCAAATCGTTTTCATCACCTGTTTCTGTACAGCCTGCAAGCTAAGAACAGTTTTTTACACATAAACATTTGTAGTCCCTTTGATGATAGAAAACACTAATTTTACACCTCAGTTATCTCTCCCCACCAAAATTCCATTTGTACCATTAGTAGTCCTGAGTTATAAAAACATTGCACTCAATTATGATTATGTTTTGAACCTAGTCAATAAAAAGTCTGTGCAAATTTGCTTCCTCTCTCATCACAGAGATACCTACTCAATATCTTCAATTTTGCCTCTTGGTCCAAAACACCTAAAATATTTAGTTCTAGCCCTTTATGGAAACAGTGTGTTGACCTCTGGCAAAAATTAATGCTATAACTAAAATGGCAAAAAAGAATAATTTTTGAGATATTATTAAAGTAGCCAGAGAAATAAATTACATGAATTGTAAAGAACTACTGGTTCACTAAAGCAGAGTTAAAGCAGCACGCAATTGGCCTATGTAACTCTGTCACTGAAAAGTAACAAGGCACATTTATTTTAAACCATCCACTAACTCAGACTATTTCCCTCTGAGGGTCCTTCTGTTTCTAGGCAAAATAAAACAACATCAGACCTGATTAAAGGGTTTCCACATTAACTGCTTCCCTCCCTGACCCGAAGTTTTACTTTTGATGACCTTCAAGTGTTCAGACCTCAGATTAACCCTCTACTTCCTCCCGAAGCAACCAGAAAGTGACTGTTGGAGGCAGAGGGGCAAAGGGTGGGCAGGGACAGGAATCAGGGAACAAGAGAGTGGGCCTCTGCCAGCCAGACACCAGCCTGGGCTTGCAGGACCCCAGAGGGTGGGCAGGGTTGAGAACCCCTGGTTCAGGGACCTGTTCTGGATCTTCTAATCTACAAAGAAGTTATCAGTCTAGACAGGGCTGGGCAAGACATCAATTGCAGTCCACCAGTGGACCACGAAGCAATTTTGGGGTAACCACCTGAATAAGAAAATAAATAGCTAGTAGACCACGACACTTGGAGAAGTAGCCCCTGCCCTGCAAAAGTGTTCCCAGGCCTGGTCTAAAGACTTTCCTCTTAGAGAGTAAAAACCATACATTTAACTTAAGCGAATGACTAACCCATTGAGCCTTGCATATTAGCTCACAGCCCAAAGTCACAGACAACATTGTTTTGGTCATGCTAAGTGTTTCTGTTTGTTTGCATCACTGATATTTTTTAATTTGAAAAAGTGGGTTTCCTAGGGTAGTACTGGGGTGGAGTTTGAAGGAACAAATGAGACAAGTTAGTAAAACAAAAAACAAAAGAAAAACATGATAAAGACATCAAAGCAGTCCTGACTGGCTCAGTGGGTTCTCCCTGCCCCATGGTGGGGTAAACTTCCACAGATGGCCTCAGTGTTTTGAATGGCCCTCTAAGGACAGCACATTCACAGAGTCAAGTAAAAGCTAGACCTGGGGTTTGCAAGTTAGCACCAGGGAAACAACCCCCTCTCTTGTACTGGAGGGCAGGGGTTGTCTCCAGAGCCACCTGGCTCAGTAAAACTTTGCAAAACAGGAAAGGTGAAACAAGTAGGTAACTCAGTTCCCACACATCTTTGAAAGGTACTCTGGGTACCTTCAAAGGTCCTGACTGACAGTAATGACCCAAGGCAATGATCCACACTAATAACATTCCATCTCTGGTGATCACCCTGAGTGGAGACCAGTCCCTCCCAAGACCAGCTGCAGGAGCATCTCTTCCTCCACATCACCCAGTGCTCTAGCACCTACCCTGTCTCAGCTTTAGCTGGCCAGGAGAGGTGGCCTACCTTTCTCACTACTGGAAACATAGCAGAGGGGACAGGGGTAAGCCGGGGGACCACAACCTGACTTAGCTGTGGATCCCTCTTCTCCTAAACCCCAAAGGAGAACAGGTAGCAGACTGTGACCATTGTCTGAAGGGCTGTCACTGGAATGGGGATTAGAGTTGCTGCATGTCCTATATCCAGGGCCAAGGGGAGGAGGTTACAATGGTGTGGATTCCAGGAAGGAAGGACTTTCATTAGTCAGAAGTATCCAAAAATAGGATGGGTCACCACTCCAGGGGGAGTAAGTTTCCTTCCACTAGAGCAGTGGTTCTCAACCTGTGGGTCGCGACCCCTTTGGGGGTCAAACGACCCTTTCACAGGGGTCACCTAAGACCATCAGAAAACACATATCAGATATTTACATTACGATTCATAACAGGAGCAACATTACAGTTATGAAGTAGCAACGAAAATAATTTTATGGGGGTCACCACCACATGAGGAACTGTATTAAAGGGTTATGGTATTAGGACGGTCGACAACCACTGCGCTAGAGGAAGAAGACCCAGCAATCACAGACGGAAAATTAGTCAGGATGACCCTGTAATTCTGGCATTCTTACCACTGATGGGGAAAATATTTTCCAATGAGCATTTTAGATATCCTGTCACACCACCCTTCCCCACTCCTGTCTTCTGCACACACACGCTCGCTCGCTCTCTCTCTCTACAGAAGCCCCTGCAGACATCGCCCCTTCCTGCCTTCTCTCGTCCCGGGAAGGAGGGACCGGAGGGAAGTGCCTGGGAGGAGAGGAGGGTGCCGGTACTGGAGCTGCCCAAGCATGCAGACCAAAGGCTTTTCTAAAGCCTGGCAATCACTGCTTTGTGTGCACTGAAAGCCTACTGAGAAATGAGACACTCCATAGTGCAGCATACTTTAAGCTTTAAAATTACAGAGTGTCGCTGATGTCCCAAATTAGTTATAGAGAATAACCCCTAGGGGCAGGATCGGAGCACGGGAGGAACTCAGGATTTACCTACCCCGACATCACGCCAGCCGCGTGGGGGGGAAGTTTCCCGGGGACAGAGACAGCAGCAGGCTGGCAGCAAGGCCGAGGGTGGGCACGAGGGCAGAGGGGACAGGCAGACCTTCTTCAACGAGCAAGTCCAGACTCGGCGCAATGACACAGGGAATGCAGGGGGCCGGGCGGGGCAGCACGCCACTCACACGGGAAATCCTGCGCGGAGCCCACTGTGCACCAACAACTCCGGCCTGGGGCATCTGACTGAGCCCGTGCCAGGCTGCAGACAGCTACAGATGGGGGTCAGGAGCTGGATTAAGAGTTGACCCCAGAGATTTCCATTTTGAAGAGGTTTTCCTGACTTACATTGTTTAATAACCTGCTCCTCTAAGTTCTGTTGCATCAGCAGGGCATTCAAGGCACAATTTTAGAATATGAAACGGGCTCCTTTTAAACCAAGGGGTCCACGTAATCTCACGTGCTGCATTTGTCCCTCCTTATAGCACGAGGCGTACTTTTCAATGATGCAGGAAGGGAGGAAGGAATGAGCTAGCTGGGGAGAACACAAGAGGCCGAGGTCCCAGCAACCAGTGTGTTACAGGACAACAGTGACTAGGACCACTGAAATGAGCATCATGGCTGAAAGAAAAAGCAAAGGGACAAACTAAAAGCAAGGTCAGCAAAGAGAAGAGAAAAGCATCACTGAGGGGAAGGAGTGAGGTGGGGCGATGTAGCTGCAAAGCCACGGACAAGCCACTTCAGCCCTCCGGCCCCCGTTTCTCCATGGCTGCAAAGAGGAGGCCCAGCTGGGAGGCTTCTAGGGCACCTTCTGTCTCTAACACCCTGCACTCAGGCAGGCCAGCCACTGTATGGGACACTGACCTAGGACAGCCATGTCATGGAGACAAGGCCCTGGAGGCCAGTGGAAATGGGCCAAGGAAAGGTCTCTTCCCAGCCTAAAGACCCTGGTGGTAGAGTCACAGCCATCTCAGTCACAGGATCACTCATGTCAGGGCCCTCAGGGAGAATATGGTTCAGACTCAAGCCCCAACTTCTCAGAAGCAACCCTCTGGGCAGGCAACACGCCTGAGTTCAGTAGCAGCAGCTGTGACTCGGGCCAGGAAACACACAGCACGTTTTGGAATAAATAGAGAACCCCCCCTCACAGCAATTCCAGGCTTCTGGGTGCGCACCCCAGCGAAACACCCACCTGCTCACGGGGAAACGCAGCTGGAGCGCACTGCTCACAAGCCCAAGGAGGGCACGACCTACCTGTGGACCGAGAGCCGATCAGTAACGGCAATATGCTCATACAGAACACCATCTGGCAGTGACAATGGACAGGCAGCGCCACGTTAGCCACCGATGAAGCTCACATCATGACATTCCCTTGTCATTTCAACAAATGCTCACAGCGACAAGACTCGGTGCGTAGGCGCTATGCTAGGGGGTGGGACGCTCGACTGAAGCAGGTGGATGCCCCTGTCCTAGTTGGGGGTGCAGAGAGAGGAAACCACCAGCGGTGAACACACTCGTGTGGCAGACATGTCGCCCCCACAGAGAAGCACGGAGCCAGGAAGGACGGGGTGCGGAGGAGGCGCCATTGCAGACGGTGCCCAGGAAAGGCCAAATCGTGGGTGCCCAGGCTTTGTACCCTAAGCCGAGCCGTAGGCGCGTCTGCGGCGTGTTTCTTACTCCTGAGTCCGGTATATTTCGAGATAATTTTTATTACAATTATGCCTGATAAGAGAAGTCATGAACAGATAAGAGTATAGAGAGTCTCCCACCTTAAACTTAAACACACCCCATCCCCAGGATCCGGAGTCATCTGTGCACACCCCACAGCCCCCCTTCCTTGCACAGGCATGGACAGCTTAGTGTTCAGCTGGGGTGGGGGAGTCACACCCTGGCAGAGGCACCCTGAGCCCCTGTGCCTTCAGTGGGTGCAGGCACAGACCACGGTTCCCAGCTTCCACTCCCACATAACCAAACCTCTCACCCAGGGAGGCTGGCATCTCTCATGAAGCAGAGGCTGTCAAGGTCAAAGCGACGCTCTCAGAATCTAGCCAACCCTAATAGGGCCTGCTGCGACAGAGCCCTGTGTGGAACCCTGTCAGAGATCTAACTTCCAACGTTGGACTATGGGCTTCCACTCCAAATTACACAGGCTTTTCAGTGTTTAGACTGACTTAGCCTTCTCACATCTTTAAAACACATGCCATATAAAAATATTCCCCCAAACCTCTATCTCTTTAGTGATCTGTGTTGAAAAGAAAAACCAGAAAGCAAGATGCACTTATTCAGTGAAAGTGTTCTTCCCGTGGAAACAAAAAGTGGCTGAAGAAGACCACTCCCAAATCCTAATCAGAAAAATAACAGAAAAAGATACAGGCACTGCTTATACTAGCCGTCGGCTAAACAAAAAGAGCAGCAGACAAATTCACATGTCAAATACTCTCAGGCTGATAAAGAATTTGAATTTAAACCCATCTGTCCTTAAATGCTGCCATATTAGAGGACACCCACAGGGACTTCTCATCATAGCATTTTCAGAGCTAAACATTCTGCTGTTTCGCTAAAGAAGTAATCAATATCCAAAGCTAGCCTGAGTATCACCAATGGCTACACCTATTTATAAAACTCCAAGTAAGCAATCTGCCTCCAGACACCCTCATTACAGCCGATGATGGAGACGTGTGCTTGGGGTCAGAATCCCCCCAGAGAGTAGGAGGGGTTTGCTGTGATGTGTGGCTTTCTGCCCAGCTGACACTAATCCACCCGTGGGGTAAGGAGTGGGCGAGAAGCGAGGTGAGTGGTGATTTGGCACCACACACTGGCACAGGAGCAGGCGTGGAGATAGGCCATGCAGTGTACACAAGGCCAGCTTTCTGAAAGGACAGAAGCTGTGCAATGAAGTCTGCTTTTTCTCAGCACCCAAAACTTTCAAAGCATAATCTGACAAAGCAGCCATATTCTCTTGTTAATACTCTAAGAAGTCTAGTTAAAAAAAGCCAAAAGCATTCAGCTGTGCATATGGTACTAGCTATGCATAAGTGCTGAGCGAATGAGATCACCCAGCCCCCAGAAGACCACGGGGTGAACTTCCTACACTACCTGCATCTAAAAGGAAAAGCCAGAGAAAGACAGGACATGCCAGCTCAGATACCCAGGCTAGGGTGCTTGTAACCTCGAAGTGGGTCGGGGGAGCCAGGACACTCTGCACCTCCCTTTGGCTCTCAGCACAGTGCCCTTTGCTCAGGAAAAGGAAAAGTAGCAACAGAAGGGCAGACTTGACTCCTGAGAAACATGGGGCTCTGATCAGGAATGCAGAGCACTCCTTTCCCAGCAAACCATTCCAAATGCCCAGAATGGAGCGAATTATTTCACGTTCCCGTTATCTAATATGGCAGACTGTCTGAGATGAGCCAGACTGATGCGGAGGGGCCATGTAACTGTCCACATGTGCATGGACACAGCTTTGGCTACAACCATGGTCATCTCTTGTAATTCTTTCCTTCTCTTGTTCCAGTCTTTGATTCTAAGACTCCTCTGCCTTATCCTGGTTGCATGGATTTGTTCTCCCTCTGACATCCTCTGGACAACAGTCTCTAGCCGATTCCCTGAAGGGCCTAGCAAGCACCAGGCACCGCGTGGGGTGCCTGCTCAGAGTGGGACACGGGGTGTCCACGTGTAAATAAGGAAGAGTGTCTGGTCCTTAAGGAGGACGCTGCCTAGTCAGGGAGACGGACCGAATGTTCTCTGAGGTGGGAAGGCCACACTGCCAGAGGGCTTTAGGAAGAGCCCCCTGGAAGGCATCATGAGAAAAGTGTCACAAAGGGTAAAGAGAAACCCTATAGGAAGCCAAGGAGGAGGAGGCAGAAGCATCAGCATAGGCAAAAGCACTCAGGTAGCAGAAGTCCCAGAGGCTGACAGAGACCATGAGCGGTGGACGCTCTTGTATGCCCACCACCTTTACTGCCAGGCCCATGGGGGAAAGCACCCCCAAGCCACTTCCCCATGCAGTGTCCTACAACCAGCAAGCCTGCAAAGGCAAAGAGGGAAGAAAGAAGCACTAGTGTTTCATTCAAGGGGTGCATTAGGTTACAAGGCGGGTTCTATCGCTACCATCTCAAAAGATTTGGCAGATGAGGGAACACTCACAGGGTACTTGCAGTACCTTTAAAATAAACCTCTCTTTAGGAGAAAGCATACTTATTTCTCAGTGCAGGACTTGTCACAAAATTGAACTTAGCCCAGATGACTCAGAGGATGATACGCCTCACCCCTTCGGCTTAAAGAATACACCACCAATGACCTTGCTCACATGCTGACCAGGCACAGCTCGCAGGGGAGTACTGGGAAGGGACTTGGGCTGGACACTGCCCCCAGGAACCCTCCACCAGGTACTGGAAGACAGCCAGCCAGCCACGGTTCCCTCCCCCAGTGCCACAGCACCCAGACGCAGGCTCCGCAGAAAATCTGCCTGTCCGAACAGGTGGGGGACCTGGTGGCTCTTCTTAACAGGTCTGGAAGGTGACTCCTAGTGCAACCACAATTTACAAAAGGGTCAGTTATTCTCAGTCCCCAGCACCTTTCACATTAGGACTTCAACCGATATAAGAGAGGTTTTCTAATTCACATGGAATTCAGAACAAAACCATAAAATTACATATTTGCTTTCTTTTCAAGCCGGATAATGCCTAGAAACCTTGGTGCTGTGTTTTGCCAACACGAGAATGAACAGTCGATTCAAGTACTGTATTTCATGTTTTATGAAATTCCCATGAAACATGATCTATTAAGCTGACTCTATTAAAAAAAAAAAAGCAAAGCTGAATTATGCAAAGCAAACATCTTGAATGACTGAGCAAAGAACTAAAATTCAGTTTCCTGTGTCTTTGAAATGGATGCTCTAGGACTGAAGTCCTTAAAATTTATCAACCACCTTTGGAAACATAACGCTGATACAAGCAAAGTTGAGAGAGAGAGAATAAAAATCCAGGATTTCAGGATTTTCATCCAAAACCTAACTTAATACAGTGTTTTTCTGTAGATCCATCTCTACTGGACGGTTTCTATTCGAAGGCCACTGCCAAGTTCCTTGTGGTGAGGGGCCTCCCAGCACAGTTCCCTGCAGAGGGCACGGGCTGGATGCGTGGACACATGAAGGAGGAGACGGTGGGGATGCAGAGAACGACGAGCAAAGGCCATCTCTGAAGAGGAGTGAGACTTGCCCCTCTTGTGAATTAGCCACGCACAGAGCTAATTCACAGGCAAGAGCACCCAAGATGACTCAAGCGATTGTCGATCAACTTCTCTTCTTTTCCTAAGACTGTCACCTTCTCTCACGACACTGGCATACTGGAAATACTGAATTTTCTTCTGCACCTCCTTCTCCTTTAGTTTCTCATTTGTGTGCAGGAGAGAGCTCTTTAATTACATGGGGTGGATGTCACCGAAGTTGAGAGACCCAAATGAGTAACCACCACCTGAGACCACGGGCGAGGCTCACACAAGCAGCAGCAGGAATGTGGATGGCATGCGGTTGCCTAAGAAGCCCAGGAAGAAAAGAAGTTGCTGCCTTCATGAAACTGTTCTCTAACCCTCCGCAAAGACCTCTATCAGCTTTAGCACATCCGGATGGCTTTCTATGCAACTGCATTCATTTCCTATTGCCGTACAACCAATGACCACAAACTTAGCAACTTAAAGCAACACTCATTATCTCACAATTTCCATGGGGCAGGGGTCCAGGCATAGCTTAGCTGGGTCCTCTGCTCAGGGTCTCACAAGGCTACAATCAAGGTGTCAGATGGGGCTGTGGTCCCATCTGAGGCTTGGGGTCCCCTTCCAAGCTTATGTGGTTGTTGGCAAAATTCATTTCCTTGCAGCTGGAACTCATGGCAAATTGCTCCTTCAAGGTCAGCAGAATGGAGTGTGTCTGACTTTGACGCTCTGTTTTAAGGGTTCACCTGTTTATGCCTGTCCCACAGAGGATAATCTCCCCTTTAACTGACTCAAATTCAACTGATTTGAGACCTTAATTACAGCTGCAAAATCCTTTCACCTTTGTCATATAATGTAACCAAATCACAGTTCTGTGAGGTTCATAAATCCATTGGAACCACAGGTGTTGCCCACCCTCAAGGGGAGAAAATTACACAGGGTATATACAGCAGGGGATGGGCATCTTTTGGACCATTTTAGAATTCTGCCCACCACCAGTATGCATGACACATCTCCTACTATGTTCTAAGCTCACCCCTCTTAGCACCTCATGCTTGAACTTAACAGCTTAATTTGTAATTATTCTGTTTGTATTGTTTTCTGCTACCCTATACTCAGATCCCAAAGAGACTGACACATGTAAGGCAATCAAGTCACACTCACTAATGAATGAATGGTTCAGTCGATGCATCTTTCTTTATTGAGGGCTTCAACCACAGAAAAACTGGGACCACAACTGACAAAGAAGCAATGAAATCTAAAATTTGAAGGAGGTCAATCTTTACGTTACCCTCCAATTAGACCTGGGGGAGTTGGGAAAAGACAGAAAAAAACGATCTGGAAAGAAGGATATGGGGTAGCAAGATGCACACAAGGAGAGAAACTATTTTGGACCATGTATTGTGGGTAGAGAGCAGGGAAGTCAGGAAGGCAAGCAATGAGGCAGCCCTGCGTGTGGGCACTCTCCTCATGGCTACCGACCTGCTTCTCCAGCCCTCTGCCTTGGTTTGACCACTGAGTCCAACCCCATGCTGTTTCTGGGAGCACTCCTAGCTCCCGGTCTTCAGGATCTGGAGAAGCAGCAAACCTACCATTGTCTCCTGATCTTACCAAGTACATAGGAATTCCTAGATATATGCGGGCTGTCCAGAAAAAATCCAGCCATAGATGCCTCTGTTTTTCAAATAACCGGGCTGGATACTTTCTGGATGGCCCTGGTAAACCAATATTCACTTTGGTAATTCTTTACATTCCACAGATCAACATGGATGCCAGCCCGTTAGTGACTTAAGGCAGCGCATCTTCCTTTTCAATGAGCTGACTGGGCTCTATATGGCAGGTAACCAGGTGGCCTTCTTTGAAACTAAAATGGGACAATATATGCTTGGTGCTAGCTTGGGAAATCTCACAGCAGCTAAGACAGAATCTAAAGAAGGAGAGCCAAGCATCACTGCTTTCATCGCTTCTGCTTTTTCTGTTTTACTCAGAATCCCAGAATCTTAACTGCAAGGGACCTAAGAGGTCATCCTGTTGCCTCCTTCCCCAAGTTTCACAGCCCTAACAGGTCATGTGGTCCCTGTACCAAGTAGTGTGTTTTGTAGT
This sequence comes from Lyroderma lyra, assembly GCA_004026885.1. Classification (NCBI taxonomy): domain Eukaryota; kingdom Metazoa; phylum Chordata; class Mammalia; order Chiroptera; family Megadermatidae; genus Lyroderma; species Lyroderma lyra. Next base: position 174,410 of record PVJL010000198.1, on the reverse strand, counting down.
TGGAAAACTAATTGTCACATGCCCATGAGAAACCAACTCAACAAGCATTCTGAAAATGCTTACTATCCCCCAGAATAAGAAAATACCATATATAGTATTCCTGCTCTCACTCCCCCCTCTCAGGCTGCTGACAGACATCATTAATCAGTCGTGGCACTCTTTCCTGCTGATGCTGGATGTGGCTTCAGAATCCTCAACAGAATGCTCCAGAAAGTCACCACTGATCAGTTTAAGTTGGCAAAAGAAATAAACTAATTTTCCAACTCTGTTCTTACAGCTTGTTTTCAGTCAAAAACCCATTTCCTACTCATTGCTCCTAATATGCCTTTAAAAGCAACAAGTTTGTCCCTTGCTCCAAAAACAACTCCTACACATCTAACTGCATCTGGACTTAGGTCCCACTTTAAACCCTTGCAGGCTGAAGCCCAGCCCCAAGGACAGGGTGACCTGGGCAGGAAAGTAGAGCTCTAATTATGGGATGGTTAGGGTACCCTGGTAGTGTTTCAGGGAACCCTAGAGCCGAGAAGGTCAGAGATGAGTGTGTGCAGCAGGGGCCATGAAATGCCATTCTGTAAGAATTCATGCCACCAGTGGGTAAGGCCAAGCTAACACAGGTATGGCTTCGAGGGAGTCCAGTTTTACGGAGCTAAGGAAAGGCAGGGAAAAGAGGCAAGGGATATTGTGGTTGAGCTTGTAAGGGTACTGAAAACCAAATCAAATGAAAATGCTCCCAATCATACATCATCGCTTATCGTATTACTGCTGTCGCCCCATTCCCCGTGCATACCCAGTTCTTGGTATAAAGTATGTGTTTACCCACAATCACTCATAAAACACTGAACAAAACCAAGACACGGCTCTGTGGCATGGCTATAGACTCACTCATTCATTCTCTTAGCTTTTTAAATAAAAAAGCTTGAATATCTATGAAGCATCAATGAGCAGGCTGGAGCTGGGGCCACAAGGGCTATGACAACACTATTCCTGCCACCAAGAAATTCATGATCTACCTGTTTCAGAGGCAGGTAAATAACTCGCTGAGATAGAAAGCAGGTTATATAGTATAATCCATTTCTGCATTTCATCTGCAGAAATCATGTCATTTAAAATCAAGCTATATATCATCCTGATCTACTGAACTAGCACAATTATCGAAAAGAAAATTCAGCAACTTGGCATTTTTTTCTAAGTAACTAAAACAAATAAACCTGTGCTACAATGCCTGAGAAACAAAAAGATCTAATGAGGTAAAGCTTCAGATTAGCAAATTCAGGCTCCAAATTCTCAGTACAAACCAGCCACTTGCTCAGGGATTCTCTTCCTTGCAGACGTTCTATCATCCATCTATTCTCTCCTTCAGCCAATTTTCACTGACCTCCTAGAATCAAGGATGTAAACTGACATTCAGGCAGCCAAATATGGTAAAGGGAATTAGTCTAGGGTCCCTGGCCCACAGTGTATGCTCAACAAATGTTTATTATCATTGAGGTCAGTGTCCAGACCAGGGTATGCACAGAGGGCCGTAATATCAAAGGGCAAGGGAAGGTCTCCTGGAGAATATGGTATCTGAGTCCCATCCTGAAGACAATCAGTAAGCAACAGATGAAGTGTGAACCAGGTGAGGAAGGTTTTTGAAGGCAAATACCAGGGTCAGAAAGAAGGCTGAAGTGGACCGGATAGATATACCAGGGCCGGACTATACTAGCTACATGGGTAGTCCACCCACATGGAAGGGCCAGATTTCCATCCTGAGGATGAGAGAAGCCAGTGAGAGATCCACACCAGGGACTGAGGGGACAAGATCAGCACTCTAGTATGTACACTAGGAAAGAGGATGCAACATGGACCAGAGAGAGGCAGGACTGAAAGCAGAGAGACTAGTTAGGAGACTGGTAGAGAATACGAAGGGAAGAAATGATGGCCTGAACTCAGAAATTAGAACTGGGAATGAAAAGAGATTTAAGGACTCAAAAGGGAGTGAGGGGTACAGAAGCCCAAATTTGGTGGTGGATGATAACAGAGACTGAGTTTGGGGGAGGGGAGGTCTAGGAGGCACCCAGGTAGCTGACTTGAATGTGATGGAAGATTGTGTTCTTCACACAAATGATGAATGAAGCAACTGTGGGGGTGCTGGCTGGGGTGCAAAGATACTGAGTTGACCGTGGTACACTGGGGATACCCAGGACACAGCAGGCTCTAAAGGTCTGGAACACTTAAGGAAGTCTACCAAGCCCTTAAAATTCCAAAATGTAGGAATCTATGAACATAGCAACTAACATTTCCCCAGCAACTCCCAGTCAAGAAAATAGTTTGAATCCATGTCTGGGGTTAGGTTTAAATTTTGCTTAAGACATCCTGTTCTACCCTAAACTTGGATTTGTAATTATAAGCCATATAAAAGAAGACCCAGTGTGAGAGAAAGTTATAGCCAAGGAAGTAATGATTGCGACTGAAGTAACGAAGCAGAAGGGACACCTGAGTCTGCAGGGCCTTTGGCAATATCTACAGAGCAACGAGAAAAGGAAGAGGTGAGGCAGCTCAATTTTGTATGAATAAAGTGGAAAAATTCCTGACGAACACACACCAGTGAGAGTCGGTTGTGGAAAATTTCACATGTAGGAATAGCCAAATAATTCCACTTTTCTTTCTTTCTTCTTGTTTCAGATAAAAGGAAGAAGACGAAAGTTTCTAAGGAGGACAAAAATCGGGGAGAAATCTCTTTGGCTGATACTGTGACAAGGACAGGAATGACTTTTTCAGTTGAAGCGTTCAGAGGTACGACCATACAAAATTACAAGGGGGGTGGTGGTGGTCGTTACGCTTGCTGCTGTTTTGGGTGGGGTCTGCCGACTGGCCTGAATTTCTGGAAGGATGTGACTCCACATGGAATGCAAGGAGAAATTTAAAGGAGCCTCTCATCAATCTAGGAATGAGTCAAGTTAAGATTTAATTAAAATGATATTAAGTTAAACCATTAGACTTTGCCATTTCTATAAGTGAAAAAGGGTCAAACACCAGCAATTTCAGGTGGCTTGGTCTAATGATGCTCCGGCCTGGACGTAATGTTTGGCAGGTAGACCCGGCTACGGGTTGTTTATAACGACTGCTCTACGTGAAGCATTTCTGTTACTACTTAATGCCTGCTATGTTCAACAGTATTAATGGTTGAGTTTTATTTTAGAAAAATTAAAACTTGAAAGGCCTAATTAATTATAAAGCAAGTTTACCAACAAACAAGCATTCTCTAATTATAGGGGGGAAAGTACCTTGAAAGGGAGTAAGGGGGGCGGGGGGTGGAACCCAAATCACGTTTAAAGCTGGAAGAGTCCACCCAGTTAGAAACTGAAGGCATATACCTGCTGTCAAGTGGGGTGAGGGGGTTAGGGTGCTGAGTGCTGCCTGCCTCACCTGTGCTCTCTCCCAGCATCTTCCTCTCTCACCTGAGAACCCAAGGAAAAACGAAAAGCACTCTGCCCCCTCCAAAGGTCAGGACCCGGTCTGGCCCTTTCTGGGTTCCTCTGGCAGGAGCTCCCTCGCCTCCCTGACCCGCCACATCTCTGCACCTAGCACTGCAGACTGAGGGCCTTCAGGGCACAAACCACAAGCAATGATGATTCAGAAAATGTGGCACTTCCGGAAAACAAGGCAGCACAACCAGAAACCTCCAAGCCACCTTCCTGCCAGTCTACCCGAATGAGCCATGGAAGCCTAAGTAAGTGGAGAAGAGATTCCACGGGCCCTGAGAGGAGGGTAGCCAACCACACACCACTGACTTCGCAGAATCCCTCCGGATACACCAGAACCCTGGGCCCATCACCCAGCTCTCTGTCCTGGGAAATGCAGTGCTGCAGCCAATAATGGGAAAAGGTGGGCATCACCATAGTATCCCAAGGCCTAAGCAGGCCAAGGGAGAGATGTGAACTGCTCCAGCCTGAGCCCATTTTTGGCCCGTGTGGCCGAACAGGCTAGAAGAGGAAGGACACACGTGCAGCACTCAGCTATTCTCTGACCCTGTTCTTAAAGAGGGGTGCAGGTCTGATGTAGGTGAGGATGGAGGGGTGGCAAGAGGGGCCCCAGAAGGAACACGCAGCACACTCAGAGGCACCATTTCTGTCACACACAGACCATAGCAGCAAGAGTGACTCAGGGCGGGCTATGGTTTTCTTGGCCCTGACCAAACCTCAGCAGGTTTGTGGCTGGTTCAACCTGGTGGCCACGTCCCCAACAGTGTGCCAAATGGGTGAGCAGAAAGGTCAGGCCGAAGTCAGACACAGCAGGGCACAGAGAGCATTAGATGCCAAAAACAGAAGTGTCAACACCACAGCGGGGAGGAAAGGCAAACAAAACCTGAAGACCCCGTTGCCCGTCTGTCAGCGGCCCAGCTTCTCCAGCCCTCCCCAGCCTGCATGTGCCCAGAACTGACAAACCAAGTCTCCACCAGGCACGCTGCTAGTCCAAATGCTCAAAGGCAGAGTTTCAAACATGTATACACAGAGGACGCCGAAGCTAACTGTCCCTCAGGGAAACAGGACTTCACACCTGAGACCTACTGTGTTCGCCAAATGGTTGTCACCAACTGAGCAACTCAGGCCTCGAGACAGAGTGTTTCCTGAGAGAAGCAAAACACACACAAGGAGGGTGAGAAAGATCCTTCTTAGGAGGGGACATTCCCAAACCAAATTTACAAAACAAAAAGGAAAAGGACCCAAGAGAATCCTCTCACTCTACCATGGGGTAAATATCAGGCTCAAGTCAGACATGAATAAGCAAGAAAAAATACAGAAACACTGTGGGGGGATATACATCACATTCTGTAGCAAAAGAGAAGGAAATAGACAACGCACAGAAGAGTTAGAGAGAGAACATATTCTTGCAAAGATCTGTCCCAGGACACGGCAGTACCCGCAAGCAATAGTTACTGATTTTCAAATAAAGATGTCAATTCCTCCCAAATTAATTGAGAAATTTAATGCAACGACAACCAAAATTACAAAAAACTTTATTACAATGAGTGTAAAGTTAATTGGTAGGAATATGTATGCCCTAATCACCAGGAATGACAACCCAGGCCTGGGGTAAATGAGCCCGAACGGAAAACATCGTAGGAGCATAAATGCACAAATCCTTTCTGGAGGGCAATTATTCAGCCCAAAACAAGACAAAAATGTATATAACTTCTAACCCAACAACTCTATCTCCAGGACTTCTACCCTAGATAACCTCCAAATAACTCCCAGAGGTTTTGTGCAAGGATGGTGTATCAGTCTGCTAGGACTGCCATAACAAATACCACAGACTGGTGGGTAAGTAACAGATATTTCTCTCTCTCAGTTTTGGAGGCTGCAAGTCCAAGGTCAAAGTGTTGGCAGGGTTGGTTTCTCCTGAGGCCTCTCTCTTTGGCTTGCAGATGACCACCTTCTCCATGTGTCTCAGTCTCCTCCTCCTATCAGGACACCAATCATACTGGATCAGGGCCCAATGACCTCATTTTAACTTAATAACTTCTTTGAGGCCCTATCTTTAAATAAACTCGTATTCTGAGGTATTGGAAGATTAGGACTGCAACACAGAAAGTTTAAGGGTACATAATTCAGCCCATAATAAGTGGTTTCTGCATTGATGTCATTGACTATTATTGAAAATAACTGTTATAGCTACAATTCAATACTTTATTTAGACCTTTCTATGAGTACTTGAATCTTCTAAACACTCCTATAAAGTAGATATTATTTCCCTTTTACAGGTGAGGAAGCTGCTTTTGAAGAAGTGTGCCAAAGGTCTAGGTGATGTCCCAAAGCCAGCTTCCAAGGTCTGTGCTTTGAAGCCATTCCCCCCAGGAGACGTGGCGGACCACACGTGGAAAGGACATTTCGCTTTTGTAAGAGGCATGTGCTAAGCAAGTATGTGTGTCTAGAGAATGGGGTTCATCTTTGTTTAGTGGGGTTATGGGGGAATTTTGTGGTCTTTTTTCTTACGCTGTTTGCTTTTCAAACAATTGTGTGTTCACAAAATACATAATAAGAAAAAAATCATAAAAACAATTTCTGTTTTAAGAAAAATGTTCCCATAACTCAGTTTGTATGCAGATTTCTTCTTTTGTGCCGCCTTTATTCCATGGGCCTTTGCCATTATCATCTCTGGGACCCAATCAGACAACCTCCGTGGACAAGGAGGCAGACCCTAAGGACTTCCGGCAGTAGTTTCGGAGGCTCACAACTTAGTGCTGAGACAACAGCTTCACTGTTGACACATCACAGGTTCGACCAGTGTTGCCCGTTTCTAGTGGGAACCTCATCCACGTGCTCTCACCCAGGCAGGGGCCCCGCCTACTCCCAGACTCTGTTTCCCAAGCTTGACAGTTCGGACTACGGGATGCTACTGTCCTTGTGGGGACAGGAAGTCTCCGCTTAGATAACCATGTAAGGGGGCAGGTGAGGGAAGAGGCAGGAGACAGTGCTGAGCTTTTCACATACTGAGAAATCCCAGGGTTGCAGGGGAATAGAAAACTTAATTCACGTTGGTCTAGAGAACCAAGTTGGCATCACATCAGTTGGCATTACAACTTACGTGCAGCTATAATAAAGCCAGGCTCTTCCACTTTAGATAACTGAAAGTCTCATTTCACAGACTGTGATGTCATGCATCAGAGGTCTCAGACTTACATGCCTCTGAGGCACGGAGGCAGCGAAATAAATGGAGCAACCCGGGGGTAATACAAAGGGGGCAGTGGGGACTGTGGCAAACAGCCTGTGTGCCCCCAGGTAAAGGGAAAAGCTTCTTCCAACTCCAGCTAATTGTGGCCCTGTGTTGGCTCAAGCCTTTGGTTTTTCAAGAGAAGCCAGAAGTTTGTATTTTTATGTTAAATCTCTCAATTTTTAAATGTTCATGATTATTTAAAAAAAATTTAACGCACTAGATTGGGCACACGAAATACCTGCAGGTTCAGTTTGGTGCCACAGGCTGCCCACTGGTGCCGGCCAACACGATTCCCTTCTGGGAATAGCCGCTGTCATAGGAACTCAGCAAAAGGAGGGACATCAAGTGAGAAGGGGATCCACCCACAGCGCTGGCCTCAGTACCCCTAGGGCTGGCCACAGACACCGCTGGGACACTCGTGCAACCGTGTTAACCAGACCAGAGCTGGGCCATGCGGCACCATGAGTGATCCCTGACGTCCTCACCGAGCACAGAAAGCTCCCAGAAAGAGGCAGGAGAAAGGAAGTTTCCTCCAAGCCAGCCAGGTGCACCCCAAGACCAGAGATGCGGGACACAGGATAGTCAGGCCAGGCTGTTTACTGGAGAACACAGTAGCCGAGGACCCGACCTTGGTTCAGCAGGTAAGCAGCTCCCCACTTCTTCCCCCATCTCCTCACCTTGGGGCTAGTTTGGGCCCCTGTCTACCGTCTGAACCCAACCTCTCTCTGCTCTCCTCTGCTCTGAAATGGTGAAGCATAAGCACTTAAGCGTTTCTGAGATGGAGGATGTTGGCTTAATAACTACCAGTTGATCATTTTGTGCCACTGCCTTCTAACTTGGTGAAACCTCTCTATGCTGTCAGTAATATTTCTGTTCCTAGCGACTTAGATGCCTACAGAAACCATCCTGATCCTTGTTAAGAGACCCTCTAATATGCAAGGCATTTGTTTTCCTATAGTGGAAAACAGTTAAGTGATATTTGGCAAGGCACTGAGGTTCTCACAGTAGTTTTTCCAAAGACGTCTGAATTCTGGATGAAATCTCCCATTTTTAATGTTGACAACCATTAAAACATTTTTAAAAACATACCATGGGGCAAACAATATCTTAAAGGGAATTCTATGATTCTATCCTTTTTGGATAATGACTAAGATAGTGTTTTATGATTAATGGGTAGTTTGCTTTAGATAAAAGGATCAAATCAAATTTCTCCATTTAAAACTACTCCTTAAGAGGCACTTCCCTTGAGGTACAGCGAGAAAAAGCTGGCTGGTTTCGATGATTCTATGTATCGTTCTCTCTTCTCCCCCAAAGCACATCACCTATATGAGGCCTGACAACTAAGTTTGCGAATTTGCCATCATGTACGTGTCGGAGAGGTGTCATAACCTTGGCACATCTGTGTCTCACAGCTGTGTTCCTGTGGATGTGTGGCTGTGTCTTGCTGAGTGGAGCTCATTATTGCTGTTGTGTGTTTGTCTGTGCTGTTGCAAAAATGTCAGAGCTTGAATCAGAGCAACGAACAAACATTACATTTCTTGCTAAACTTGGCCAGAGTGCAAGTAAAATCAGGGACATGTTAGTCCAAGTTTATGGACGTAATGCCATGAAGAAAATGGCGTGCACGAATGGATTAAACATTTTTCTGAGGGGAGAGAAAGCATCACTGATGAAGAGAGGTCAGAGTGGCTCGTAATGAGCAGAACTGATGAAAACATTGCAAAACTTTGTTGAATTGTGTATCAAAATCATCAGCTGACTGTGAGAAGCAGAGCAGACCAAGTAAACATTGATAGAGAAATAGTTAGGAAAATCTTAACTGAAAATCTTGGCATGAGAAAGGTGTGTGCAAAAATGGTCCCAAAGGAGCTCACTGATGAACAAAAGCAAAGGAGAGTCGTAGTTTGCCAAGACCTTTTGGAGAGGCAAGATGATGTTTTTGGCCCTACTCACCTGATATGGCCCCCAATAACTTTTTACTTTACCCAAAGATAAAGGAAATATTGAAAGGAAAATAGTTTTATAACATTCAGGACACCAGGGGTAATACAATGACAGCTCTGATGAACATTCCAGGAAAAGTTCCAAAATTGCTTTGAAGGGTGGACTATGCGCTGGCATCAATGCATAACTTCCCAAGGGGAGTGCTTCAAAGGTGACAGTAGTGATATTTATCAATAAAGTATGTAGTACTTTTTCTAGGATGAGTTCATGAACTTAATTGTTAGGTTTTGTATGCAATTTCTAAACATATAAGACATATCCCATACATACACATAAAATGGGCCACATGCAGCCCCTCCGAGGAGATTCTCCAAGGCAGAGCTGTATCTTTGGTTTCACTGTCACACCCCTGTGACTGACCAACATGACCCACAATGAAGGCTCAGAATGCGTGTGGAACCCATGGTCCCAGGAATGTACCAATCTAGGTCCTACTTCAATAAGAGTAATTGTGAGGTACAAATGCCGTAGTAGATTTATATTAAATACTGGCTACCACACACACAAAAAACTTTAGATCATTCACTGTAACCATCCAAGAATAAGAAGCCAGATAAATATTATTTCTACATGCTGTACATTTAAGACCTCTTCCCAGCAGCCAGCTCACATTTTTGGAGAGCACTGGCTGCACCGTAACTCAAAGCCTCTCCTTACCTCTCAGCAGAGATGTTCTCAACAGAACACAACAGATTCCTGGGCCTTCAAAGCAGAGCTGACACAGGGCCGCGTGCAAAAACAAATGAAACGAGTTCTAAAAGCAGATGTGGAAAGCACGGGGTTCTCCTAACGCGCTTGTTTCCTTTGGATCTGGGGACTTGCACATGGTCACACAGAGCAGAGCTCCTGGGGTCACTTCATGGGGCACAGTCCTCGACAGCACTTTGACAATCCACTCACAGTATAGTTCGTCATATAGTTTTTCGTGTGTGTGTGTGTGTGTGTGTGTCTTTTGGTTGATAACATCCAGAGATGCCTGCTTTATTTCTTACTAGGTATGGGAGTAGGGACAAAAAAAAAAAAACCCAAACAAACCCAGAATTATCTTCTGGAGTGTGGGCCCCTTGTAGTACAGGCTTCCTCCGCTAGCGGGGTGTTCTAGGACCCCCTCTGCATCTGTGCACCGGCTGGCGTTGCTGTGAGAGGCTGCGTGCGGAATAAAGCACCCCAAGTTGTGGCAAACAGATGGCTGGTTCTTCCACCACGACTGTGCACCTGCCCACACCGCGCTGTGTTCAGCACTTTTTGACCAAAAACGTCCTAATCCCCAGCCCCCACCCGCCCTATTCATTCAATCTTACCCTGAGCGACTCTTTTGTTTTCCTGGGTGAAAAAAAATCCTCAAAGGGAAACATTTTGCTGATTTGAGAGAGGTGAAACCAAAAATGGAAGAAGCACGAATAGGCATCAAAACTGACGAGTCCAAAACCGTTCTGAGCAGTGGAAAAAGCTTCTCAATAGGTCTATTACGTCAAACAGGGAGTACTCTGAAGGTGACTGAAGTTTAAACATGTAAGAATAAATACACAATTTTTTATAAATAAATTCTGGTTTTGGGAAGTGCTCCTCATATAATATACATATTGTTTAAAATACTGCCTTGCTCCAATGTTGAGACTCTGGCCAGAGGTTGTCAGTCACCCTTCTCCAGCAGCTCATCAAATCTGCAGCCCCAACCATCAGCCCTGTGGGCCTCTCGCACGCTAGGCCATGACATTTCCACCCCAATCACCCAGGGCCAGGTAACTGACAACTAGGGACAGTCCTATACTCCGGGGCCCATGGAAATTACTCACCCTGGCCCACCTGAAAACTGCTTGCCCCATGGAAACCACAACAGAGTTGCTGCCTCATGAGGGCCCCGTGTTGGCCCTGCGTGGCCCTGGGTAGCACTCTGTGTTCTCTCCAGGAAACTGTGACTTACAAAACCAAAACTCTGTCCTGTTTCTCTCTCCCTTGATCTGCATCTGGCCTCACCATACCTCACCCAAAGTAATACTGTTAAAATATGGTTAGACAAATAAAGAAGCAATTCAAAGGTTGTCCTTGATTGCAAATGTCTACTGGCTGCCAGCAGCTGATCACACCCTAAAAAAAACCTACATGATAAGTTATTCCAAAGTCAGGAAGGAGTGATTCAACATGTGGGCTGGGAAAAATGATGGTTTCCTTGTATAAAAACACAAAAGTCACACCCCAAGAAATCTGTCATTTACAGCCCTCAGAATGAACCTTCCTGGCATGGGTTTCAGCCAAATACATCAAAACGTGCTGGTGTTTGCGCACAGTGCCCTGTTACCCCGAGTCTGCTGAGACTCAGGCGAAGTGGGGCAGGCATGCAAAGGCACCTCCATACATGCAAAGCAGGATGCCTTGTCGTAACCCAAAGGGGAGTAAGCACTTGCTCGTTTTTCAGTTAACACATGGTAAGCTTTCTGGCCTCCAACAAATGGACACTAGTGGAAAAGCAAAATCTGAAGGCAAGGCCCAGGTTCTCCTCATATGCTAGGAAGAGCTGTTTGCAGTTAAGGGTCTTACCTCAGTGGCATTTTCTACACAGCCAGAGAAGCAGCAGTGGGTGACAGGGCTGTCCCCTGGTTGTGCTTGGGCATTCTGATTCTTAAACATTTGGTAATTGCCTTTGGCACCTTTCTGGTACAGATCAGAACACTGAAAATTAATAAACACGTGCAAGCTTAATGCTAAGTATTCACTAAGGTGGAGAGCACAGCTGAAGTACCTTACGAACCAGTACCATCGTTCACTCTCAGGAAGGACAGTTCACACAGTGTGCAGCTATCAAGCTTACTCTGCGCTCTGCATAGCCATTCCTTGAGCAGCAAATAGGCTCTTGCCACCTCCAACCAGGCTACCACATGGCTGCTTACTAGAAGGCTTTCTCAGCTAGGTTGAGTTTTTTGCTTCCTAACTCCCTCTATGTGGCAGGCACTGGTAACCTGCATGTCCAAAGCCATGCCTCTCTCTTGCTGCTTCTCCTTAGAGTCCAGGAAACCAAAAACAACAGGTCCTTGAATTATAATGCTTTGTTCAAGGTCGTTTTGTTATGATGTTCATGAGATGACATAGGAACTTGACTCTTATTTATATCAGTTAGCCTGCGGTCAAATTGGTTTCATTATACATCATCTTGCAGAGTTCCAAGAACCTATCAACAATGTTAAAAGAGGACATAGTCACTCTGCCAGCCTCCCCTGCAGCTACAGAGGTCATGTGACCCCATTCTAATCCATGGGAGGTATGCAGGGGGCTCCTGACAAGAATTTAACCTTCCTGATAGAAGGGGGCTGAGAACAGTAGGCAGATTCTCCCCCTCTCCCCAGCCTTGAATGTAGATGTTTACATTGATGATCACTCTACAAAAAAGCATATACATTTCTAAATAAGGGATGGAAAAATAAACATTTAGATGGCTATAATGTTAATTCTACAGAGGTGTATATGTGTGCACTTTAATGCACACACCCACTGGAGAAGACTTTTTTTGTAAAGTTAAAATGAAGTATAACAACACCCCTTTTTATAAGCTGGCAATCTATACCAAATCTTTTATTACAAAGTCATAAGCATGTAATTCTGTAACATAATATCACACTCAAGCACACTTTAGGTGACATTTTAGGTGAAATATTCAAATTGCTGTCCATTTGGTGTGAGACATTCACGTACAGGGTCCGGCGTTACTTCTGCCGAAACCTGTATGCTGTTAATTTGGACCCACTATTCAGAATTAGGTCATTTAAGGCATATCTCCTTCCTGGTTCCACTTAGGAACATCCATATTATAAGTGACCTGGAAAATAAACCAGAGGAAGGCCTCCCACCCTGATTTCCGTGCCTTCCCCTATCTATCTGAGGTGTTGGACCAGTATGAATGGAATATGAGGATGAGAATCAAGGCTTGCACCACCTCTTCAGACACAGAAAGGCAGCACGGCAGGGTAAAGTTGGTGGCTAATGGTCTACACCTACCACAAAAGTTTCCATACAAATGGTTTAAGGATAGAAGTCCTTATATCTTGGGGATAGAAATCCGAAAAGGACAGAAGACAAAAAATTCATCAACAGAGCCTCTCCACTGACAGCCTATGATGAGGATCTACCATACGCCCAGGAAAAGACGGAAGGTAGGCAAAGGGAGCCAGCTCCCCCACCTCACAGACATCTGGGCTGAAACCACCACCAGAGGCTGGGAAACTCTCACACACACCTATTTGGCATTTATCAAAATGAACGGAAAAAGCTGACACTGACTTGATAATGCACTCTGGACAGATTTTTTTTTAAAATGCGCCCTAAGTTTTCTCCTCTGCTTTTGCCTTCTGTTACAGTGGCTCTCCGGGAGTAGAGGAAAGGGAGAAAGGCTCAGAGTTCAATGTCCTGGCTAGCAACACAGAACCCAAGGCACCTTCTCAGAGTAAAACACAACAGGAACTGAAGGAGACTGTTTCGTGTTGCCTGTCTCATTCAACTAACCATGGACGCTTGCTATTAAACCACACGTTTCATGGATTTTTCCTTCATCCAAAGGAAAAGGGAAGGGCTTTTTTTTTCTTTTTCCTCATATGAACACAGAACATGGCATTGTGGGGTTACAGGCACACATGCAGAAGGGGAAACAGAACCTTCATCAGCCCTAACGTGCCCCGGGGCCTGGGTACAGCCCCTGCTGGACTACACATTAGAGAATGGGACTTCAGGTGGCACACATGCCACCTCTTTGGGTCTCCAATTTTTCAGCTACAAAATGGGGATATTAAGGTATATTAAATTTCTCCTTTTATAGCCAAAACTGTTGATAGCAGTGATTTCATAGGGTCCAACCTAATGATTCTTGCCCTGATATTCACAGGATTGTTTTTTTCACAGGATCCAATAAAATTAGTACTTAGACAAAGGTCCACACAAAAACTGTAGCCATGCAAAGGGCCTTAACTTTATGAACTGGAACAGTAATCAGTGCTTGAACCTTCACATGTGCATTGCTTTATAAAAAAAAAAAAAAAAAAAAAAAAAAAAAAAAGGAAATTACAGAGTTAGATAGCAGAATCATTCCTTACAATGCAAATTCCTGGGTGCACCCCAGACCTACCGAGTCAGGAACAGGAGGGCCTAGTAAGGAATAAGCACTTCTGACAAGCACTCCTGGTGGTAACTCAAGTTGGAGAAAGTATTTTTCCCAAGGAGAGAAATTCGCCTCTTTGGTTTTGGGCACTTGCTGCTGAAATGCAGGCATTCCCCAAGCCCACTTAGTGTGGCCCCTTCCTCACCAAGTAGAAGAGATGGTAAGGAGCCTAGTGCACGGTACAGTCTTTTTTCTTAATAACCAGAAGAGACTTCATATGAGTCAGGAAAATTAGGTTAGTCACTAATTACTAAAAATTGATAAAACCTAAGGAAGGTGTCATCTTTTGCTACAGGTGAGTTTCATCACCTTACTCCTTAACCCAAGTCTTTTGAAAAGCTCTCAGGATTGAAGTTCCTGAAGGGAACCCCAGACCTTCCTCACGGCAGGAGCTGGCCGCTGCCTGGCCCGTCATAACTTACCCCTCAGGATGTAGTTCTGATAGTTCTGGTCTGCCTCAGCTCCCACCTTGATCAAACAGGTCAGACCTTCAGCCACTACAAATTCATGCACCAAGTCCTTGTCATCCTGGCAGGAAGGGTGGGGGAAAAAAGAAAGACAGACTTCAAATGCTGTCCCAGTCCATCCTCCATCCAAGCTGTGCTGTTAAAACTGTGTACATGCTTTTGAAGCCAAACTGATCCCTGAAGATTGTTCCGCTCTATTTACATGAAGCATCCTAACTGTTGCCAGAGAAATTTTATAACCCGTCTTCACAGTGCTGTTTGCCAAAGACCAGTGGTTGCCTTCTAGGCAATCTAATAAAGATAAAGCAATCAAATCCCCTATGAGAAATATTTATACTGTTCTGTTTTTCATTCTCCAAAAATCACCAGGCCCGACTTCCCCATAGGTCCCTAGGGCCTGGCCACATGAAGCTCATTGGTTTTAACAACAGGAAACATTCGATAGCAGTGCAGACCATCAAGTGAAGGGTTCAAAGCCACATGTGTGTTCTAAAAGATAGTCCTTAAGGATGGTGCTTCTAAAGGTCTTGCAAACGGTATCAGAAAGTAAGAAAGCTATCTCTCCACCACCTGAGTTGTGCTGCTTGAAGGAGGCAGAGAGCAGACCTGGCCAGGTGTGTGCCTGGAGCAGCCAGACACACACAACCCCCTTAAAAGAGCCACAGAAGGCAGGACACGCAAAGAACCTCAGGGGTCATCTACTTGGTGGTTCATGAAGAGACGTCTCCAGGCCCATGGGCAGCTAGAGTGTCACCTGGGAACTTATGAAAAATGCAAACTCCCTTGCCCCACCCCTGACGTACTGAAAGGGGAACTCTACTGTGGGGCCCATCACCCTGTGCTTACCAGGTCCGCCAGGTGATTCAGAGGTGCCCGGATGGGTCTCAGGCCTGACTCCTCCATGCTACCATCATCTGGGAGCTTTAAAAAGGAATAGGAAGCAGGACCTTTCTTGGATGGATTTAACCAGAATTTCTGAGGTGAGGCCCAGCCTTGGCTATTACATTCCCCAAGAAATCCTGAAGTCCAGTCAGTTCAAGAATCACTGATCTAATCCTACCTTCTCTTTACAGATAAAGACTCAAGAATGGCAAAATGTTGACCAAGACCACCTCTGTTTGGCCAGCCCCCAAGTCCAGTCCTTTTCCTGTAGTAGCCACTTCTATGGAGTTCTAGGAGAGGGATTTTTCCACTCCTGTGCCAGGAGATTTCCTCAGTTGGACAATGCCTTGTCTAAAATGCAACTAGGATAAGGCTGAAACATTCATCCTCAATTATAACAGAGGGGGGAAAGAAAAAGAACAGAAAAGAACAACCTCAGTGATGTAAACAGTAGAAAACTTAATAGAATAATGCAAGATTATTCTTATAGGAATGGTCAGCAACCACCATAGTTTATCTCAAAAAAAAAAAAAAAGGAAAGAAAGAAAGAAAGAAAAAACATAATTTAGATGAATTGGCTTAATTCTCTAGTCTCTCTATGTGAAATCAGCCCCTCATTTTGATTTTACGGCATTTTCCCATTATATGGATGGAGCACTTGTGCTAAACGTGGCCAGGCCAGGCCAAGGCTCCCTTTGAACCAAGAAAGCCTGCTCAGTGTTCAGAGGGCACTGGGGCGCGGGGTACGGGGGAGCCATGCTTGTGCCCTAAAGGTAATGAGAGACAGCTGTGTTAACTCAGGCTTCAAGATAATCACAGCTTTGGAAAGCAAGAGAAAATGGGACAATATCATGAGTTTTTGGAAAATTACTTTATACTCACATGTATAAAGGGAATAAAAATAATTCTCTCTCCATCCATATCCTTTTCCACCAGCATATGTGAAAAGTGAACATTTAGATGAGCTCATGTCTAGTCAGAAAGTTTTTCCAAGCATGTAACAAATGTTTATTACTTTGACTAAAACTGGATTCACACATGACTTCATGGTGAAAAAGTGAGAACCAGCTCTCAAGAAACCACTCAAGCTAATCACTAATATTAATATAGCAAAGAGCTGACTGTCTGGCAAAGGTACCTGGAAAACACATTGGACAGAGGAGACAGTATTTATAAAAATAATTCAAAACCCTAATGAAAATGAATGTACTCATGTACATAAGGCACTTAGGAAACAAATTGATAGATGATAAATGCGGAGAGTATCTTCCAACTTGGCAATGTACTAGATTTTAAACACATATCCTGAAATAGATGGGCACTAATAAGAGGTTTTTAAAGCCCTGGTTTCCGACTAGAATGAAATCAAAATGTTAACACTAACTGCTAAGTGATTATTGCTGTATTTCAGGATTTTCTATGGTAGCCATGCATTAACCTATGGTATTTTTTAAATGCCTATTAGTCAAGGAATATCCAACTCTCTCCAAATGACCAATGGCTCTAGTTATTCTTTTTTCACTCCCTTACAAGTCTAGTTCCAAAAAGAACCTTCACATCTAGAAAATAGAAGAGATGAGGCGGAGGCAGACTCATGGGTGTGAAAAGCAATCTAGGACCCAGACAGCTTAAGGCTTTTGTAATCCATTCCATTGTCAGAGTGCCCCTGCTCTGGGGTGTACAGCTGTTCTGTGCACACGCGGGTGGTCTTCCTAATAGGGTATAAACTTCCCATAGCAAACACCTTCTTCCTTGCTTAGAAAGAGCTGACAAAGCCTGCTCGAAAATTCTGTTTGATGAATAGTAGAAATAGCATCCCTGAGAATTCAGAGAGCCAACACTACAGATCAGGTTTGGTGAGGGGATGTGCAACGAGACACTAAACATGTATGTTTTCTTTTTTTTACATTTTTCACCATGGAAAACTGTAAACATATGCAAAAGAAGACAGAATAATTCAGTGAACCCCTGGTGCCAATCAACTCATATTAACTGTGTTTCGCCTATCATCCCACCCTCTCTGCTGTCATATTAATTTGAAACAAATCCCAGACATCACATCATTTAATCCGTAAGTATTTCAATATGTATCTCCAAAATAGGAACTCTTTTTTTCAAGTATGTACTCATAATAGAAAATGTAATACTTTCTTATGTTATCAAATGTCCAGTCAGTGACCAAATTTCTATTTCATAAATACTGTTTGCTACAATTTGTATTAGGATCCAAATAAGATCCACATGTGACAATTAGTTGGTACAACGTTTAAATGTCATGTAATTCATGTCTTTTTTTTTCTTTTCCTTGAAATTGAAGTGTTGAATAGGCCATTCTGCAGAGCAGCCTCCAGTCTGGGTCTTGATTGATTGATTCCAGTTCGGTGATGTAGTTTAACTCGTCCCTCGGTCTGCGATCATTTATGAACTGGTTATTTCATACGGAGGCCTGATCGGATCCCGGGTTGATTCCGTTGGCTTGACCACATCATTGATGGTAGTGTTATTTCCATGGGGGAGCATAGAATACCTGATTGTATCTCATTTTCTGCACATCAGCAGCTCTTCATGCTCAACATGTACATCCACTAATTCATGAGGAATTGCAAAATCATGATATTCTAATTCTATCACTCCTCATTTACTAGCTACAATATTTTTATAAACAAAATGTCCCCTTGACTACTGTCTGATTATCTTAAAATTCATATAGGAAAAGGAAAGATAAAAATGAGATTCTAAAACTTTACCCATTTTCAAAATAATGAGCTGATTTGCTAGCTGTTCCACTGGTGACCTATTTATTAGGCTTTTCTTCTAGTATCAGTATCAACTCATCAATGCAAATATACTTAATGTGTTTCAATTCATTGTAATTATCATCGTTATTGATGCTTATATCATCCCATCTTTAGCCAGTCAATGAGAAACTCTTCAACATGCTTCTGAGTTATTCTGGCAATAATCTTAGCAGTATTTGATAGCTTCCTTGCTATCTATATAAGATGTTCCAAGTTTATTTTACTCATATCCTATTTCAGATTTGGAATCAGCTATTCCAATAGCTCTGGTTCCTTTCAGTAGTTTAAGACCACAGTCTTGATGCTGGTTGTGTATTTTCTAATGAGTAGATCATTGCTTCTAGTCCTATTTTATAAACAGAGCTAGAAATATGCTCATTTGCTTGTTTGTTTGTTAAAATAATATACATCATGGGTTCAGTCTGCTTCTTCCAATTCAGGAATAAAGAGTTTTAATGTCTTCTACTTTTCTATCTTCTCCCACACACCAAGAATCCTAATCCCTAAGAACTTTAAGAATGACAAAATTGGGATCTCTCTCTCTCTCTCTCCTCTCTCTCCAGTCTCAGAATAGCAATACCAACACTACCACCATCAATATGATTACTGTAAACAGTTGATTTTGTGTGCATGTGTGGTTCTTTTTGTTCTTATGGTATATCCTACTCAAGATGCACAAATGACAGTGTTTTACAGTCACTTAGAATAGCTCTTCTGCGTGTGGTTCAGCCACCAACTGGATACCACCACGGAGGCAAACACAGGTTTTGAAAGAAGTCAAAGCTGAACAATGGAAACAGCAGGCAGACAGAGGGACTAAATGTAAGGTGGGGAGAAGCGTGGGCCTGGCCCCCTGGTGGCACACTAATAGCCCAGCCCCCCTGCAGCTGGAGATCTGAGTTCCAGAGGAGGATGGAAGGGGGGAGGGTGAAGAAGTTTTGCTTTGCTCCGCTAAGGAACGGAGACTCGGATAGAAACATGGGAAGTGGGACATTTTAGTCAGCAAAGCACTTACTAAATCAGAGACAAGGGAGACTGAAGACAGACATCAGCTTGATTATTTAGTCTGCCTAGTCCATTCATCTCACTGCTCAAGTGGCACTAGGCACTGTGCAAGGCCCCAAAATCCCAGCAATGGAACCCAGGGAGCTCCCAAACAACTGGACTCAGACAAGTGTCTTGAAATATTTTAAGTTCTATACTGGAGGTAAGCATAGAAGACATCAGGGTTATTTAGGGGGACCCTGATTGTAGCAAGGGGTCATTTACTTTAGGGACAGGCTCTCTTGCAGGAGGAGATACCAGGAGGGATGCTGAGAGACATGGAGAGTGGATACAGGGCGGTAACGCATTCTGGGATGGAAGCAATAGGTCCAGGGGCAAAGGCGCAGAGGAGGGAGGGCACAGCTTGCTCCTAGAACGCAATCACAGAACTCAGGATGCAGCCAAGGACAATGAGGTATGTGCAGAAGACAGAGCCAGAAGGGCCTCGAGGTTATATGGAGAAATCCAGATGGAATCCAGAAGGCTATGTGGAACCAGCAAGAGAATATCATCCTCAAATCCCTCTGGTGGGAAGCTGAGGAATGGATTGAGTTGGGGAGGACCAAAAGCAGGCAATGCCCATGGACAGCTGTTCCAATTTCTTCAGAAAAAACATAGCCTGAACCAAGGCAGAGCCCGGACCCCAAGGCATTTCTAAGATGTGCACCCTGAGGGCAACGACGTGACAGGTCTATACCTGAAGCTGTCGGAAAGAGGAGAAAAGGGGACTCAACTTGTCTCCAGAGCTGAGCAGGGACTCGGCTCGGGGAAACCACGAGGGTGTGACCGAACGAGGTTAGGAAGACGGGAGTACAGCACGCCGGTGGGCTGGGCTGTTGGCCTGCCTTCCTGCCCCTCCCCTCTCAGGCAGGAAGATACCCGCGAAGGGCACCGCCACTCCGGCTAGAACTGTTCCCGACAAAGTCTTGTAAGGGTGTGGGTCAGATGAAAACCGAAGAGAAGTGCAAATAGACCCCCGAGTCCAAAATCATAAGGGAAAGAGTGAGGAACCCACACAGACACAGGCTCAAAGCAAGAGTCATCCTCTCGGTGAAGCCATCGCCTGACCCGGCACGGCAGCCTCACCAACCCCCCTGGCTTTTCACTGTCCTCTGCAGTTCCACGTGGGTCTTGGAACTTCTCCCAGCCCTCTTCACTAAGCTTGTGGCTTTCTCAGGGCAGGGACAGAGGGAAGGGTTAGGAGAGGAAGACAGACGGAACCCGAGAGAGACACTTGCACGTGTGCACAAGGGGCCATGTCCTAGCAGCATGGCTTATGACAGCAAAACCCTGGAAGGAAACCAAACTGTCTGCCCACAGACTTGTGCTTCGTTCCCATGACGGAGTGCCCACTCAGAGCCGCACCGGCCATGCCTACTGAAGAGTGGCAGGCAACGTATGCGAGGCCTGTCCAGAAAGTGTCCAGCCACGTGCCTGTTCTCGTTATAATGACAACGGCTGGATTTTTTCGGGAAAGCGCTCGTACATGTGAAGTTAACACAAAAGGGTATATAACATGGCTGGTGAACAGTCACCATTAGTAAGGAAATCCACCAAGTTCAACTGCCATTAGACAGGAAACCTGCGAGGGGAGGGAGAAGATGGTTGGTACTGGGAAGCAGAATGCGAGACTTCAATTAATCTGAAGGTAAGTCTTTTCTTTTAAAAATCTGAAGTTATATGGGAAAATATTATGATTTGTTCTAATTGCCTTTACTGACTGTGTTTGAAATATTTGATGTGGTAAAAATACTCTCAACTGATATTTTGAACCTAATGTACATGGCAATCTAAATTCCACAAGCAATGCAAAAACAGAACCTAAGAGGGACTTGTTTTGTTTTGTTTTTTACCTGAAATATCTGTTTCAAGGAGAAAAGAGCTCTTCTTAAATCTCGTCCACTGGAGTTGTACAGTTTTTCTGAAATAAGAAAATAACATATGAAATTAATCAAACTGACTCAACAGATGGTTAAAAACACAGAGAGGATATGAACGATGATAGAACTGCCCATGAAAAGGTGAGTACACAGGACCCACTTCACTTACGACGTAGACCTGACCTCCAGCAGTGTGGCACTGTAACAGTCTGGGCTGTTACAGGTAGCAGGAAAGTGGGGGGGGGGGGGGGAGTTGTAGAGAACGACACCCAGATTTGTACCTTCAGTCCCCATCCTCCCTCTCTCCAGATCTCTATCTCTAGCTAGTCATAAACTATTACACTTGATGGCAAACTATATCCCGAAAATTACCATCACCAAAATAGAATTTACCCTTCCACTTCCCTCCTGCCTTGCCTCACAGCTTTGCACCACCATACTTTCTGCAGATGGGCTCCGAAAGCTCTGTGGTACCTCTTCCCTGGGGATTGATGGTCACCTCGAGAGACTCAAGGGCAGCCTGTTGGCTCTAAGGACTGGCTGGTTCCCAAGAAGGCAGCCCTTTTGAGAGGAACCCAGCCTTAGCTCTACCTGTACCTGGTCAAGGATGGGTCCTGGCTCTGAGCAAAGCAGATGGAGGAGCCCTGACTTGAAATTCTCTGGCTGAAGTCTCCCACTGGCTTCTATATCCCCACTCTTCAGTCAGTCACACTTAACATGTATTACTCAGGCCAGGCCCTATGAATAAGGAGCTGAACTCAACCCAGGATCTGTCCACCAGAGACCACAATGCAGCAGCACAAACAGATGAGAATACCTCAATCATTGGGTGGGCAGTGTAGTACCACTACCCAGTGCTGAAGGCACAAGGAGGAAGGGAGGGTCCAGTACTTCCGCTGTATGCAGGACGCCTGGGAACATGGATTCTGCTCAGCTTCCAGAACCTAACCTTGGCCCTGACCCAGGTGAGTCAGGTGTCTAGGGCTGGGTTCCTAACACTGGATGTCAGACCACCCCAATATAAATTATCCAACACACATGAGGGTTGTCCAGAAAGTATCCAGCCATGCAATAAGAAAAACAGAGGCATTTATGGCTGGATTTCTTCCAGACTGTCCTCATATTTTCTGAGTACCTGCTAGGCACTGGTTAGGCACTAAGGTTATAGTAGTGGATGTAGTAAGAGAAAAGACTAGGCAAACAGGCAGCCTGCATTTCAAACCCGGTGTCACCCCCTATTAGTTATGTGACCTTGGGCAAAGTGCATTACCTTCCTAAGCCTTGGATTCCACCATTTGTAAAATTGAAATAGGTAATAATAGATTTACAGAAAAATGGTTGTTCTATTACATCAAACACTGATATGATGGAGTGAAATGCAAAATCATACAAAATATTTAGATAAAAGAGTTCAAAGAAATGTCATCCTGGTGGCTGGCCACCCTATGAGGTTAATGGGGAAAGTCACATGTGAGTGGCAGGGCATTGAACAAAAAAGCCCTAAAAGAGTTAACAGAAGTCTGGATACAAGAAGGATATGCCCACTTTCCACAGTGGCTCTGGAGTGAATGGGTCCCATTGGAAAAATTAAAAACCATGTACGGTAGGTGGTGCTCAGCATTTGCATGGCCACAGCTTCTTCAAAGGCCTCCCTACAGACAGACATCTTGCTCTCTTCCCATCCATTCTGCAGATCAAGGCCAGAAAGGCTGGGTAAAAATGTCTCCCTGATGACATCACTGCTCCTATTTAAACCCTTCAGTGGCTGGCGACTGCACTGAGAATGAAATCCAAAATCCTTTGCATGGCCCATGAAGCCCCTGGTCACACAGCCCTGGCCCCAACTTCTTCACTGTGCTGCAGATACTCCGGTGTTCTCTCAGCTCCTTGGGCAGGCCAGGCCCCCTCACACTCACAATCTAATCAATGGCAGAGCCAAGATTCTGTGGGGTTGGTGTCAGAGGGGATGGTGTCTAGCCCTAGGCCCTCCTTAATGTTTGATCACTATAGAATCCACCACCTCTAAATACAATGTGCAGTCCACAGTCACTTGGTAATTACGGAGTGTTTTGTTTAAGAGAGAATGCATCGCCTTCCTAAAAAACAATGCTGTGGGAAAACGCCAAAGGAATCAACCATCCCCAAAGTGAACATCTAATTCGTCATGGACCCTAAGAAATGAGGCCTGAGTGACTCTCAAGCTGATCTCTAAAGTGTTTACATGACCTTGAAAAATACCAGTAATAAATATATGGAGTGAACTGCATCACCCTTGTGGTAGAATCCACGTCCCTGGAGCAATCACTTCTTCAAGTTTCCACAGCTAACATTTCAAAATTCTCAAATCCCAGAGAAAGAAACTTCATTTTTTCAACTACTGCTACTAATAAATAAGAATAAAGCTACCAGGGGCAAGCATGGGGCTACATATACCCTGAAGAAGAGAAGCAGATTTCTCTCATGCAGGCAGAGCATTAGAAGAGAGAGTGGGTCTTTGTAAGGTAATACAGCTTGCATTAAACTTTCTTGCTTATGAACCACCAGAAGACAAGCAGAAATATGTCTTAAATGGATTCACAATATCACAGTCAGAGACTCCTTTAATTACTAGCAACCTGCCATGGCTTCCGATTCATGTGAATGAGGATTATGATTAGTTGTGTTCTGATTGTTAAGGTTTTAGTACTTGGTGCTATAGTCAAAATGCTCAGTTATAGCTCCCTGACTGGGAATCGAACCCAGGCCACTACACCATCAGGGAACTCCGAGATTAAGTATTGATAGAAAAAAATTAGCTCAGAAGGACTGTTAATATTTCATTGAGGATTTCTGCATCTATATTCACGAGGAACACTGATCTGTCATTTGCTCACTACGAGCATTGACAATGAGGCAATGCTGACCTCTTAAGTTGGAAGTATTCCCTCCTTTTCTACTTTCAGAATGAGTTTGTGGAGACTTGGTATTATTTATTCCTTAAATGCTGGGCAGAATTCTCCAGCTAAGATACCTAGGCCTGGAAATTTTGTTGTTGTTGGAAGATTTTCAACTATGAATTCAATCTCTTCAATTAACATGGGGCTATTCTGATTATATCTTTCTTCTTGAATGAGCTTTGGTAATGTGTATCTTTCAAGGAATTACTTTATTTCAGCCACGCTGTTGAATGTATGGGCGTAAAGTTGTTCATAATATTTCCTATCTTCCTTTTATTGACTATAGCAATCTCTGCTCTTGCATCCCTGATATTGGCAACCTGGGTCTTTTCCCCTTTTCACTTGGTCAATCTGACTAGAGATTTTATTGATCTTTTCAAACAAATAGCTCTTGATTTCATTGTTTTTTCCAATGCTCTTCTGATTTCCACTGGTTATTTTGATCCTTCTGCTTGCTTTTGGTTTAATCTGCTCTTTTTTCAAGTTTCCTAAGATGGAAACGTAAATAATTGATTCAAAACTTTTCTTCTTTTCTAAGTATTTAATGCTATAAATTTCTCACTAAGCAATACTGTAGCTACATTCCACAAGCATGAATATATTGTGTTTTAATTTTCATTCAATTCAAAATTAAATGAATGTTGAATGTTTCATTTAATGTAAAAGGAAATAACTTAACCATGTGATTTTTTTTTACTTATCGCTACTTAGAAGTAGTATAGTGCTTCCAAATATGAGGGGATTTTCCAGATATCTTTCTGTTATTGGTTTTTCTAGTTTAATTTTTCTATGCTGAGAACATATACAGTAAACTCTCAGTTAACCAGAACTCAAGCAACTGGCACTGTCAAGCAACCAGCACAAAAAATCTTTGACTTTTTGTGCCAGTTGCTTGAGAGTGCGAGGTACATTTACATGGCATCTACCAATCCCCATGGATGTCAGTTAACTGAGAGTCTACTGTACTTTGTATGACATCATCTAAATTTATTAAGGTTGATTTTTATGGCCCAAAATATGTTTTATCTTGGTAAATGTCTAATGTACATGTGAAGAAAATGTATATTCTGCTGTTATTGGGTGGACTGTTAAATAAATATCCACTAGGTCAAGTTGAGTGATGTGTTATTCAGGTCTTCTATTCTTACTGAGTTTCTATTTTCCTGTTCTATGTTTTACTGTGAGAGAGGTGTTGAAATCTCCAACTACTATAGTGGATTTGTCTGTTTCTGCTTCGGCTTTATGAATTTTTGTTTTAGATCCAGTGAGTTTCTGTTGTTAGGTACATTCATAATTAGGATTGCTATGGCTTTTTGTAAATTGACCTTCATCATTATGTAATGTCTCTCTTTATCCCTGGCAATATTCCTTGCTTTAAAGTCTACTTTTTAAATACTAATATGGTCAGTTAGTGTTTGGTTTGTGTTTTCAGGGTGAATCTTTTCCCATCCTTTTATATTTAACCTATCTATGTAGAGTTCCTTGTAGATAAGGTTGCAGCTTGTTTTTATCCAATCAGACAACCTGTCTCTTAAGTAGTCTGTATTCACTGTGTTTTTAACATCTAGGATATCACAAATGACTCCACTATGTCACTAGAACAGAAGACCTTCTGGGAGGCTGGATGATGGCTTTTACCCTTTGATGAAAAACATCCTTGTACACATGCCAATAATATCTTGGTGTGGTGCCAAAAAACTCACCCCTTCCTTTTTTGCCATGTCTTTTAATTAAAACAAACTGCAATTTCTATTCAAGAAGTACTTTGCATTCCAATTGCCTTTAAAATTTTAAAATACTAATCCTTATTCATTTATTTAAATGATTGTCTATTCCAAACAAAACCGAATAATAAAATAGCATGGTTCCCAAATAATAATAATTTATGTGAGAAAATTATCACTACAGACTTCAGGGACAGATTCACAAATTTTTGTGTAGCTTTTTGTTTTTTGTTTATTTTTTAATATCAAAGCTCAAAAGATCAGGTAATCTATATAAAAATAATATGTATTTCTGCTGAAATATTCTTTAAAATACTTTGCTTTTTAATTCCAGAAACTAATGGATAAAGATACCCTCTCCCAAAGTACTACAAATCTTCCCTTTTTCTATGCAATCAACATTTTAATAAATTTCATGAGCTGGGTCTTCTGTGCGTGCATGTGGGCCTGTGTGTGTGGATATGGATGCATGTTTGGCTTCAGCCTGTGGTTGGTGAAGCAGAGGAAGCCAAATGTGGTTGGAGGTCCTCTGACCCTCCACTTACACCCAATACACTATGTAGACAGTGCTAATGTTTCCCACGATTCCATGTGTGCACACTGCCTGAAAATTAGGCAATGCAAAAGAAAGAAGACCCCAAATGGGGAGCAGGGAGTGGGGCCTGGAGCCCACCCTAAGCCAGCAGGAAGGCAGCTCCAGAGACTTCACCTGTGTGTGAACTTCACACTTCTCCCAGGAGCTCAGAGGTGCTGTCTTCTTTTCTTTGTCTGCTTCTGTTATGAACACATGCCAATGAGAGTGGTGTAGCCCCTCCAGGGGACAATGCAGAGAGAAAGGGGTCCCTGCCACCCCAGACTCACTAGGGTGAGAGCACTAGGTCAGAGCATCAGGGGAAAAACTCCCTGAGTAACTAAGAAGTGAAATGTGAGTCCCCTCCCGATGCAAAAAAAGCACAGCAGTAAAACCCAATGCAGAACCCTCATGTGTAAAATGTAGGGCTGCAATCAGGTTGCAGTCCCAAAGGTTTGCCATGTTCCTGAAGCCTTGAGTGCCAGGTAAGAGGTGTATAAAGAAGGCCCCTTCCCACCAGCACATCCCCAGAGGGTGACAGTATCTCAGGCTGCAGAAGACACCTGGAAGGGTGGGGGACAGTGCAAGTTCTAGCAGCTGGGGAGAAGTCGGTGGGGGGAGGGTTGATACTCCAGCCCAGCCCAAGCTTGGTGAATAAATGCATGTGTGCATTTATTGTCCCACCGCTTTCCAACGTGAATCTACCCAGAGTGCAATCCTTTGTGTGGCATCAGCCTTCGAGTAAAGGGCAATTAGGAACCTACGTTTGGTGAGGAAAAGAGGTATAATCAGAACATCATTCATTAAAGCCTTCATGACTGCCCTCCCCTATTTTCTCTCCATAGTTCTTGCCTTTTAAAATTAAACATGTTCCTTTAAGAGATGCAAGTAATGCATTACACTCTAACTAGCTTATAATAACAAGGAGTAGAGGGCAAATTAGTTAAAGGCCACTGGGAACCATTTCTGCTTTGTCATTAGGAAGGAAACCTGCATGGTCCGCACATATCAGCGCTGAAATGCACAGAGAGGCCCTGTGCCTCCGGCTCAGCCAAGAGCGCGATGAAGCAACCCTCAGTGTGGGGAAAAGACAGACCAGAACTTTAGAAGGAACCAGTGAAAGAATTAGAGCCAATGTCCATCAGCAAAGA
This sequence comes from Lyroderma lyra, assembly GCA_004026885.1. Taxonomy (NCBI): domain Eukaryota; kingdom Metazoa; phylum Chordata; class Mammalia; order Chiroptera; family Megadermatidae; genus Lyroderma; species Lyroderma lyra. The sequence goes on along the minus strand of PVJL010000198.1, from coordinate 147,114 downwards.
ATGTGGCGGGAAAGAACCAAAGCCATCTGTGAATGTGTCAATGAAAGAGTGAGAGTGAAGGATACATGGGGAATATCATGCTTTGGGGCCCATAAAATCACTGAGTTTAACATGAGTCATCACAGCACAGCCTTCTCTCACCAAGTGCCGAACACACTAACCTAGAGAGTCTGGGACCAAGTCCCCAGAGGCCCGGCTCTGCCTCGGGCTGCAACAGAAGGCTGCACACTGCGGAAGGGGATGAATCCCCAGGCAAAATGCCCCCGAGCCTACGTTTACAACCCTGTTTTCCTCAGATGCAGAGGACAACAGGATCATGATTCTTCAGGTGCAGCCACCAGATACGAGTTTCTCTTTTGCAGGGATTTACCTGCATGACATTTGTCCTTCAGACTCACCAGGGAGAAACCGCTAGTGATGAACAGCTCTGTGCCATGGGACAAAAACCCAGTAGAAAACTGGTGGCCAAGCTTGGGTTATGCTCTTTCTACCGCCAAGGAGCCCACAGCCCAAGTTACTGTCAGCACTGAGTAAGTCCAAAGAATTCCATTCTGGAAAATTTTCCCATGAACTCCAATGTGCCACATGGTTGACTATGGATTTGGAAGTACAACCCATTTCAACCTGCAACTGTTGCTTCAATATTACATGGTGATACTTCAAAGGAAAAAAATTCGTGGCACAGTAGAAATTTTATTTTTCAGTGAAAGAAAATGGCTTGGTCAGATACTGAAAGTCATTTTTCTCCAGCAATTTTTAAGTATTTTTAGAGTCACAGATTCATTTGAAAGTCATATACAAGCCGTAAAATAACGTTCAGACACACAAACTGTTAGTACAATCCCAGAGGATATGGGTACCCAGAAATTTCCTGTGGGCCGTCAGGAGGTTCGGGGGACAGGAGGCAAGAATCCTGGGTGCGATGCAACATCTTCATTTCATGACTGAAGACACTAAGACCAGAGAAGTGACCTGGGTGCTGGCCCCAGCAGTGGGACTAGTGGCTCTCAGAAGAGGGGCAGAGTAGCCGACAATGGCTAACGGAAATGGAATGGACTGTTTGTTCTGACAGACAGTAAAAACCAACAACTGAGTCACACTGTAACCATGACACCGATTTCACCATGTAAATTCAGAGAGAAAACACACGCAAAAGCCAGGGCTGCTGCTCAGGAGGCCACCATTGAGAAGTGCCTGGTGTGACGATGGTGCACAGGGATGCATGAGGGTACCCCTGCTCCCCAAATCATCCGAGAGGCAGCCCGTTCCACCTGAGGGTCCTCAGGCTAAATGTGTTAATAAATGATGACAAGGTGTTGAAACTCGAGGAGACAAGACTGCCTAAGAAAACTTTATTTAAACCCAAATTTCTTTTTAAGTACCATACTTCAAATACTTTTTGTAACATAATCCTTAAGATATTATTTTATTATCTACTAAGCAGGCATTATGCTGAGCCCTAGGGTGACAAAGGTAAATGAAGGCAGTCTCTGCCACCAAAAGAGTTGATGGCCCAGGGGGGAGACAGACATGTCCCCAGATAATGCCAGTGTCGTGGAAGAAGGCAGTGGTGACACTATGTGCCCACAGAGGAAGGGGTGGCAACCCCTGTGGCCCTGGGCCTGAGGGTGCAGATGCACACGAGGGGGACGCTGAATGGACGTGGAAGGTTGAGTGAAAATGGACCACAGGGAGGAGGGCTGTGCAGAAGGGGAAACTGAGGAAGAAGCAAGGGCGCATGCGCGGCCTGGACGGCAGCAGAGGGAAGCCGTGTGCTTGGCGTGGCCAGTGCACTACAGGGCGGCGAGGAGAGTCAGCCCACGGTGGGGCTCGTGCTGCTGGGCCACTGAGCTCCTGCCTTCGGTGTCACAGGCAGTAATGGGGGGCTCTGGGGGATTTTAGGCTGGGCAGGGCTCCAACGAGACAGGGTTTTATCAAGTTCACTGCCAGCATGGCCAGCCAGGGCAAGTGAACTGGAGGGGGAGTAGGTCGGGCCACAGAGCCAGTTAGGAGGCCTTTAGAATCATGTGGTGCGGGGTGACAGGTCAGGGTGACAGCAGCCACTACAATGAGGATGGTTTGAGCTGAGAGAGACTTAGGGATGGAGCAGAATGTGGGGCACAGGCAGTGACGGGGTCCCAGAGTTCCAGCTTGGCCGACGAGTCTCGTGGGGAGGCCACTCCCCGAGAGATGGGACACAGGAAAACATGGGCAGTGTCTCTGCCCTGAACGACCGTGTAGGAGGGCCGTCCCAGGTCCCCCGTACACATAGGACCGTGAAGAAAGCTGATAGGAAAAAGGGCTCTGAGATACGGTGTTGGAGGAAAGCTGGGCGGACGCCCTGGACCCCAGGATGAGTACGTGCGTCCTAGAGCAAAGGAAGCCTGAACCACTGCTGGAGGCAGAAATGACAGAATTGAAGCTGTCCCACTTCAGGCACGGTGTGCAACGGTAGGGTTGTTTGGAGAAGACAACCGTGCAGGGAAAAACCAGAGGCCGCGGGAAACGAGGACCCGCTACGAGCGGGAGAGACTCCACAGCAGCAGCCAGAGGCATGAGGGGAGCAGGGCTGTTGAGGACAGCACGTTACTCATTCACAGGGTTACCACGACGACATGTCACACCCACAGGAGAGCTGAATGCTCTCCTTAAATCTCTGGGGTCAAAAGAAACCTCATGCTCCTTCTTTCCAGCTCCGGCCTGGTACGGGGCTCCCCACTTCCTCTGCCCCTCCCTCACCTGGGTGCCAGTCAGCGCCTGAAGAAACCCTCCTCAGCCTCCCAGCCCCTCTCTGTGAAGTCCCAGTATTCACCCATGACAGAACACTTGTCACATGGGGGCTGGAAGCAGTTGTAATAATGGTGTTGTCTAGTGTTTTAGTGGTCTATTTTTTCACCCTACAAATCAGCCATTGTACCAATTTTTCCACACAGTGTTTCTGCAATTTATTCTGAATATCTAATTATTCTTTCGCACTTCTACCCCCTCCCTGAACTGTGAGAGCTCCCTGATGTCAGGACTCATGAATAACTTACCTCTATAACCTCAGTTCCCAATATCTCCTCAATAAATGATTAACTGATGGACCAAGTTGACTATGAGGCTTGGAAACAGAACCTAGGAGGATCAGGTATCATCCAATTCCTAACACCCCAACACCTGGCCCAGTCACAACTTTACAGACTAGCCAAACCTAAGAACTTTCTAGACTCTTGCCTTCTGTGAATGGGCCCAGCCCCCAAAGTTATAGCCCCAGTGTGCCATAACCCTTTGGCCATATTGCCAAAGAAAACATGAAAATCATATTCATGCTCATAATTGCCAACACTTGGAAACAATCACAGTGGCCTTCAAATAGTGAATAAATAAACAAAATGTATTATATCAAACACTGGAATATTATTTAGTGATAAAAAGAAATGAGATATCAAGTCACAAAAAGATGTGGAGGATCTAGGGGTGTCCGATCCTTTGGCTTCCCTGGGCCACCCTGGAAGAGGAACTGTCTTGGGCCACACAGAACATATTCTAGCACTAATGACAGCTGATGAGCTTAAAACAGGGTAGCAAAAAACTCCCATCATGTTTTAAGAATGTGTGCTGGACTGCCTTCAAAGTCGTCCTGGGCCACAGGGTGGACACGCCTGGGGGGATCCTTAAATGCTTATTAGTAAGTGAAAGAAGTCAATCTGAAAGGGCTACCCACTGCATGACTCCAACTGCATGACATTCTGGAGAAAGCAAAACTACGGAGACAGTAAAAGGGTCAGTGCTCGCCAGGGGCTTGGAGAAGAGAGGACAAAGAGGGGCATTTTTAGGGCAGGGAAACTGTTCGATGTGACATTATACTGGTAGATTCATGTGATAATAATACATTTGTCCAACCCCAGGAAATGTACAACACAAAGAATTAACCCAAAGCAAACTAGAGACTTTAGTTAATAGCAATAATGTACCGATACTGGCTCTTCAATTATTACAAGGTATTAATAACAGGGGAAATCGGGGGAGGTTGCAGGGGTATATGGGAACTCTCTGTATTTTCTGCTCAACTTTTTCTATAAAATTAAAACTGCTCTCCCCCAAAAGAAACTCATCTCCCAAGGCCAGGCCGTGAGAAGACTGTGGAAGGCACTGCTCGCTTCGCCACCCCTCGACGCCTGGGGGCACCTCAGGCCTGCGGCTCAGCATGTTCTGTGACCACAAGCATTACTTTTCTTCCCATGTGCGCACATGTGATCTCACACACCACCGCCACCTCTCACCCGTATCAGCCTATTGATCTAGAATCCCCCAAGGAGGGTCATGGGTGAGCGTCAGGTATGTCCGTGCACGTACTTACAGCGCAGGTTTGTAACCTTCTCTGACTGGCAAAGGGTGAAGACCTTTTAAGATCTCAGACATTCCAGGATGCTCCTTTGTAGCCCTCACCATGCAATTCTGGCTCTTTCCTTCTTTCCTTCCTTTGGACAATCACTGGCCACATATTGTGTTCCAAAGGCCATGCCAGGCAGGGGAGAAAACAGACAAAGCAAGACCCAGTTCTGTGACACAGTGAGTGGAACAAATGACTTGTCAGCAAAAGACAGGGGCACTGAAGGCTCTGCACAAGAGAGGAACGCGGGAGGTGCCAAGATACAGGAGGCCCCTAAAGTGACAAACAGCCTCTGAGGAGCCTTGACCAGGAGGCTGCACCAGACTTGTAATTACATGACCACGTGCAAGGCTGCGTATGTGTCATCACCATCTCTCTTGCTGAGTCCCACCCAGCTCTACACGCTTCCAGTCTTGTTACCTTGAGAACCACTCTGCCACCCTCCTCATCTTCACTGAGGAAGGCAGCCCAGGAGGAGCCATGTACCTCTGGGTCTGATCATTCGTAGGCAGTTCTTTTGCCCTCTGAATGTGAGGGAGCTGGTTAGCTTTGGGCCCCTGCAAAGTGCACTTCTGTATGCTCCCAACTTTACTGCAAGTGTTCCTTCTTAGAGGCAAAAAGGCTGCGGTCAGCTAATGCAGGCCACCGACTAAACTGGGATTCTGTTTAAAACACGCCTTCTCCCCGCCCTGCCCCACCCCCACCCCATCAGAGAATGGTAGGGAAGGGTCCTCAGGGACCATCCAGTCCTAAAGCCCCCAGCTCAAGAAAAGCTGAATCCTTTGCCCAATCCACATGTGCCCAAAGGGGTCAGCACTTTGACACTGCCCCTCTCAAAAGGCTGTTGACCCAGGGCATCAGATGATTAGCATCTAAAAAGCGGCAAAAACACCCGGGGGAAACAAGTGGTGTGAAAAACAGGTGTGGGGACCTTTTACTTCAGATAAATTTGCTTCACTACTCAATTCTCTGCATCCACCTCCCTCTCTTCCCCCTCCCTCTCTCTCTCTCTCTCTCCTCTCCTCTCCCCTCTCCCCTTCCCCCCCTCTCTCCCCTCGCCCCCGCCAACCCCTAAATGCTGCTTCTGGCCTTCTCCCTCTCCTCCTCTCTTTCATTTCCTTCTTCCTTTGTTCTCTTTTACCCTATTTAGGAATCTGGAGAACCTCAAAATATTTACTTTATTTATGGGCTTTATAATTCCCTTTCTTTATTTTAGAATTAAGTTGAAACATTTAAGTGTATGTTTTTTCAAAATTACATATATTTCTCTTTCTAGTCTTCTAAACAACAACAAAGAAACCGCACTGCCCAGTTTGCCTGAGTGTGGGGTGTTTTTCCCCTGAGGTGGCCACAGCACAGTGACAACCAGTGCCAGCAGCCCCGCCCTCCTCACCCCTACTGGCAGGGCACAAAGAGAACAGAGGTCTCCTGAACAAAAGTATAGCTCATCCTCTCTTCTCTGGGCTCTTCTGGAAGCATCCAGAATCCCTGATGGTGTCCTGGAGACCACCTCTCTTAAGGAGGTATGAGGCCCAAATCTGCTTTACTTTCTAGAAAGAAAATTTAAGAGATGAGACCCATCCCAGCACAAGGACGCCAAACCACATACCTGCCCCACCAGCCCCTGTGCACACGTATTGAAACTACTCAACCCTCTTGCCCAGGCACTGACTGTGGCCAGGACTGGCCTTCTCCTGGCATCAATGAAGCACCTACGCTTCTAGCTCGACTCACAGAACCTGCCGCCCTCAGCCCATGACCTCCTCTCCTGCTCACATTGGGGATGCTCTGTTGGCTTTCCTTCCCTCCTCTATACTCCCAGCCAGCCTTGCCGCTGCACCATGCACGTCCCTGTTTTGCACTTGGCCTTTTGCATCATTCCCCATAGCCTTGGACAATCCTACCACCCAGACTTCTAAATCGATGTCTGCATTTCAAAAGCGATTCCTTCTGTGCCTTGGTTTTCCCATCAATAAAACAGCACTAAAAATGCATATTCCAACATTCTGAAGTGAGGTAATGATGAACACAATAATGCTGGCAAAGCCCCAGGCACACTCTGTGCTCCTTAAAGCCTCTTTTTCCTTGTCTCTACAACCCCAGCGGCTTTAATGACACTTCTAAAGAACAGCCAAGACCCTCCACATAGTGACTAGTCAGGCCTTTTATGGGAGCCGCACTCTGGGCTGGCAAGGAACCTCTGTCACCTGTCAGGTCCTTCTATCTGTGCTGAGAAGGTCACCTGAGCTCAGACAGCCCTAGATGGGCCCTGGGGGTGCCCGTCTCTCCAAGACATGATCCCTCCCTCGAAGAGACAGCCTCTTCCTTCTTGGGGTCAATGGCTCTTGACAGGGAAAATGTTCACCATTCCTGCCCCAAACACTTTGAGAAAAAGAAGTGACTGTCTAATCCTTGGGGAGAAGATAAGGATCATTAGCTGGGGTCAAAAGGGAACAATCTGGCATCAATCATGTCACTGAGCAGAGATGGCAAAACTCAGTGGTTCACCTGACCCACCCCGGGGGGCCAGGCCCTTCCGTTAAGTATTCTTCAAGATGGCAACAGCCATTCATCTACGGAGAGCAGCCTGCAACACAAACAAAACTGCACCAGAGAAAAAGATTTTTAAAAAACTCTTTTGATTAGAGTTTATTCACTGAGCAAGGAGGTGGGGAGACCCCAGGGAAAGAAGATAGCCTTGCATTTTTACACTAAGTACTGCAAACCCTAAATATTGGTTTTGTCACCTAACAAATTCACATCAGAACTGAAGGTCTCTCCACATCAAAAGGACAAGCTGCATCGCAATCGCCCTGACCTCCCAACACTTTCCCACTGAACGTATTTTCAGTCTGTGCCAGGGTCCCCTGCAAAGGGGGGATCAGGCGAGGGTGACATGCAAATGCTGCAAGGTGTCATGGTCAAAACACAAAATGATCCAACCATCACTGCTTACCCCCTCCGTGCTGAGCTAGGTGAGTCCAACACATCAGAGCATGTAATTGGGAAACACCATGGATGTGGCTCCAAATTTCTGGCAGACTTCCATTACAGAGAGGAGCACCAGAAAACGCAGGGTAAGAAGCCTCAGTGACATCAGTGTAGCAGTCCCCCCTGCACTTTATCTACAAGGGATGCATTCCAACCCCCCCACAGTACCAAGCCTATGGATACTAGGTTTTGTCCTGTACATACATACATGTTACGGTGTCTGAACTGCCAGCATCACTACCATTGTATTTGGGGGCCATTGATAAGTAACATAAGGGCTGCCTGAACACAGCCCTGAGACACCTTGGGAGTCCATCTGGTAACTGAGATGGCCAGGTGACTGATGGAGGGTAGTGTATACAGCGTGGACATGCTAGAAAAGAAATGACTCAAGTCCTGGGCAGGGCACAAGATTTCGTCACACCACTCAGAATGGCACACAAGTTAAAACTTATGGGTTGTTTATTTCTCAAATTTTCCATTTAATATTTTTGGACCACAGCTGCCCACGGGTAACTGAAACTGCAGAAAGTAAAACTGCAGATGGCGGGGAGGGGGCACATTTGTCTTCCTGAACCTAATACTTAACCAGTATTTCCTAATCTAATCAGCTCTGGCCTAGCTGTAACTTCTCCCACTGAATAGTAAAGCTACAGAGGGACACCATATACAGAAGTGGGGGGTGGGGGTGACTGAGTCACTGACAGTCGGATACTTACAGAGAAGGCATTGCATCCCAGCCTTGAAAATGAGCAAAGCAATGCTCGCACGAGAAGACAAGCGAAAGGGCACGCTCTTCCAACACCGTCAGGCAGTCATCAAATCCCCACTAATCAGGGCAGTCCTATCACCTCCTGAGTTATTTCAAACCAGAGGTCCCCAACCGTTTTGGCACCAGGGACCAGTTTCATGGAAGACAATTCTTCCACAGAGTAGGGAAGGTGGGAGTGGGGGGTGCGCATGGGCAGTTCCCAGTAGGGTCCGTGCGCCTATGAGAACCTAATGCCTGCTGATGTGACAGGAGGCGGGCTCAGGCGGTAATGCGAGTGGCTATAAACACAGATGAAGCTTCTGAAGCTTACGCTCACCTCCTGCTGTGCAGCCCTTCCTAGCTGGCCACAGACCAGTACCAGTCAGTGACCTGGGGGTTGGGGACCCCTGTTTTTGGTAGAGAAAATGAGTAAACTTCTGACTGATACGTGACAATAGATAGGTAGAGAAGGGGTCTTAAAGTACCTTTGCATGAGATGAAGTTCTCTTCGACTTGTGATCTGCCACCCACTCCCTGATGCCCAAGCTCTGTACACATCACCCATGGACTCAAAAGGCAGCACCCTTTCCCCCAAGAGCAGATCGATGTATTTCCAGGAGTAGAAATGCAAGAGAGTGATAAAGGCAGATGAATGGGGACACTGGCTCCGCCACGCTCTGTGTGAACCATTATCTGGGTGGCAACTCCAGATGTAAGGCTATGAGGGTGGGTGGCACTTTCAGCAACCTAATTAGGAGTGGGAAGCCGGCAAGAATGGCTCCCTCTGGTGCCCCCAGTGTAGTCTCCCTTGGACTCTGCCCTCACTCCACACAGACCAGAGCCACAGGCATGGAAAATGCCCTCAGCAATCTCTGTGGTCGGACAGCAGGGCCCCAGCCTTTACCACACCCCCTGAGGGGCTAGAGCTCTTTCCTCAGGAAAGAGACATGAACACCCGTCATTATACCACACTTACAGGCTCCCTCAAACACTGACTGCAGATAAAGGTGCCATTAGGAAAACAACCCCAGCTGTTTGCAATACCCAGACCGTTGCTTGGCATTGCACGGAAGCACAGACTGAGTTCGTTTTTCTCCCAGTCTGAAATCACGAAGAGGCCTGTTTTTTACATTCTCATTGGGAACGAAGACTAGAATGTTAGCCTTATTCCACCAGTTAATACCTCTCATCAGAGGATAGTTAAGCAAAACCAACCTCAAGTCAAGGAAGCACTTTCAGCATCTCCATGAACCAAATAAGAATTTAAAGAGCAAACCTTCTCTGTCCAGTCCCATATGTGACATGTAGAGACACAGAAGGGATAAAGCCACATGCTGCCTTCAGTTGCAAAGTAAATCATCAGAAATACAGGCTGCACATCCGTTACATGTGTATTGAAGGAACTGGACAAGTGAACAGAAAAAGGTTTTGAGAAATGAGCAGCAAAAGGGAAGCAATGAGAGGCAGTTTGCCTGTATGAGAGGAGCCCGCATGACTAAGAATTATCCACAGTTGCAATGGTCATGTAACGTGATTTAAGAGAAACCCACATAAATAGTTGATGTGTGGGACCTTGAATCTTGGATATGCAGAGAAATCACCTGGGCAGCTAGTAAATACCAAACTCACAGGCCCCAGGACTATACCGACCTGGGGGGTTGCACTTTGTTAATACTTATGGAGTTTGAAGAAGAGGCTACCCATCAGGGGTGGCCAGTTAGAATTTGAAAGAGCCCCCACCAAGGGTGGCCAGCACAAGTGCTTCCAATCCTGCCATCTAAACCCGCTTCTCAGAGCTCTTCAACCAGCATCAGATACGATAACAAACTTCTCCATTGGCAACATGTCATGGTATTCAAGATTCGCCGCTGGCTAGAAAGATTGGGAGGCACCTCTGCCCTTTAACTGCAGCCAACTTCCAAGCCAGCCCTTCATCAGAAAAATGGGGGGAAACCTGCCCTGAAAAGCTCCCATGAAAATACTCGCTAATCTATTTCAAGAGCATTAATTATGACTTTTTCACCTAGGAATAAAACAAACTGAGCCCATGGGGGAGTGAACTCTTCTGACACATACGTGATTTTCACACTTAATAAACAGATTAACCAATCCATTAAAACATGCACTAAAAATGACAGCCTAGAAAGAGGACAGAGCGGGCTTGAACTGCCTTCCACTTCTCCTTTCTCACTTCAAAGCGGCTGGGTGGCTGTGCTGAGTGGAGGGCCGAGCAGAGCTCGAATCCACTGGGGGCTTTGTGCACATGTGGCAGTGCTGACCCAGAGAGCCCCCATCTCTCCATCAGCCACACTGTCTTGCTGGCTTGTCCTGGGCTCAGAGCACACCTACAACCTCTGGGTCATTTTCAGTGACTGCCCTTCAAGCCAGAAATCATACTACCTGGCAAGAACCACAATTCTTCCAGCAACTCCCTCCCAAAGCACAGTCCTCCCAGGCTGCTCGGGAGCTAGGAGAGGTCCTGGGGGGAATGCATTTGAAGCAAGGCTCTGCCTCTCGTCCCCACATTCTGAGTTCATGCATCTCCCTCTGGAGCATGAGGGCATCTACTTGGCACAGAGAGGAGTCCCTCGAGGCCCCTGGCCATCATTTTTACCACAGGTGATTTGTGCATCCTAAACCCAGTAGGTGTTTTACACATAAGATGTTCTGCCTCTTACAATGCCAATCTTGGAGGAGTTAATTCAGTTCCAACCAATAACCAGTAAATGCAGGTGTGAAAGAAACATGAAAAAGAAGTAGGCTTGCAAAATAGTGCAAAAGCAGCTACACAAAGAGGACACACTGAAAGTCTTAGGTGACTCCACTTTAGAGAAGTAGGAAGGCTGGCTGGGCTGCCTTCCCACCTGTCTCTCTCCTATACCCCGCAGCTCATCTACCAAGAACGTCACTCAACCCTTTCTTGCACCGCCTCTAAAACACCCTTGTCTAAGCAATCATCCCTCACCTGGGGCATGCAGTGGCCTCCTCCCTGGTCACCCGGCTTTCCCCCTTGTCCCCCTGTTTTCCCTCTTGTCCTCATTTGATTTGTGGTCTCACATCTTCAGGCCTTTAAGAAAACATCCCCTTCTGGGTAAGCTTTTCCTGACTACCTATTTAAAATCTCCAACATGTGCTCAAATATACACATTTCAGAACCATTTGCCTGTTGTTTTTCTCATAGCATTTATCACTGTCACACACTATATTTTACGTATTTACCTCTCTTACTGTCTGTCTCCCCTGCTGTAGTGTAAGCTCCAGGAGAGCAGGGGTTTTTGTCTGCTTTATGCATTGCTGTAGCCCAGGGCCTTAAACAGTGACTGACACATAATAGGTATGGAATACAGTTTTGTGGAGTGAAAGAATCAGTACCCTCCCTCCCCCTCCTTCTTCCTCTTATCTTATGAATAGGGTGTTTGAAGTCTGTTTCCACCCCCCTTTTTTAAATTATTTCTGAGAACTAGGAATAACTTTCAGGATTTTTAAGTCACACACACACACACACACACACACACACACACACACACTGTACTGCCATACTCCTTAAAACCTCAACCCAGGTGCTGGTATAAAAGAGTAATAAGCTTCTTTCGCATCACTGTTTGTAATTAAGGAAACATGAAATAATTCTCACATTCAACTAGATTAATGGCAGAAGTTGCTTGTTCAGAAAGACTGCCTCTGACTTGGTAGTATAAGGACTTTTTCTTTAGTGGGTAGGAGGAGAAGGAAGACCTTTTAAAATGCCAGGCATCGGATAAAAATATTTTTGTCCTTGGTGGTTTATATACAAATTGTTTAACCTGTTTCCAGCATTAATCCATGTTTAATTGACTTGGGAAGCTATAATAAAAGTAATTTTTGTCATTTGCATTTTATGTTTATTTTGAGGTGAATCATAAATCAAACTAGGAAGAGAAAAAGTATTTCTTTGGTATCTGTCCATGGTACCAGGGGAACACAAATAAGCCCATTGTCAGAACTGTGTAAAAAAGCTCTCTGTGGCAACCAGCTTGGGTGGGAAGAGGGAAGAAGGGAGGGTGAGGGATGCTGCCTCCCCAGAAAGCAGACTTTTTTCCATCTTTTACCCAGCCACCTTTTACAACAACTTACGGAAATTGTATGATCTCAATAGAAGGACCACATACTCCCTTTCTTTGCACTGTCTTCTCCCAAACCCTGCAGTCCTAGAGTTTTGGCTCACTTGAAGAGCTTGATCCAGAAGGAGGCCTTTCAAGAGTAAATTACAGCTGACTGCAGACATTCTTGAGGCAATTTACAAAGAAAAGAGATGCGGAGAGCAAACACAGAACCAACAATGATTCTCCACCACTCCCCTCCTCCCTTCAATCCTGTTGCTTGTCTCCTACCATGAAAGAAAAAAGCTAAGGGAAATTAAGGTTTATTTCCAACAGCAGCTGGAGAATGTTTTAAAAGCTTTAGAAAGAGGGGGTGGGGGTGCTATGCTCCTCAAAAGCAAAAAGACTTTCAATGCCTCCAGCCTAACTCAGCAAAAGAAAACGAAGGTTCCAAATGGTTTGCATTTCCAGAGAAGTCTGTACTCTCTCCTCACGCCAAAAGGAAGGAAGAAGAAAAAAACTGCTGGAATCCCAACTTGGAGAAAAAAGCACCATGGGTAAATGGAGGCAATTCACAACATGCTGCTGACCCTTCATTGAGATCATCACTCATATCTGTGTATGCATATCAAATGCAAATTAGTCATTAATACTGCAGTGGGTCTGAACCATTGCTACAAAGATATGAATTAAGGACCAAACGCTGTTTTGTCTGCTACAATTTGTTTTCACATAATGTCAGTTCACAAGCAAGATGACTGAAGTAATTCTCCCCCTCTCCTAGAGTCATTAGAAACTAACTGCCAATCTGCAGAATCAAGGCTAAAAACTGTACCTAAGTGGAAAGAAAACTTTGAATAACTAAAGTACTTGTCAATCATGATAATGTCCTTGATACCACAGGCAAGAACCTCGTGCTGAAAGGTCCTACCTCGGCCACAAAGACCATAATTAAGTTTGCATTCCTTCTTCTGGGTGGACGTGTCAGCTACCCCCAATTTTCCAGTAGGGATCCCTTTGATGGATATTTGGCAATGGGCATCTCCATGCATGGGTGCAAATACTTCTCTACAGGATTAAATCAAATGTTGTCCATGACTCTCATGTGCCTGGTGTTGGAACACAGCAAGCCAGAAGCAGTATCCGAAGTTGAAGTACTGGGTGGGAAGGCGCGGGGGTGTTCTAGAGCAGCACTGAGGAGGAGAAGGCGTGGGCCAGTGGGCCTCAAAATTGTTCGAGGCTCAGGGAAAAGCCATCTTCCTCCACTGAGCCACCTTCCATTGGCCCTGTGGAAGCAGGCCAATTTGCCTAAACCCAAATTGCTGATTTTACTGTTTTTTCTTCATTAATTATGAAGTTTTGGCAATTCGGTTGAGTATGATGGCTTTTTTTTTAATTATATTTATTGGCGTGACATTGATTAGTAAAAATTACATAGGTTCCAGGTGTACAATTCTACATTGCATCTTCTCTGTGTTGTCTTGTGTGTTCATCTCCCAGAGTCAGTTCTCTTTCCATCACCAGATATTTGTGTCCCTGTCCCTGCTCCCCCACCCACTTCCCCCGCTTACCCTCAGGTAACTACTAAATTATTGACTGTGTCCATGAGTTATTTCTTTGTTGCTTTTAATTTTCTGTTAACAATCAAACTAAATTTCTCCATCCCTTTCTCTTATTTTATCCACTCTCCCATCTTAAAGAAGTCCCTCAAACCTTCTTTGTAGTACTGGTTTGGTGGTGATGTATTTCTTTAGCTTTTCCTTGTCTGAGAAGCTCTTTATCTGTCCTTCAATTTTGAATGCTAGCCTTGCTGGGTACATTATTCTTGGTTGTAGATCCTTGGTTTTCATCACGTTGAATATTTTCTGTCAATCCCTCTGGCCTGTAAAGTTTCTGGTGAGAAATCAACTGAGTCTAATGGGTGTCCCTTTATAAGTTACTACTTGAATTTCTCTTGCTGTTTTAGAATTTTCTCTTTTTCTTTTAACTTTTGCCACTTTAATTATGATGTGTCTCAATGTGTTCTTGTTTGGGATCATCTTATTTGGAATTCTCTGTGCATCCTGGATTTGTATGTCTATTTCCTTCACCAGGTTAGGAAAATTTTCAGTCATTATTTCTTCAAATAATTTCTTGATCCCTTGCTTTTCCTCTGTCCCTTCCAGCACACCTATTATTTTGACATTCTTATGTTTGATGTAGTCCCAGAGGAATCTCAATCCAACCTCATTTATTTGGAATTTATCTAACTGTTCTGGCTGGGTGTTTTCTGCTGGCTTTTTCTGCAAATCACTGCTTTGTGCTTCTACTTTATCTAGTTCAGTGACTTTAATTCCATTCTTCATTTTAGTTAATGTAGTCATTATCTTTCTCTGGTTCTCCATAATGGTTTGTAAGTCTTTGATGCTTCCTATCTCTGTGTTGAAATTATCATTCAGTTCCTTAAGTATTTTTATAGTCATTTTGAACTCTGTTTCTGATGGGTCATTTGCCCTCATCTCTTTAATTTTTGCAACCTCTCTGGGCCCTTGCTGCAATTCCTTTGGTGTTACCTGCTGATACTGGGCAGGCAAAGGTCTGGTGGGGAGGGGTTTTGTGATTTTGTTTTCTTTCTGTGGCTCCAGGGGTCCTGCAGGGAGTTTGGATGTGATTGTGCCTTTCTGTTCTCAGTTTGCTCTGTGCGCAGATTCTGTCCTGAGCCTTGGGGTCAGCTGTCCTGAATGTTGGTCTTTCAAACCATCCTGGCTGTGGGCTGAGAAACACACATGAAGCTCCCTTTCTCCTTCTCCTTCCCAGTCGAAGTGTTCATGCTGCAACTCCTCACCACCCAGTCGCTCCTCCTCCTCTGGGAACCGGAGTGAAGCCTGGCTGCTGCATTTGGCAGACCGGTCTGCACCTCTTGGGGCCAAAGTGAGATGGGTGCGGTATCTCATGTCCCACCTGTGGGCCCCCTTTCCTCTGTCCCACTGACTGCGGCCTGGAGTGCTCTCCTCCTGCCTTCTTCCTCCTCCCTCCTCCAGCGGTAGAGTTCCAAGCAGGGACCCATGCGTGACCAAGTCCCCACTCTTCCCTTTATTTCTCCTTTGTTTAACCCTTTGCCTGCCTCTAGGTAAGTTAATGTGACATGTGGATTTCTTAGCTGTGATGGTGCACTGTATAGAGGGCCCTTGGTTGAGGTCTAGGTGTTTCATTAGTTGTAATCTCCAGAGGAGTTTTTCAGAGGTCCCTCTCACACCGCCATGTTGTTGTCCCCCCTGCATGTGATGGTTTTAATTGCTAATTTTGCCTAGTTCCGGATGATGGGTTTTCAGGAATGACTCATTTGTTTCTGACCCAGCCCCCTGCAGCTGCAGCTGTGAAGGGCAGTGGGAGGAATGGGTGGAAGAAACGCAGGGACATCAGCACTGCGTATTTGAGAACTCAACTGGAGGGACAACAGGAGGTGGGGTGGGGAGGACTTGGGCCATTTGACATTTATGCACTCAGTCCTTTGATGGGAGATATTCCCTCCTGATAGAAATTTTCTCCAAATACAGAAATAAAGTCATTCAATGTAGTAAAAAAGTTATTAAGAATATGTCTAAGAATAGTGAATATTCACATTCATCAAATACCTTCCAAAAATTAAATATTCCCAAAATGACCTTTTATGACCTTGCCAAGTAATAAGTTTTATGAAGATTCCTTAAAATGCTGCTATTGGACAAATGCAAGCCAAGTAAAATGTGACAGAAACTTTCAAGAGCTGTAAACTTTATGATGGTACCAACATGAATGGCTATAAACTTTAGAAATATTAAGGAAACAAGTTAATCCAGATAACTGATCAATAGGCCAAAGGGTCCAGAGTATTACAACTTATACTAGGACTTGATGTTTAGTATAATGACAAGGAAAGGGTTAAATTATGAGTAGGTTCAGCATCCTTTATTTAACAAACAAAGGCACAGAAAAGGAAATATATTGTATCTGTCTAAAAGATTTATACCAAAATCAAATAAAATGTTTTATTCTTTTACATTTAAGGAATAATGTTTAGTTTTCCTAAAAATTGTTTTATGTATACAGCTCATTCCCATCTCTGTAAAACAGAGACCATCTACTTTGTGTATAATGTGTGTGAGCAGCTAATCACAATGAAGACACACAGGAATGGCCACCGGGGGGGCGGGGGGACAAGAAGAGAGATATAAGATTCTAGCATGCTTCATACTTGAACTTCACTGATTCTCTGAAGTTGATAAAAGGTCATCAAACATGGTCTTTCTCTATGCAGTAAAAGCTGTAATTAGAATATTCTCTTTAAAATTGCTACTTTAGGAAAAAACAAAATACAGAATAACACCTGAAGTCCTAGTCTGGAACATTAGGATGGCAAAGTGTCCATACTCTGAAGGAGTGGAGAGGTTGGGAGTTGCAGCAAGACTAAAGGTGGGAGGTTATCAGGAGTATCACAGCAGGAACTAATGGATATCAAGAAGAGAAAATAAATGTAACAGAAAGCCAACAGCAGTTTTAAGCAGAGAAGTGAGGTACAATCCAATGTGTGTTTTAGAGAGATCACTCTGGCTGCATTCAGTGTGGAGAATCATTTGGAAGCATTCAAAGTGCTTGATAAATACCTGTTGAGTGGACCAAAGGAAGGAGGAAAATATGTTAAGAAGTCGCTGCATTTACCCAAAAATTAGGTAGCTGTGGCCTGAACTAAGGTACTTGGCCAACATTACAGGTGACAGGCAGACCAAAAAAAGTGACATTAAAAATCTTTCTCTAACATACCAGAATCACTGGTCACCAATTACTGCTCACCTTCCAGATCCTTCTGCTAAATGACCTCCACTCATTCACTGCCACCAGGATAGACCTTGCATTCTTCTATTTCATGCTTTGTCTCCTGAGGTCTCCCCCGGCCCTTTCCAGAGCCTTCTGTTCTTCTCTAAATCAAGACTCATGAAGCCAGTTGTTGAACCAGAGCATCTCTGCTGTTCTTTCAGCTCTGGCATTCCATTGTTCTTTGTCTTTCTGGATCATTCTAGTCCAGGGACTCTGCTGTTTATGTCCTCATGCCCTGTGCCAAGAATCACACCCTGCCACACGAACTCATTACCTCTAAGTGTGCGGCCAACACTTCACACACTTCTGCCTTCTCATTGGATTAAGAGATCTCAGGGCTCCTGAGGATTTATAAGATGTTTGTGCTTCCCATAATACCTAGCACAGTGCCTAATACAGCCCTGGTATTCAACACACGCATGTGTGCGTGCACAGGCACAACTGGTAATATGTATCCATTTTGATTCTTTTTGTATAGAAAATAATCATGTGATCTCTTCAACTCAGTTACCTCCTCTATAAATAAAGGGATTTAAGTTTAATGATCCCTGGTCATTTATGATCCTAAGATTCAATGAAAATGGATTAATAATCAAAGCCAATCTAATAATGTCTTTTAATATCTGTTTTATCAGATTATTCCCACTTAAGAAAAAAGAAGTATCATTAACTCCATTTCCTGCTCATCAAACCAAAGGCCTTCTGACAAAGATTCTGTCTTTGACCAAACTCTGGTCATGCTCCCCTGAGCCCTCTTCTAAGCCTCAGCCTTAGATTATTGACTTGAACCAACACCAATATAGATTTTAACAGCTCAAGGCAGTATCCCTAGGATGACCCAGCCCCTGTAAAATGCCTATCTGAAAAATTCACTGTTTGTTCCAGCGAACACCTGAAGATAGTCCCATCTCCCGGCATCTGCAGGAGGGTAGGAGCCTAACTTTGATAAATGCCAGTTAGCAAACCCACATGGGTTGCACATGGACCAATATCACTTCTTACTTTTTGTAATGTCTCCCTTCCCTGACTCTACTGAACCCTCACTCATCCCTTCCTCTTCCCTCAGTCTCTCTTTAAACCACCCAGTCACCTCCACACAAGTCAAAGCTGGGTTCAGTTCACACTGGACTCTTCTCCCTACTGCAGTAGTTATTACTGATTAAAATCTGCCCCTACCACTTGACTAGTTCCCAGCTTTGTTTACCTTTGACATGCCATCCAGCTTCAGAGACGTATCTTTAGTGGGGCCTACTCCACTCACCCAACATCACCCCCCCCCCACCGCAAATGAGAAGACAGATCTGACCACCTTCATGCAAATCCCAGGCTTCCCCCTCCTCCTCCTAGAGTGCCCCATCCTGCTCCTCTCACCAAACTCACACACCTGCTACGAAATCCATCCTCTCCACACAACTTCTGCCAAGGCTGCAACTTACCCTCTTTGAAGTCTCACAGCACATCACGTATCACCCAATTCACCATTTAGTTAGACACTATATGGTAGCTGTGCTGTGTGCAGCTCTTACTTTTCCAACTAATGGTAAGCATTTTTCTGACAAAACCCTTACTCAGTGCTTCCTCCATATTCTGGCAGCTCCAAGAACATATATTCCTTAGTAAAGAAAGTGTTCAATGAGTCCTTTGGTTGACTGACCTCCATTCTCTCACAATGAAATGGCTATAACCAGTTTGGCTCTTTACACTAAGGAACAATTGATTTTGGAAGGAAGAAAGGTCAAGAGATTGAATTATACTTCAAAGAAATACAATTTGCTTCCAGATTCCTAGTTTTTCCCATGACTTGCTTTGAAGTGGCTAGAGGATGTGAAATTACTCTCTTTGATTGTGGGGATTCAGTGACTCAAACTGGCTTAAGATCTGACTTAAACGTAAGTGCCAAGTATTCTACAGCCCTTTGCTGGTTACAGGGGCCACAAGACAAGACCTTGCCCTGAACAACATCTTGGAGAGTTGAATATACTGATCCTTTCATCTTCAGTCTTGGGGGCCTTAGAGAAAAGGCCACTCAGGAAACAAAACGCTATTGTATTGTCTTTAAGAAACTACTACTTCCATGGCATCTTTGTCATCACTCTAGGCGTCCAGACTCCGAGTCCACATGCCCTCCCCCACCCCCCCCACACACAGGTCTCAGGGCTGTGGGAAAGGGGGTCCACTCTGGGTCAACCATCCCTGGCTCCCAGCTCACTCTTTCACACCATTAATGGCTTGGCCTCCACCATGTCCTGTCTGGTGATCAGTGATTCACACGCCATCAAGGCTGTACCATCTTATTAGTTTTGAAGTTCATCTTGAGAGAGTTAGATCTTGTTCCTGAATATTCCTGGTTAGGAGGTAAGCCATAGAACTGTGATCTGGAAAACCATGGAATTTAAATATAACCATGTTATAATTAGACCACTTTACCTGGTCCAAAAGTCCTTATGAGTCCTTTTCCTACCAAAGGTCATTAACTCATAAAAACAAACACAATGAGGAGGAAAAATTTTAGGTCTTGCTTCTAATGAGGGATTTTTTTCAGAGGGAAAAGAGAAAACATTTGGCATATCTATAGTTTTAATTAAGAACAGGAGCCTTTGAGTTACTCAGTAAATAAGGGAAATAATGAAACATGATTTATTCAATATTCTAACAAGTAGGGGCAGGTAAAGGGGGCAAAGAAGGATTCAATGGAAATACAGAAGAATCAGGAAGAGACATGCAGAGGGACAACAGAAGAAGCAGCTAACAGCCCCTCCTCAAGCTCACATCTTCAGACACCCCCCCACCACCCAACAAAGGATATAGATTTCTCCAATGGCCCTTGCGAAGACCACCCCATCTGAGGAGCCCTCCTTGGAGGACGCCAGCTTCATGGGCTCCCCTCGCTCTTCTCCGAGCCAGTCCCAGTGAAGCCACCGCACAAACCACTCCCTCACTCACACAGCTGAGCTCTCCCCTCTCAGTCTGGCTGCCCTGTCTGCCTGCCGTTCCCACAGGGGCATGAGAAGCTTGCCCTGTGTGGCATTAACAGGCTCCATCCCGCAGTCCTGAGTCCTGTGGCCAACAGGGGCATCCAGGAACTGGAGACAGATGCCTTTCCACCCACCTGATGGCACCGTCTTTCCCACCCTGGCAGACGTGAGCACGCATACGGGGCCCCTCGGCCTTCTGTGCAGACATTCCTTACCTACAGCACCCAGTGGAAATGGGGCTGGTGCCCCCAGCAAAACTGCACTTTGGGAGGTCAGGTGCCATGGCCGGGGCACCTCCGTGTCCTCCAGGCACATGCAGCACTGTGACGGACGAGTAACAGGGCTCAACAGAGGACAGACGGACTGACGGACGGACTGAATGAGTGAATGAACCAACAAGCTTCGTAAGCTATAAATCACTGTATTAGTGAAATGCTTTTAAAAATAAATTTCTTTTTACCAATCTTTGGGTCATGTTTTTTCCTAACATATTTGGTAAACTGTAAATTCTGTCAATCACATTTTTTCCAACATTACCTATTGTCTTTTAAAAATGTATATTTTTATTATAAAATACTTTCCCACTGTGGAAAAATGCTGCAATTATACAGAAAACATAATCAAATACAACAATTATAAATCTATATATGAGGTAAAAGTCTCCTGTAATCCCTCCCCCATAGATTTTGTTATATAGTCCTCCTGATCAGTTAAATGAATAGAGTAACATCATATATACCTTTAAATTAAGCAGCATGAATAATAGTTTCTGCATCTAATTATGTTAGGGAAACATTCCCAAAATTGTTTTATCAGTCTTTGTTTCAATGTCAGTTGTTTCCCTTTGTGTTTCTTCACCCTTCTCTGAGATTTGAACCACTTGACTATTTAAACCAGGGGTGTCTGACCTTTTGGCTTCCCTGGGCCACACTGGAAGAAGAACTGTCTTGGGCCACACATAAAATACACTAACACTGACAGTAGTGGATGAGCTTTAAAAAAAATAAATAAAGTCTGTGCATAATTTTTGTGATGTTTTAGGAAAGTTTACGAATTTGTGTTGGGCCACATTCAAAGCCATCCTGGGCCCTGCGGGCTGTGGGTTGGACAAGCTTGATTTAAAAGGTACACTGAGGCAGCCAAAGAGGACTGTCAGCCACATGGTAGGGGTCTCTCCACAGACCTCAGGATGGCCAAGAATGCCAGCCAACGAAGCTGCCAGGGTTCTATAGAATACCATCTCTGGGTGGGGCTCGGCCCCAAGACCAGCACCAAGCTGCTAAAGGCTCCAAGGAAAGGTGAGCACTCTTCTATTAAAAATGAGGGCACAGCCACATGTGGGCTGAGAAAGGAAATGAACCTCCTGGGGGCCCAGCATGGGGAGAGGGAGAAACTGTCACAAAAGGCACAATCTCTCACCCACCCTACAAGCAAAAACACTCTACAGATTAAATAAGCAAATACAAGTCCCAAGTCCTTCTGTCCTCCAAATACAAGGCATAAGCCGTGTTTCTTATTTGTTTTATTGAGGTATACTTCATCTACCATAAAATTCACCCTTTAAACTGCACAATTAAATCATTTTTAGTGTATTTCCAAAGTTGGGCAACTATCATGACTATCTAATTATGAACATTATCATCATCCTAAAAAGAAACCCTACACCTATTAGCAGTCACTCCCCATTCCTCCCTTCCCCCAGCCCCAAGCAGCCACTAATTTACTTTCTGTCTTCCACATTTGCCTATTCTGAGCAGGTCATATAAGTTGAGTCATATCACATGTGGTCTTTTGTGTTTAGTGTCTTTCACTTAACCTCCTGTATTCCTTGTTGTGGCATGTATCAGTACTTTGGGACTCTGCATGGCTAAATAATATTTCAGTGTTTGCATATGCCATGCATCAAGTTGATGGACATCTGGGTTGTTTCCACCTTTGACTCTTGTGAATGATGCTGTTATGAACAATTGTGTACAAGTTTTTGTGTGGACATACATTTTCAGTTCTGGGTATACATCTAGGGGTAGAATGGCTGGGTCATACAGTAACACTGATGTCTCATTCCTGTTTCCCTCCCTCCCATTCCACATTCCCATCCCCATTGTGCATCATTGGTACGTACCTCCCGCAGAAACCGAACTAATGAGTGAGACAGAGCAAAGGGACATGGTGGAGGAAGCAGTAAAACAAAACAGGTAAATCTTCTGGAGTAGAATTTCCTGTTTTACAAGATTAATGAAAAATCAGCATGGTTCCTTAGAGCTCTCTAAGTGCCTTTCAAGGTCCTTTTATTGTTCTATATTGTTCAGGGTCAATGGAAGGAAAAAGTCAGAAGTAAAGGAACCAAATACTTCAATAGAGAACTCGGTCACCACAGCCATATGACCATAAGATAGAGGAAGGGTGGGATGCGGATCAGCAATATTGGGATTAAGTGTTTCCCAAAATGAGTTCCAAGTTGTGATAGTCAATTTTATGTCGATTTGACTGGGCTGAGGGATGCCCAGAGAGCTAGTCAAACATCATTTCTGGGTGAGTCTGAGAGGGTATCTCCAGAAGAGATGAACATGTGAATCGGTAGACTGAGTAAAGACTGCCTGCCCACATCCACAGGGTGGGCATCATCTAACCCATCGAGGCCTGAATAGAACAAAAAGGCAGAGGAAGGGTGTATCTGCACTCTTTACGCCTGAGCTAGAACATCCATCTCCCCCTGTCCTGGGACATCAGCCCTGGGACCTTTGGATTCGGACCAGAACTCTCCCCCTCATCTCCCCTGCTTTCCAGGCCTTCGAACTCAGCCTGAATCACACCACCGACTTTCCCGGTTCTCCAGCTTGGAGATGGCCTATGTCTCCATAATGACGTGAGGAATTCCTATAACAAATCCCCTTTTTTCTATGTGTATGCGTCCTATTGGACGATGCGTCCCGTTTCTCTGGAAAACCCTAAAACACAAGTATTACTAATACCAGAAGACGCTTTTCAGAAAATGTGTTCTGAAGAAAATGGCTTTCTGTACCTCGGTATTTTCAGAGCCACTGATACATTCCTCTGGAATGGAAACCTTGCAGAGGGAGGTCAGACACAGCTGGCCCAGGGCACCTGAAGGGTTAGCAATAACACTGTGACAATAATGACGGGTGTGGCTAAAACGTCTTCCTTTAGGCTTCACGTCTTCGGCTGAGGCAAGGCAGAAGGGCTATTGGTTTGTCCACATTACGTTTTTTGATGTAGTGAGGAAGTTATTGATATTCCACAGGACAATAACATATTCTGAAAATGTTCTGAGGTGTCAAAACCCCACTACTTAGAAACTGGAAAATCACAGCTCTAGCCCCAGGTTCTGAGTCCGCAGGTTGGGGTGGGATCTGAGATTCTGCATTTCTAATATGCTCCCAGAAAACATCGGGGCTGCTGGTCCCAGGAACACACTTTGAGAAGCCAGGACTGGATTACCACATTTCATTTCACTGGGCTTGGGTGCTACCTTCAAATGAAGGAAACTCAGAATTAGATTTGATCATCTGTGAGGACTGTGCCTGCTGTGACACTCTACTTTCTTCGGAGGAGATGCAAAGTATGAGTGACGACCACATGCAGACAGCAGAGTCGTTGAGAGCCAGGTTCAAATTCTAGCTCCTTATGCCCACACAACGTTCATAGCAGTATTTTTCAGAAAAGTGGACACAATCCCAATGTCCAACGACGGGTAAATGGATTAATGAAGGGTGGTATACATGAGGGCTGTCCAGAAAACATTCAGCCACAAATGCCTGATTTCTTCATATTAGATGGCTAGATACTTTCCGGACAGCCCTCGTACATACAATAGAATATTATTCAGCAACCAAAAGGAATAAAGTAGTAATACATGTAGCATTATGCTAAGTGAAAGGAGGCCATCACAAAAAAATCAACTATTATGTGATTCTATTATATGATTTGCCCAGAATAGGCAAATGCATGGAGACAGAAAGTAGATTAGTGGTTACCTAGGGCCGTGGAGGGCGAAAACAGGAAATGAGGAGTGACTGCTACTGGGTACAAGGTTTCCTTTGGGGGTGATGGGAAGGTTCTGGAATTAGATACTGGTGATGGTTGCACAACCTTGTGGATATGCCAAAATCAATTTAATAGTACACTTCCACATGGCAACTTTCATGGTTTGTAAATTGTATCGCAATGAAGCTATTTTTTAAAGTTCTAGCTCCTTCACTTACTAAACATGTGACCCTGGACAAGTCAGTTTTTGCTCATTCACAAAACAGAAGTGATGTAAGAGGAACCCGCAAGGAACTGCCGTGGAGCTGGGTGACACCAGCGATCCCCAGTCTGCTCACAGAAAGCCTTCAGCAGCGTTAGTGAGAAGCACTACTGCACCCCGATTCCTGGCCGCAAGTCCCTCGAAGCTGCGTCTCCAATGGGATGCACGTAGGTCAAATAATTCACGAATTTGAGATGATAAACTAAGCGCAGTAGAGCAATGGGGTTCGCACTTCCCGCTCTTTGCATTTTCGATGAGAGACACCCAGTTTTTCAAGCAAATCGTCATTCCCGAGTCTGATGATTTCATCTTCCCAGCATTATTTGTGGAGGTCCTGGGGACCCTGGGCACTGAAACGACTGGCACCAGCTCTGGATCCTCTACCTGGTTTATTCTTTCACAGCTATTTTGTTACCGGCCACCAAACCTCTGAGTATCATTGTTTGTATCATCTAATTTATGTAAAACTCCCGGGGGTGAAACAAAATCGCACTCTGGAAGTTGTGTCCTTAAAACAACCACAACAGCAGCAAAACATTTAAAACCTTTCCATCTGCTGCAAAGAAACTGTCCCTAATGTTGTGGACAGACACACAAGCAGTTGTAGGAAGAGGAGAAAATCAGCTGCCTCTAAACGGGGCCCATTTCCCACGGGGAAGATCTCTGTCACCGTCTTTGCTCCGGGGACTCTCATTTCCTGCAGCAAAACCTCGAGCAGAACTTCCCAAGGTCAGCAATCTGGACAAAAGGAGCCTTTCCTTGGAGGAGCGCTGAATAGACCATTGTCCGGCTCCTGACTGAATGGACTAGGCTTTGTTCTGAAGGAGGCCAGTGCTCAGGCGGAGCCCCGGGGGCCACTAGTGCAGGGCAGCTGGTGACAACCACTCGACATGGACACAGTCTGACCAGGCGAGTGTAAGGGGTGGTTTCCACATCCCGAAGCAGGGTGCAAGCCAGCTGGGGTCAGGCAGAGTGAGTGCTGGGGCACGGGGCTGCCGTGTGAGGCTGTGAGTTCACGGGGACATGGGGCAGGCGTCACCAGCTCATGGCACCGGTGGCAGCATCCGTAGGCACAAACTCATTTTCCTGTGCATTGTGGGGCTGGGCAGAGGACCAGGGGTGGCTTCCTCATCTTCTCAAAGCTACCCCCTTAAAAAAGTGCACACCCTCTGCCCTTTAATTTTATGGCAGAGATGCATTAGCACTGTTCATTCTGGGATGCGAAAATATCAGAGCCACACGGGAGTACTCTTGTGGGTATTCAAGCAAGGACTGAAGGCCCTCAGGTCCCTCTCGGAGAGGCAGAGCAAGGTGTCATCAGTCCAGGGGTGAAGCAGCCATTCACCACTCACCATTCACCAGATGCCAACCACCTGCCGGTTCTTCACCTGTTACCTCATTGCCAACCCTGTGACCTGGACCGTTTGATCCCTTATTGCCAGTGAGAACATCAGTGTCCAGAGGGCCATGACACTCCGTCGGACGTTTGAGCGCTAAGCAGGGACCTGGCGGGCTCGGTCTGCTTCCCGCCCTCTGGAGTCACAGTGCTTCTCTCATTTTGCTCACCGGGGAACATACGAAGCCACTGAATGGACCCCGCGTCTGTACAGAGAATCAAGTACCATCCCACTTAAAACCTTCTTGGAATGATAAACTTTAAATATATTAATGATGTGTAATTATAGAACCATAGTGGTTTTAGAGAGTAACAGGGCATGACGAAGTCCGATTAGGAGGTGCTCACTCTGCCACCAACTCCCCCACCTTCCGTGCCACATCTGTGCCTCAGAAATGTCTCCACAAAGCTCTCCTATCCTACAAGACGAGTGTCGCAGACACGAAAAATAAAATCATATGCCATCTCCGAGCTAATCCAGTTTTTGTTATGCCTAAGAAGAGTGAGGGCCGAGAGACTATGAAGCATTCATTCAGAGCCCTAATATTTATTGAGCACCTACTACGTGCCAGGCAACTGTCAGGCATGGGGAGACAATGGTGGGCCAAAACAGTGCAGTTCCTGCTCAGCGGCAGAACAGACACCCCATCCAAGGGTCTTCTCGCTTTAAAAGCATATGCTGACTGCCACCCCGTGTTCACACCTATTCTTTGTGCACTGTGTTCTGCATCTCAGCTTTGCCACGGTCCAGAAGGAGTAGGTAATACAGACAAGGTCCCTGCCTCAGGGCACCCCTCCCTCTTCGACCATCTGGAATTCCTGCCAGCTCTCCACTAGAGAATTTCCTCATGAACCAATTTCCTAAACTTCTAGGTCAGCCTCTTGACAAAGAGCAGAAACTCCTTCTCCAAAGACTCCTTCCCACACATATGCATTCCATAATTACATAGATCAGGTCACAGGGGGAAATATGCATGAAAATGGCTTGATTTGTGGAAATAATAATGCTTATTCTGGCTCAGCCACAGAGCACTGCAGCTTCCCCCACAGACCCACTGCCACCCCCTAAACCTCCAACAACTTCCCTCAGGGCCTGCAAAAGCCCACACTCCGGAACACCCGAATGCCCTTAAAACCTGGTCAACACCAACTGGTTTTACATTATGATCTAACCAGACACGATGAGGTCTTGCAACCCCTTGTCAAGCCTGGCATTCCTGCCAAGTTATTTTGGTGCCAGTATCAGCTGCCTGTCAGTCGTGAGATAGCTAAGTAGGCAGAGTCTGATTTCTGGGAGCTTGCGAAGCAGTTTGGCTTTCGCGTACTACACCTGCCATTTTGTACCCCCACTCCTATCCACGGCGGTGGATACCTTGAGGAGAGCTCGGCCAGCCTGCAGGGCATGGCGCCCAGAGCCACAGCCCGCCTCCCAGTCCCAACACTAGGCACACAACTGTGTGCACCACACTCAGCGCTCATTGACTGAGGCTGTCGGTGAGGCCTAGGGACCTCTGAGTGTGGTCTCCATGTGTCCCTTCGTCTGTGCCCAAATCCACAGAACCTCACCATGGGGACACGTCTCCGTAAGTTTCATAGAGATGGAGTCAATAGTAATCACCCAGCCCCATGGGTGTCGGTACTCCCTATGAGCAGTTCTGAACCTGGTTCTAGGCTAGGGGCTGGGCTGGGGACCACGGGCATTTGGAAAGCAGAAATTTTCACCCCAATTCTCAGGAAGCATCAGAGCAGTCACAGTTCTAAGATGAAAGGTCCCCACGTAAAGTCCCAAGTGAAGAACAGAATCAGCCCCTGGCTACCAAGTCTCCTTCCTAGTGCTCAGCACAGTGTGAACCCAGCACCATGTGTTTATTGTCTGTCTGCCTGCCTGTCTGCCTGTCTGCCTGCCTGCCTGCCTGCCTGCCTGCCTGTCTGTCTGCCTGTCTGCCTGTCTTTTTCCCTCCCTCCCTCCCTCCCTTTCTTCCTTCCTTGAAGGCACAGGCCTTCTTTTGCATTTCCCACTATGATCCCAGCAACAAGGCCTGGACCTGCAGCCCAGAAGGTGCCCGTGGGGTTGATGAGGCCTGTACCCTTGCCACCCTGACCCAGAGGTGCCCTGCGCTCCAGGAGGGGGGCACAGCTGGCAGGACCAGGAGGGCCTGGCCTGGCGAGGAGAGGAGGAACCTGCCAGGGGAGCCAGGAGAGCTGGGGCTGGCTAAGCTCTGCCACCAACCAACCTTGGTCGTTCGCGAGTCACAGATTTCGGGGTCGGGGGTAGACTCCACAGTCGCTAAGACCCCACTGCCTCTGAAATTCGCGGCTGCTCAGTGGGCCAGTTCCCCCTTCCCCTGCACACCCAGGGGGAGCTCTGGGCCACCCCTCGCCCACAGCTGGCGGGGGCACCCTTGTCGGCAGCATGCTCCCAGCCGTCCCCAGAGCCCCAGCTGTGCATTCCTGTGTCTCAGTCCCTATCTTATCACCCTGTTCTGTCCCTACCACCTCCGCCTTCCCTGTTCCTAAGTGCCGTCCCTGACCATCTGGGCCCTTATCACCCCGTCTGGCCGGCTATTCTTAGTACCCCGTTTCCCCCTCACGACCCTGAGCTCCTTGCTCCAGTCTGGGCCTCTCTGTTGCATTCCCCAGATGAGGGCAGAGGCACCACTGTACGTATGGCTACCGTACTGCAGGGTCTCTGAGGTGGAAGGGACATTAGAGACCATCTGACCAGGCTGGGGCCCTGGAAGGGACAAACAGGGCACCACCGAGTCAGCATGTAAAAGCCCATGTTTGTTGGTTCCCATTCTGTTGTCTCCTGCACCCCCAAAAGTTTCACACAGGTGTTCCTGTCCTCATGCCTGTGGGGTGTGGGAGAGGGAAGAATGTAGGACACCGGGGGCCACCCTAACTGTCCAGCTGAGGACAGACCTGCCCTCTGCCTTCAGACTATGCAAATCTTCCAGGGCTTCTTGCCACTTGGATTTGTTCTAAAAAGTGTCAACATTTCCACCAGGTCTGTACTCCAGGCACCCACGCTATAGATGACATGTGGTATCACCTCTCCACCTGCCCGAATCATGAGCACCCTCAAGTCTTACCTGGGGTGAAAGCAAGTAAGTGGAACACGTCTTTGAGGGCAGGGACACCATTCACTCAGTGAAACAAAGGGCAGCACTAAGTACTTCTAGGATGTGGGACAATGTGACTAACACGTCACACATGCTCTTAATTGATCCTCACCTCAGCTTGGTGAGGAGGGGATGGTGTTTGGTCAGTTTTATAAATGAGCAAACTGAGGACAGGAAAGTCATGT
This sequence comes from Lyroderma lyra, assembly GCA_004026885.1. NCBI lineage: Eukaryota > Metazoa > Chordata > Mammalia > Chiroptera > Megadermatidae > Lyroderma > Lyroderma lyra. The sequence continues at coordinate 118,140 of PVJL010000198.1, read as the reverse complement.
GACCTTCCTCCTAGCCGAGGAGCTAGGATTTGAATCTAGGCAGTCAGAGCCCAAAGCCTCTGCCCTCGACGCCCTGGCTCCCTCGCGTCCAGCCTGTGAGAGTTGGGCTGGGCCACCTCGTGCCTCTGCCCCAGAAGGGAGTGTCCCGGGTTGGAAGGCATCGAGGGGCCGTCCGGGGCGACGGTACCACCTCTCCACCCGCACAGCAACTGTTTCTCTTAGGAACACAAGGTGCATGGGAAAAAGCATTTCTAGCTCTAAATGTGCAAGATATTCTTCACAGAATGACTCTCTTACCATCTCAGGACAATGATTCTGCGAATGTTGCAAGTCTGGCAGAATTCTAGGACATCACTGGAGGAGCAAAACAAAAAACAGGGAGGATGCTTCCATCTCGTAAGACAAAGGTGAAGGTGGGAAGCGCCCAGGAGAGGCTGAGACTTGAGACTCATCTTCAGAGAGTCCTTGGAATGCAACGCCTTCTCCACCATCTTTAAAAAGTTGGGCTTGCTGGTCAGCAGGAGTGGATGGGGTCTGGGAAGACCAGTCCAGGCAGCCAAACGCAGACAAGGGTTCATCGGAGGCTTAAAATCAAATCCACCCATTTACAATGAACCACATCCTTGCGGGGTGGCCCGAGAGTCTCCCTCTCCCTGGGACATGGAGCAGAGTAATTCACCCAGGAGGGTGGCAGCTCCCTGCAGGACAGCTGACCTGTCTCTGTTTCTTCACGGGATGTATTATAGGGGATGGCGAGAAGGCAGGGGAAATGGGCATACAAGAGGGTGAGAGAGCCAGACTGTCTAACAAGTATTATCTCCTTCGAGGACTTGCTCTGATTTTAGGCTTTAGCATTGGGGTCAGATCCAATCTCAGTCTCGGGCAAAATGTGCACATGCACGGAAAAGAGAGGGAGGAAAATCTAAGGATGATATGACTAGAAGGATTTAGATTAGAAAAGGAAAGATCCAGGTCTGTCTCCCACTATCCTCATGGCAGGTACTACTTCATTAAACTCACGGAGCCCAGACACAGCCTCAGAATCATTCTGAACACAGCACTCTAAGACTCCAGTACTGATCAATAGGTGCTGGCTCTTGAGATAAAACTTCCTTGGGATCCTTGTTTAAATCAATGTGTGGATGATCAATCGCTAACAGATGGTTCACGAACCTAGAAACTTTAGGAGGGTATCAACCGTGCCTTCTCCCATTACATCCCTGGATAACGGTGTCAGGGACAGATCAATAAACTGGAAGGACCCCCACAAGGGCCGGAAGGCAGCACTGCACCGCCTGTGCTCACGCTTGGCTCCCACCCCACAGCTCTGTAGAAGCAAGCCGAGGCCAGTCTCCCCCGGCATCAGCCTAGGCCTCCGGGCCCACGGTTACAGGACGGCGGCCATAGATATCGTGTGTGATCCTCTAGCATTCTGCTATCCACGTCTGTCTATCTTTTCCCCCTAAAACTGCTACACCACTTTTATTAATATATTACTGTTGTACTTTTATTTTAAAAGTTCTAACCATTCTATGGTAGTTTGCATGTGTGTGTGTGTCACACACAGAGAGAGAGAGCCGGAGAAAGACAGAGACACAGACAGACACGGACATAAAAAGGCTGCTAGCCTGAGTGTGTTCAGAACCGACTGGTACCAAAGAAAGGTGGGAGGGGAAGGGAGACAAAGAGGCAAAGAGAGGGGCAGAGAAACGGGTGTCTGTTCTTGCTGCCCTTGAGTCCACACCACCACCTACTCTTGGGGACCCCCCACCCCTCTCTGCCTCATCTTGGGCCTGCTTCCCCCTGGGGACCCATCCACATCTCCCTCTCTGACTGCATCTCTGGCACTTTCTGTTTCTCCACTTGCACACAGATCCTTTCCACTTCTGCAAGTTATCGCACTGGCAGTCTCCAAAGGAAAAGACATGCAATGTCTCTCAACTGTGAGTTGGTGGAATTTTTATCATCTTGACCCAAGTTTCCCTGGTTGGGCCTGACTCACTCCGCAGGAGCCAGTCCGCCCCTGGCCTGAGCGTCTGGGGTGCGGGAGCTCAGGCTGCATCACACAGCACAGCGCGTGCTGAGCCCCCGGAGGCACCCAGGGGTCAGCCTCACTGCACATCTCAAAGAGCAGTAAGCGTGCTGCCACCACTCAGAGCCTTTCCTGGAAGAATTTTAAGAGCAGCAAAATGTCCTTTAGGAACCATTCGAACGTTACTAGTGAAAGGAATGTTTATTGCTCTGTAACGGATTTGTACGTTACTAATCCTTTCCCCAGATACTGTTTATCAGAGGGGCACACAGTTCATGTCTTCGACACGTCAATATTGACACAATCATCTGAAAACTCAAGTAGGGTGGCATGTTTCCCAAGAGAATTATCAACCTGGCCAACGATATGGTTGTCCAGGCTGAATGCCAGCTATTGAAAACAGAAGGCTCTTCTGACTAAGGAAAATTAAAGACGGTTGCTTTCTCCTATCTAACCTCATTGCAAAAACTACTTGTTCTATTCAAAATTGAGAATGTCTCTAATCAATAGTGTAGGTTTCTTTTTAGCTTAACCAATTTTCGACGTGAATTTTATCTCTCTGAGTATTTTATCAGTAAACAGAGACTCAAACAAGAAACAAAATACTCTTTTAAAGACAATTATTATATTATTAATCTGTACATCTATGAAACATTTTCAAGGAATTACTGGATTTGAATTTCTCCAACTTCTAATGTCTCCTATGCCTAAAAACACAAGAAAGAGTTGAGAACATTTATATTTTCTACAGCTACATTAGCACTTGGGCTAAATGCTGGTCACGGCATGCACGACTATCAGAAGGAATTTCTAGGTATTCAATTCTGACAGGATAGAGATAATAGAAACCAAAGACAACCACCTAACTAATTTGGATTTCACTGAAACTGTTTAACTTTAGAGATTAAAATTAGTTAATCTCTGGAGATAAAAATTCCCATTAACAAAGCTGTCAATCTTTAAAAAAAAAATTTAGAAATTATGCAAAGCAGAGTTACAATGGGTTTTTGGTGTGCAACAGATTACTATTTGTTGCTGTCTTCATTTTTTTATTATTAAATTTATGGGGGTGACATTGATTAGTAAAATTATATAGGTTTCAAGTGCACAATTCTACAATACATCATCTATGTTTTGCATTGCTAATTTGTTGCTGTCTTTAAACTACTGGGAACCTTCTCGGGTCAGTAACATATAATCTGAAGTAATCTGATATAACTATCTTTAGCCATCTAATACATAAAAGATTAGAACACTAAAAGAAGGCAGCTAGGGGGAAATCTACTTGCTTGCTCCTAATAAACTCCACCAAAGCCATGAGGAGGTGTATCTCCTTTTTTCTATAGCGTCTGGTCAGTGAGCAATCCTACTGGGCACATGGGCCAGGGCACAGGAAGAGTTAAGGCAGCCCAGAACTTAAAAAAAAAAAGATAAAGTAATTTTAATGAAAACAGATTGTATAAAATCATCTAAAAATTACCAAAACTATTTTCACTTTTGCATATTATTCTACGTGGATATAAGTTCTTAGATCTGAAAGGGATCATCTAGTCCAACTTGATTTTATTGAAAAAAAAATGCAATGCCCAAGCTTAGAAGGAATTGGCTCAGGTTCCCAGTAATTTGTGACAGACCCATGACTACAGCAGAGGTCCTCCAAGTCCTAAGGCAGTACTCTTTCCACTGCATTACCCATTCCTTGCTGGAATCCTGCTGTTTCTTACACAACAGACAGGCAGAAGCCCAAGGCTGCAAGGCAAACCACCTACCTTCCAAGAACTTATTGGTAAATTAGTTACTCAAAATTTAAAAAAATTTCCCTATGAAAGCAATGTTGCCTGTTGTGTTGGACGAGCTCCCAGGCCAGCCCACATAAGCAAACTTAGAAGCTACGAGAAGCAGAAGTCATTCTCAAGCTTTCTGAGATTCCTTAAGTCCTCAAATACCTCTAATGGAGGTCCCAATACCAGGCAAGCATGAATCACGAGCCAAGTCACTGTCAAACCATGAGGGTAAAGTGGGTAAATACAAAAGGTTGGCCTAAGACCAGCCTGAGTTCAAAGTCAGGTTCACCCAACCTTGGCAGACAGTTGCAGACTTTATTTTCTCAGTGAGACTCTAATGGAAAAAGAGGAGAATGCAAAGAGGAAATCCTTTTACTGTTCATGGTGTACCTACTGTATTGGTGGGCTGGAAACAAAAGCAGTTCTTTTCCTTTCAGGAGCAAGTGAAGAGAGAAGGATGGTAAGACACTGTCCCACAGAGGAAGGAGAGAAGCCCTGCTCAGAAGCAACAGATGGTGGCAATGGCAAAGCAAGTGGGCAGCCGGCTCCAAGGGGGAGAGAAGGGAGGTGCAAAAAGACACCTCCCAAGTCCTGCCCTCCTGATTCTGGAGGGAAACCCCTGCCACTAGCCTGTGAGTCCCTCCCTCTCAGTCCTCATGCCTGCACCTCTCCCAGCTACACCACTGCCAACAACTCTCTCACCTGCTATGACGGAGGGCTCACCACCAGCATCTCAGATTCCGGGGAGATCTCAATTTCCCTGATCAGCAGGTAAGGGGACAGAGGAGGGCCAAGTAGAAAACTCAATCATCACCCGCTCCCTGTCAGGCCCTTCACAGGCACCTCTTCCCACAACAACCCTCTGACACTGGCCTTAACGTCCTGATCTGACCAATTAGACACCGATGTTCAGACAGGTTAGTGACTGTGCCCAAGGTTATATGGTAAGCAGTGGGGGAACCAGGATTCAAAGCTACCAACGAGTGACCACACAGGAGAAGTGGGAGATGTGCCACTGCCATCAGCTGGCACTCTGAAGGCACGTCCCCGTAAACCACTACACAGAAAAGTTAGGAGCCACTCCACTCCACTGTCCTCATCGTGCTTCGTACTGGTTGCTGAGCCTGCTCAGGACACGGCTTCTAGCAGCGCCTCATGAGCAAGTGACCTCCAGGTTAGCATATAACACAGTGTTTATACTAGTGCCTCACATATGCATAGTAATTGGTGGCTTACAAAACCCCTGCTCAAAAGCAGTACTGAGTTACAATCACAAATACAAAATAAATACCCATATACCAATATAAATAAATAACTGAATAAATACATACAAGTGGGGACATTGAGAACTAGGAAGGCATCACTCCCTACCTCCTGAGTTTGGGCTACACCTAAGTGATCTCCTTCCAGGAAAGGGAAGAAGAGAGTAGCTTCACAGTGGGGAAACCTGACCAACACGACCCCAGCCAGGCGATCGAGGACACGTGCCGCTATAATAAATGCACCTCAAAAACAGGCCGAGTTCTATAAGTCTGGAAAGTACTAGCATATATCTGAGAATTAAGAGGGAAAAGAAAGGAGGTAGGGAAGATTCATGAACTATTGTTTGGCTGAGTCATCTAGATGGTTCAACTGAGCAATTTCGGGATTTCATGGGGGAAAGTTTGGTTTTCAACCAAATTAAAGATGAATGTGCTTTGTTAAAAGGCTTGAGACTCTCCCACTTCCCATCATGACAGCGAAAAGTCAACAGGCAGACAGAGGGGCAGGGAAGAGGTGAGCACTAATTTAATTCAGGGACAGTCTTCCATCCTTGATTCTAGTTTTCAAGCCTTCTCTGCTGCAACCCATGATGTGCAGACACATCACTGTAAAGGTGACAAGGGGTAAGCGAGTGGTTAGAAGCTGAATGCTATCAAAATATGTATTATAAAAACTGTTCAGTTCCTTTATTTCACTCCTTACAGAATTATCAAAAGTCAAGGGGATGGAATAGCCACATGAAAATGCAACCAAAAGGGAACCCAGAACCATGTCCTCACCTCCACTGCCCAATCCAATTACTCAGTCTCCATGTCCATCTTTCTTTCTAATTATACCAACCAAAGACTCATTCTTGTGGGTTTGTAGACTTTCTTCAAACCTCCAAATACCTCCAGAGAGAACTTCTTTAATGGGTCATTCATACCACACACAAGTGATGGCTTTAATCCAGTCTCACAGATGAAGAACTCTTTGAGAGAGTTATGTGGGGAAAGATAGAATAGAGGAGGTGGGGCAGGCTGTCTAATCCCCTTGTTTCTCCCTTCTTCTCTATCTTTTTATGAATTCTCAAGTGCTGTCCTCCTTGGAGACTCCAGAACGTACCCTTCAGAACAGTCTGGGGCTTTCGGTGTCACCCAAATGTTAAGAATGGTTAACATATTAATAAAAAAAATAGCCCACAGATTCTGAGGCTATAATTTGTCTACTTAGATCTTTGCTTACTATACAGCATACGATTAAGCAGAAACAAAATTCTGCCTTTTAACTACTTATAGGCTGTGACATCCTGAGCTAAGTTAGCTGTAATAAGCTCTGGAGATCTCTCCTAGAGAAATCAAGGAAGAGCAGGAACTGACTCAAAGAAAAGACACTTCAAAAACAGACACATCCCTCTCCACCTGCCGCGGTGACCACCAGGGCTTTCTTCATTCTCATCCCATCAAGCAAGACTCTTAAGACTCTGCAGACTCAGTTTCAGCTCTACCACGTCTCCTAATAAAAACAAATGACAACAACTAACTCCATTTTTTTCTTTTTACTGCTCTGCCTTTTTACTGCTGGATTCAGACACCCTTAGTATTTGAATTTAAGCCAAAATTCTTGCAAAAACCAGATGTTCTGTACAGGAACTTGCGCTTACCACAGCTGTCTACCACATCTGAAGATGCCCTTCCCAAAGGACAGCCCACCAGTGCTGATGGCTACAACTTTCACCGGGAGGTCTGCGTGATGAGCCATCACAGGAGGACCCCAACCGAGCTGAGTAACTCACATGGCACCGAATTCACTGAAAAATCCAAGTCCAACATCAAAGTCATCCTCAAGGGCTTTTTAAATCCATATTGAAATTTACTGAACAGGCATCAACACACAGCAAACCGTCCTCAAACATTCTTCACCTGCCTGTCTCGTCCAAGTCACATACAACTTGGCATCTGTTCACTTAAAACCTCTCTCCTCCAAAAACATCCCAGCCCTTTCATCTCACTTGCCACGTCCCCACCTGCTGGCTGCAACCTGTCTCTCCATGTTCCATGTGGCCTTCGCAGATCTTTTCAGCAGGTGCTCTAAGGGGAAACACAGCCCTTCTTTTAAAAGGGAGGCCCCTTTAAAGGCAAAAGTACTTACACTCCAGTGACTCTCTTCCTTCTCAGGTTTATAATCTCCAGCCCAAGGACAGAGGGAAGATGTCAGTTGCCACTTTGTGGCCCTGCTTCCCACGGACATGAAAGAACTGGGGTGTGTTCCCAGCGCTGCACTTTGAGCAGGGCTCTCTCAGGAGGCGTGGTACAGCTCAGAGCTCAATGCAGGAAGGCAGGAGAAATGGGCCCCTCTCTCACCCCATCATTGACACTGTCCCCACTGGGAGGCCCACAGGCAGCACATACCTGTCACACACACACGAGGAACACTGAGGGCCTCGACGAACACTGAGAACTATCGGCTGGATGATTTCTACAGCCTTATCCTCCTATTCCGTCCTTACCTATGACCTAAGAACAATATCTGTTTTTACGGACCTTGAGATCATCATGCTAAGTGAAGTAAGCCAGAGAGAAAAAACTAAGAACCATATGACTTCATTCTTGTGTGGAATATAAAACTGAAAGCAAGAAAGAAACAAAAACTCGTGGATACAGTCAGTAGTTTAGTGGCTACCTGAGGGCCAGGGGGCAGGGGGTGGGAGAGGAGAGAGGAGGAGTCAAGTACACGATGAAGGAGATAATTGCCTCTGGGCGGTGAGCTCATAATGCAACACACAGACGATGCACTGTAGAACTGTACACCTGGAATCTATGTAATTTTGGCTAACCAGTGTCACTCCAGTAAGTTTAACAAGTAAAAAACAGTAAAAAAAATAAAAAGATCATACATTCATTTTGTAAGAAATGACCATATCTTTTCAAAATGTCTTAGAATGCCTTACAATCAACTGCCTTTTCTTCTTCTCTCTCTCTCAAGACAAAAAGGAAAACCATCAGCATATCCAACCTACAAACATGTGAGCTGGTACAGCCAGTAAAGTCTGCAGCCTAAACCCCAGTTCAAGGGCGACCTTTTGCATGTGCCGGAAAGCTACTCCTTCCAATCACTGTCAGAGGCTGATTAATCACAGACCATCCAAGGTCTTGCAAAGATGGAAAATCATGCATAGCTGAAGGATTTGTCTGAGGCCCACGGTTAATTATAACCGCACCAGGGGCCCGGGAGCCAGACTCACCTGTCACTGTTCACTGCTCACTGCTCAGGACAAAAGGAGTTCAACAGGAACAGAAGCCCCATTAACTCCACAGGGGGGCTGGAAAACAACGGAAAAGTACAGGCCCTCAGGGACAGCAGGTCCAAATGCCAGTGCACACTCGAGGTGCACGTGGACTTGGAAGTATTTACACACGGAGCTTCTATACTTGGGTGCAGCACCCAGGAGACGCTCCTGTCTGGCAGGTAGCTCCCAACAAGAACTTGCTACATGGAGAGAGACTGGGAGGGGAGGGCAGAACCAAACTGCAAATGGAAAGAGATGAAGCCCCATCTCTCTGTTTCTACCATCTCCCCAAACAGTAGCTACAGCCAAAACCCAGGTGTGTGCGGTAAGCCCCGCCACGCGTGCGCCGATCACTGCTGATTCCCCTCAGAGCCTGAGGAAGACAGGACGACCCAGGACCTGGCTGGGATTTTTACCTATTTTTAAAACATTCTTTGGCTCTTTCCCACATTACAGGCACTTACTTACCGGTGATCCCTCAACAGCTTGAAAAAGAAAATGTAATTTTCACAAATATTGGCAGCACCTGTCTCCATGGAAAACCAATCTCTTATAATAAAATTGTACTGAAAAGTTTTTCCTCCATCCCAATAAGTCTAATAAAAATTTTTTTTCCTCTAAAAGAATCATGATAGGTTACCATTGCATAGCTATGATCAAAATAAAAGGTCTACTGTGAGGCACGGGAAGTGCTTGCCCCTTATTTTTCCCAAAACACTTATCGAACCATTTGTGTTCTCAAATCCAGCCCTTGACAACAGACTCTTCCCATCAGGCTGGATGTAAACTAGCACCTTGGGTGGGCTCCACGCCAGGAGTGAGGGGAAAGAATTGCTGCAGGATCTCTGCCGATGGGAGGGTTCTGGAATAGTTCCTGTAAGGCATAACCTGGGAAGTCAGTAAGGAACTGAAGTGACTTCTAGCTAAACATGGCAGCTAGAACACATGCAGTCTGGGTTCAGAAGTATTCCCACCATATCTGTCTTGCTGTCATTTTACTCCAGTTTTCTTTGTTCTTGTGGGTATGTGCCTGGGTTCTCTAAAGAGTGAACCTCATATGGTGCGATTCAGGAGTAAACAGATAAAACTGGCCTGTGTTCTGACTTTCTAGTTCAATACTGGGACAGCTTTTCCCATATCAAAAACCTGGGAAACCAACTATACCCCAATCACATAAACCCACGAAGGGGTCGGGGACTGCAGAGACAAGACAGAGAGGTTGAAGGGAACGGCTCCAGGAAGAAAATCAGGAAGAAATTGAACTAATGGAATTTCTGGTGCATCTAGACAGATTTTTTTTTTTTAGCTCTGTCAGAATTCAGGGATAAATTCATTATAGATACAAAGAAAAGCAAGCAGGACGTCCTATGTCCTGACATCCCCTGGCTCCCCGGGGCAGCCCTTTCCAGGTCCCATTCCAGGTCCCATGATCACGCTCTGAACCCTGGACCCCATCTGAAGGTTGTAGGCAGCTATCACACATATGTAACATTCACGTCCCCTTGGACATATGCTCTGTGAAAGCAAAAACAGGGTCGAAAGCGTCTTTCAGAGGCCCCCCCACCCCGTGGAGAACAGTGAGGAAGCCCACAGCCTCTACTATAAGAGTTCAAGGGGAGATAGACTGTGACTGGGGGTCACAGGGCGATTGCAAAGAGCAATGACTCCTTTGCCACCAGCCCTGTGTCCACTGAGCAGCCTCTCCTCAGAGCCTCTTTTCCTCAGTTTTTACACGAACCACCTTATGTTGTCCAGGATCTCATCATCATGTAAATTAAAGCTTTTGCTAAACAAAGGGTGTTTTGGCCCCTGACCCAGATGTCTCCAAGGCGTGTGACTAGACGCAAAAAGCTAACAGAAAATGAGTATGTGATCAGGGCAACGCCAAGCTAGAATTAAGCTTGACCAGAACTCCAGCCAAAGTATGTAGTCTGTAGTTTTAATTTGGGGGGGTGGGGGGACTTCCATACCGTTTTCCATAGGAGCAGCCCTATTTTAGGCAGCGATCACACTTACGGAGATTAATCTAAAAGAATTAAAACTCAGAATATCGAACAGACATCTGTGCCCCCGTGTTCTCTGCAGCCTTATTCACAAAGGCCAAGATGTGTTAACAACCTAAGTGTCCAGCAATGACTGGACGGACAAAGAAAATGGGTCACATATAATGGAATTCAGACTTAAAAAAAAAATAAATAGAAATCCTGTCATATGTAACAACAGGGATGAACCTGGAGGATATTACGCTAAATGAAATAAGCCAGTCACAGAAGGGCAACTAGCGTACGATTCCACTTTTAGGGGGCATCTACAATAGTCAAACTCATAGAGGAAACTAACAAAATGGCCATTGCCAGGGGCTAGGACGAGGGAGACACGGGGAGTTACTAATCAATGACAAAAGCTTCAGTTAAGCAGGATGAGCTGTAGAAACCTGCTGTACCAAGTTGTGCCTGTATTTAACAATACCGTACACTTAAAAACTGTTAAAAGGGGTGGCTCTCATGTTAAATGTTCTTACTACATTAATTTTTAAAAAATTAGTCTACAAAACTGGAGATGCAAGGAGAGCTACCTCCGTTTTCCTGACGCCTCAGGTTCTGTGGGCTTCCTCTCTTCCCTCACACTGACAACAAATGGTGAATGATTCCCAGCCAGACCAGCCTGCTTTGCAGGTGGGCTCGTCAGCAATTCTCCAAGGAAAATTATTGCTAGATCCTACAGCTCAGGAAAGGTGGCACAAGAACTGAAAAGGCTCCTGAGGTGCCTTCAAGGTCAAAGCTTCATCTTCTCAGCATCTGTGATGCAAAAAAAAATGCCTACAGGCACCCACATAGTTCTCCTAATTCCCGGTGACATTGAACTACAATCACAGTTTGATGGTGGTCAGCTGCTGCAGAGGGTGAGTGGGACCCCGCAATCCCCTGAGCCTGGCTCGAAGGAACTTGCAGGCGAGGATGCTGTTTGTGTAGGGTCCGAAGAAACACAGGCAAATCAGGGAGAGGGAATCACAGGCAGTAAAAACAGGAATTGGGAGAGCGGGGTGTTTTGAGGTCTGTGCCGAGTGACTGCAGTGGCCTCCTCAGAACGCAGGTCTCATTCTCATCCAGACCACTTCATTGTGTACTCACGACATCTCCAACAAACAAGCACTACACACCGGATGGATTAGAACTGTTACCCTGTAACCTGCACCCTTTCTCCCACCATGGAGAATCTGGACTTTGCCCTGAGGAGGGCTAAGCTCCCGCCTGGTGGCTTTCAAATTATGGGTGTGGAGAATCCAGGACACCGCAGGAAAAGGAAGAACAGAGAGGCAAAAGTCTGAGGGATTGCCAGATTGGCTAAATCGATGTCCTTCTCACAGTCCTAAAGGAGAAGAACAGGTAAGCAGGGCAACACCATGGGGGCTAGGTGGGAGAAGGGCAAGCGTTTGGGATTTTCCACCCTAGGCGGTTTGAGTTCTGACAGACACGAATAGGAGAGAAAGGCGGACTTGGGTGCATTTGGATGAAAGTAAAGAACCAATTTTAGCTCTTTTGAAATGACTTTTGGTTGCTGGATCCTTTCTTTACCATGGTACCACTCCAAGACAGGACCCGCTGAGTGCTGGCTTCATAAGGCGACACACAATACCGGGTCATCGACTCGGACATCTAAGACCTTGGCTGCATATTTCAACATTCCATATAAGCTACTTTTCTCTTTCCTGTACCGATCACATTGCAATTAGTGATGACCACCATAGGACAAGGAGCTATGCATTAGAGTCATTTGAGATGTCATATCAAGATTATAACTATTTTATTTTTCCATTGATTTGGGTGTTTTCTTTTTTCCTCTAGGAGTAAGGAAAGACATGAAAGTGGTTTGTTAAGAAAATTCATAAAATAAGCATATGGGTATGCTTAGCTCGTAAAAAGAAACTAAATTGTAAGATGATTATAGTGGAAACAAGTAAGTGAACGAAACTGATTATAAGTTCTTCTTACGTAAGACCCAGATTTTGGAAGCCAGGTTCGGCTTTCCTTGGTTCACTGCTCATTAAGCAGTTACTTCATATAAAAATTTTTTGAAAATAATAAATCCACGGTTTCTAAATAGTCTCTAATTCAGTGATTTTTCTTAAAAAAAAAAAATAAAGATCCCTAATACTATTAGTCTAAATGCTCTTCTGTGTCACCTCAGAAAACCACAGGTGATCTTACATCAGATCCCTTCAGCCTGCTCAGTCCACCAGGGAGCCCCATGGGCTGCCCTGCTTCTCATATAAATTCTGCTCCTCAAGTTAGCTGTTCATCAAATATGGAATTTTCTTCCCATGATCAGCCTGTATCAAAAACACCACTCCGAAGTTCCAAAAACATAAAAAAACAGGGTACCATTCAATAATGAAGCAATCATAAAATTGGACTTGGAAAGCATTTTTCCCTAAATAATTCTTATTTTAAGAGAGATATATCAAGACAAGCTTACTAAATGAACTAGTTACCACATATATCAGAACAAGAGGAAAGAAATGTCACTTTTAAAATTCCAAGAATTCTAGCCAAGTATAAAATATTTCAGTATTTTTAGGCATTATATTTTGCTGCTATTTTAGAATGCATTTATTATAATTATCTCCTGTAGTTAAGTCTGTGGAGTAAGTTGGGGAATAAGGGGATAAAACTAACAAAAACAGTTAAGACAGTGACTAAACTTCTGGGGTCAGATGCCTTTGAGTGGCAGTCCTGATTTCTGGCTCTGAGATTTCAGGCAGATGCCTTAAGCCCTTAGAGTCCTTACCCTATGCCTATAACATCTGGATAACAAGGACATACAAGGCATAATGCAGTGGAGATACAAAGAAAATTAAGTATTAAATAGTACTAAAAATTATCCAAGCCCTTCCTGCATGTTTTATCTTATAAATATAATAAAAACTTAAAACATATGTGTACCGTTCCCTTTCAATTATCTAGCAATCAAGTAGTGATAGAATTCCTTTCAAACATAGGAAACGTAGGCAGCTTCTGAGGTGAAATGATGTGAGGGCCTCTGAAATGAATTTAGTGCCCCTAGATATCTCCAATGTGTCCTTGCTATGCAACCTGAAATTCTACCATTAGGGATTAATTCCTATGGTTAAAAGACTCTACTCTTCACCTCTGTGAGGCCACAGAGTAAAGGAGTTCTTCCCATCACTCTCAGAAAAGAGTGCTCTGAGAAATGGCTATCCTGAAGGGGTAAGGGGTTGGGGGCGAGGACAGGGGAGAACTGGGAGCCCTGGGGTTCAATAAAAGAGGAGAGATGGAGGCCACAGACTTGGTCACAGAGAGTGCAAGGAGGTAAGGCCTCAGAGGGGCCAGGAAGCACAGAAAGGAAAGGTCCCCAAGACAACTTTCTCAGCTGCAAGACCAGATGTGGGTAGCCCCTGGGACAGCCAGAGATCACACGCAGGCTTGCTTTCAGCCTGTTGGCAGTCACCCCATCCTGAGTCTTCTCACACAATCTGCCTACAGCTTCAACTGGGCCCAGCAAGGAGGGGGAGAATTTACAGTGATCTGAGGTCCTGTGCCCCCAGGCTGGACTGCTGGGATTGAGGTAGGGGGCAGAGAAGGCTGTCTAAAAAAAACAGTCAGAGAACCTTGTATGTGAAATGTCTGGTGAGCTAGGTCAGTCAGCCCCCAGTGAGTCACACAGGGAAAAGTGAGGTCCACCCCTGTCCACCACTGTGCACCTTCAGGCCTCAGCATGAGCCAGCCCAGAGGTATGTCAGCAAGGAGCAGAAGTTGGGCAGGGCTCCCCAGGAGTCTACAGAACAGGGTCTGGATATAACAAAAACATGCCTTCATCATTATAACAAATGTGTCGTTCTGAAACAAATGAAAAAATTTCAATCCAACGTTCCAATCAAATTACTGTTATAAACCCATTGTTTGGAGTTATCGATGACGCGGCTCCTACTACATCCATGATGCACCAGCACAGAAAATAGAGTGGACTCTACTTTCTTCAACATTTGAGCAATTTCAGGGACATTCCTCCTGCATTATATGCACTCACTTACAATGTGAGTTCAATAATGTTGTTGTTGTTATAAGAAGCCTGGAGTGAAATGAAAATATTCTTCATGGCACCATGTAATACAACTACTATCCTCCTTTTGCTGTATTTCTTTTCACTTTTTACATTTTCCTTTCCTTTCTGTTATTTATTTTGAACAGGTGTACACGTCAAAAGGCACAAAAGCCCACGTAATCAATAGTCTCTCTTCCACGCTCCCCACCCCATTCCCCAGCTACCAATTTCTCTCCTTAGAGGCAGCCCAAGGAACCAGTTTCTTCATTCACCATTGAGATATGCATTTGAATGTATTCATAACCAAGTTTGAAACCTGCTTTTATTTACCTTAACAACCCTTTTCCAGGCTGCTACAATAAAAATTATGTCAATAACGGCAAGAACTTTCATCAAGTCACAAAGTTGCTTAAACATATCCTGTTGTAGTTAAATATTAAGGTAGTTTTCAGATTTTCATTATAAACATTGCTGCAATAGTCATCTCAGGATGCTGGCTACCTTGTGCCATAGTGTGAAGTATTTCCTGAGGCTGGAGTGGCCATCCCTTCCCCATCTCCAACAACCCTTTTGATAACCATGCTGAAGGTCAGGAGAAGCATGCAGTCCGCAGTCCCCATCAGCCTTGTCATCCTGTTGGCAAAGACCAGCTCGTGTGGAAAACACAAAACTCATCAAATTGGGCAAGGTTAATCTGGTGATGCCCTGACACAGTTACCACATGCCAAGTCCAAATCATGTCCCCAAACTAAGTGCAAAGTTACTAGGATGACAATGAGAGCATTGTGAGAGACATTCTGGCCTGGACCTCTCAAACAAATGCTCATATCCCCAGGGTTAATCCACAGGGTTAATGTGTCCCAGCTTGAGCATCACTCTTACTCAAAGTTCTGGGAAATGAGATCACATTTATATTAATCAAAATACCTCTGGTGGGAATATACTGCTGGTGGGAATGTAAACTGGTACACTCAATATGGAAAACAGTATGGAGCTTCCTCAAAAAATTAAGGATGAAATTACCATATGAACCCAGCAACTCCTCTTCTGGTTATCTACCCCCCAAATCCAAAACATTTATCCATAAAGATGTACTAGAGGTAGGACAATTAATTTTGTGAACTGATCCTGGAAAAATTGCTACACACCTCATTGCTGAATATCATCACTACAGTCCCCTTTGAAGTCCTCCCCTTGGGAAGTTATGCACCGATGCCAGCACCTAATCCACCCTTCAAAGCCATTTTGGAATTCTTTTTCTGGAATGGCCACCAGAGCTCGTGTCATACCCAAAATCTGACAATTAAGTTCACGAACTTGCCACCATTCACTTACGTTGGCAGCACTGTACAGACAACTCGGTATGGTGTCATAACCCTTGTTTATTGCAGCATTATTCACAGTGGCCAAGCCATGGAAACAACCCAAGTGCCCTCCGACAGATGACTGGATAAAGAAGCTGTGGTGCATATACACAATGGAATATTACTCAGCTGTAAGAAAAGATGAAATATTGCCATTTGCAACAACATGGATGGACCTGGAGATCATCATGCTTAGTGAAATAAGCCAGACAGAAAAAAACCAAGAACCATATGACTTCATTCATATGTGCAGGGAGACCAGGTTTTCTGTGTTCTGAATTCCCATGTGCCTGCCTCGGATAACAACTACATGTTTTGAGGTCTGGTTTTCAAACGCTTTGCCTTTGTAGATCAGTCCAATATTTGCAACAGCATTAACTGTGGTTAATTCTTCAGGGGTTCTAACCCCTTTAATATCAGCTGTCGCAGCAACACATTTCTGTCCCCAAAGCCTAATGCAGTAGAGAAGCCAGGATGTCAGTTCATCAACAGAAGCCTGGAGAGAGATTTCATTGCTTTGGACACAACGAAATGTACTGGGGAACCCTGGGAGAGGGTACGGAACTCTTCATTAATTGACTTAGGAGACATCTGGGACTTTACAGTTTCAACCTGAGTTATATTAAAATTCAGGAGACTACAATTGCAATTGCTGTGACTAATCAGATAAAGCCTCTGTGGTAACTACCTGGAATCACCCAGGATTCCCAGAACTTGCCCACAGGCCATCCTCAACAGAAGAAAAGGAGACCCAAAGTGAGGCAGAGGCCCAAATCTTCGTAATCACTCCATTAGCCAGGCCGTCAGATAGTAAAGTGAAACTAAGCTTATTTTTATAGGAATTTTAAACACAGCCTCATGGCCAGTCAGTGGAATGATTTAGAATCCCTCTTCTTATTTCAAATAAATTAAACAGGACTAGGGAGTAAAGAAGGAAAATAACTTTCACTGTGTACCACCCCGTTTATGATTTATTTACTCCGCAGACCAACCATATCCACCCTACCAGACACCATGAAATGTACTTTCCACACATTAGTACTTGTTATTCTCATTTTTCAGGGAGGTTAAATAAAATGCCTGCTTAGGAGTCACATTGCTGAAACTCAAGGCAGGACTCAAACCCGAAGTTTTTAACCCATTCCCACTCCAACCCCAGCTGCGTGCTCTTTCCCTAAAACGAGAGATCCTTTCATTCACCACCATGAGCAGCAGCCTGTACGTCCCCCCAGGGCCTGGAAAAGCAGGGATTACCTGAATCCTGAGCTGGACGCCATCCCCTTTCCACTGTACCGTACTATGGCCCTAAAAGACGGGAGGAGAAAAGGGGCAATGGTCAAGTTCCCACCCTCCCCGCAAACCACTCGTGCCATCTCTACAACTACTAAATGTCATCACAGCCAGCACCTTTGGTAACACACAAGTCACAGTCTGCTGAGACTGTCCTATTTAAATGATCCTACCACAGGCTTTGAAGTGGAATTCAGTAACATCTAAATTGCAGCAGCACTTTGTCTTTTGATTTATCTTTTACTTCTTTCAGGAATTTACCCTGGCAATACATCACCACCCCCTCACAATACACACACACACATGCATGAGGCTCTTTATTGCAGCATTGTTCGTAATTGCAGCATTTTGAGAGAGAGAAAATCTCTACATGTCTACACATGAGACAGTTGTTGAATAAACTATGATATATCCTCAATGGAATACAATGCAGCTGGAAAGAGGAATGCAGAAGATCTCTCTAAACTAATAGGAAGTGATTTCCAGGACGTTGTTAAGTAAAAAAAAAAAAAACAAAACAAAACAAAGTGCAAACGAATATCTATTGTATGCTACCCTTCATGTAAGAAAAGGGAGATAAGAAAATATTTTTGTACCTGCTGCTCATTTGTGCAACAAGAAAAACAGAATGATAGATGAGAAGCCAAGGAGATCAGTTATCTAGAGTGCGGTGGACACAGGTGACAGAAGGGGGGAGTGGGAACATGAGAGTGGAATAAGAAAGAAGTAACACTTTTGAGTAGGCCTTTTTGTATTGTACTCATTTTCAAAACCATGCTTACATTTCTCACATTTTCAAAAAATCAACAATTAAGATCAACCAGGATGTGAACAGGCAAAAAAATGGAGTACAAAAAGTGACAAATGAATCTAATCGTACTACAAATGCATAATATAACCACACTGAAGGGGGTGGGGAAAGGAAAGAACTAACCTAAGTGACTTTGGAAAACAGTATCTTGACCAGACACTATAAGGCTAACTGTACTATAATTATTACACTCCAGGTAGTAAATTTTTTTCGACAGGTACATAGGTTAACAACCCGGGAACTATTCTACTGTATTCTGTATTCTAAGACTGAGTAAATAAGTAAACATAATTGTGGTGAACAGGAACCAGGTTTCTTCTTGATGGAGAAAGGAGTTACCAATAAGAAAAAGGGAAGAGGGAGAAGACAAGATGGCGACTGGAGAGGAGGTTCCTAAAGCCTCTCCCAGAAAACACAATTGAACGGCCGACCAGGAGCCAAGAAAGCGGACCCTGAGTGACAAACTGGCTGCTGAGAAAAAGAAAAAGGGAAGATGACAATAAGCCTTGTGCAGGTAGATTAAATAGGTTACATCAGCACAAACTCCAAGTCTGTGACAGGAAGACAGAGGTAGGGAAGCATGTGTCTGTGTTTCCTAGCTCTGCATTCTGAGAAGGCATAACACCCATGGCACCTCAGTATCAATGAGCACATCTAGCCTCTAAGATCTTGGTTTCTAAACACCATTCTCCATCCGGGGAGAAATGGCTGCTTCTAGGACCGGGCAGGACAAGTACAAGATGAGCATAAAACATCTTGGGAGGCCAAAAACTAAAATGTCCAAAAAACAGGATAAGGGTATATCTTAATGGACACAAGAGTCAACCTGAAAGATCTCCCGATGGTCAAATCTGGTAGAATTTGAGCGACAAAATCAATGATGATAGTAACGGTTTATAACCCATAGCATAAACCAAATATCCATGAGTTCATACTGATATTAGTAAGTAAATGAATAAGTAAATAGAGAAGGGAAGCTGTTTCTTACAGTAGAATTCCAATTCATAAGTGAATATAGAACAACGGAAATAGAACATTACCATTTGGCAAACACAACAATGATGTTTGTCACAGGCAAGTATTATCAAGTAATTTGAAAGTATGATGAGAAGCAGGCTACTTACATAATCTCCAAGCATTTCCTGACAAGATGTTTATGAATTACAAAGGGGGAAACAGTAATACGTTAGTGGAGAAAGTTTGCACCTTACCCCAGTGACCCAAGTTAGCAGCAGCAGCAGTGAAACCTCTTGGTATCATATACATCCTCAGGAGTTGAACTAAGGAGGACACAACATTTCTGTAGTATTTTTGTCCCCAAAAATGCATAACTTCAATTCAGTCGTGAGGAAACATTAAAAAAAAACATTTTGAGGGACATTCTACAAAGTAACTGACGAATACTCTTCACAAGAGTCAGGGTCATGAAAGAGAAAAAGTGAGAAACATTCACAAACCAGAAGAGACATAGGAGACATGACAACTAAAATGAAATGTGCGGTCCTGGACTAGATGCTAAATAAATAAGACCCTGGAATTAAATGAAAAGGAAAAATAAGCAATAGTGGAACAACTGACAAAAACTAAATAAAGTATACAGAATGGTTAATAGCATTGTAGCAATATGAGTTTCTGGTTCTGATGCTTGTACTATGGTTTATTGTATAGTTAACTCGATGTTAACATTTGGGGAAGCTGGTGAAGGAAATACAGAAAGTCTATACATTATTTTAGTAATTTCAGGGGGAGGTCTGAAATTATTTTAAAATGAAAAGCTAAAATATAAAAATAAATTTAAAAACCAAAATTTTGCCACCATATTCTCGTTTCTTGGGAAATTGCCTGTATTTTTCCTATGTAACCACATAAGGTGAAACAAAGCAGCAGACTGAATGAAAAATAAGACTATCAATGTAAGAAGTCAAAAGCCAACACAAGAAAATCATCTGATTAAAAAAAGAAAATCTAGTAGGGAAAATCCATTTTTAAGAAATGAGGAGCAAAATACTCTAGGAATTTTAAAGGAAAAAAAATACCTCTTTTGACCTAAATGTGGAAATATATTTGTGTGTATGATAAACTACTGAACTGTTGGCCTCCACAGGCTATTTTCAGCTCAAAGAATGCCACATACTTAGGAGAATGTTTGAACCACAATCTTGCAAACACATTACATGAAACAGGGCAAACAGGAAGGTGGATGGGAGACTCAAAGTGGGGAGGGGATGTTCCAAGGATGTGGGGAATGTCCAGTGTCCAGTAGTTGTTGAGTATTCCAGTCGCTGGCAATGACATTTCTAAACTGTGAAAAATAATGACACTCTCACACTATGACTCATAGAGGAAACACCCTGTAATCACTAATTTATTACTCTATTCTTCAGCTTTATTCACTGACTCCTATGAACTAGAGTAAAAAATCCCAATTTAGCAATGCTTGACTTGGTCTTTCTGATTTGGACAGTTGGAGAAGAGGGGAGGCCTTTTTTTTTTTCCATCATGCAACGTGTCACTGTAACTTGACTAAGGTCTCTTCAAGCTCAACCAACCAAATGCAATGAGTCCACAACTCTATGAGTAGGTACATTTTGGGCCACAGGACAGCACTGCCTCTAAAATGTGACTGTGTTGTCTATAATTAAGGCAAGTAAAGGTAATTGCATGGCCCAGCTGTTGGAGTGATGGTTTCCCAATGTACCATCTCTGCGACAACCTTAGACATCAAAAATAAAGCAGCCCACCAGCAAACAGGAAGCTGAGTAGAGTGCTGCCAATGAGGGTTCTGCCCACTGCAACAGCTCTCAGACATCCAGCCTGCAGCAGGGCTGTCAGGATGAGTGGGGTATAGGCTGGTCAGTGGACCATTTTAAACGGGATGGAAAACAGCGGTACGTCTGGTCAGCCTAGTCTCACTGGGCTAAATTCAATGTGTCAGTGGGCTGACCACATGTACTGTTTGGAACGGGACACCGCTGTTGTTTTCTGTCCTGTTTAAAACAGGACATCTGGTCAGTCTAGTGTGCAAGCCTCCCTGACGTCAAATCAAGCCTCCCTGTTGCCAGGTGGACTTCCTTTAGCCCCACCCCCACCCCCGCCCAGGCTCAGTCTGGCCCTCCTCCTCCATGGTCCCATAGAACCTTGTACTTCCATGTTGCAGGCACTTCAAAATGAAATTTCCCTCTCTCTCCCAGCCGGACTTGAGCTCCCTGAAGCCAGAATCCACCCTTCTGGACTTCCCCATGCAGGCACCCCCACAGCACACATTAGTGTGCAGGTGGAGATCCGGGAGGCACACCTGACCGTGCATGCAGCCCAGCCATGCTTGCTCATGTAACCTACTCAACTAAGCTCCTGCATGCCGAGCCGTGTTCTAGGTGCTGAGAATGTTGCAACGACAAAGAAAGAGGAGCTGAGAATCTAGATACATCACCATGCAAATTGTAAAAAAAAAAAAAAAGAAGTAGAGCAGAGCTATAAGATCATGTAACTAGATGACCTGACCACATGAGCTCTTAATTGAAAAAGATTGCCCAAGGCAATAATGGGGTTTGGAGGGGAGGTGGAAGTAATCTCAGCAGACAGTCATAACCCCACCATTTAAAGTGCAGGGGGAAAACCTGGAGATGAGCCAAGTGCCAGCCTCCCACATGGCTTTATCCCAACAACCTGAGGGACTAACTACTGGACCATTTAAAAATGACAAGCATGTGAACTATGTTGATATGTGGGAAGATAATAATAGAGTTTATTATGGACTGGGGTTTTTTTCCTACCATAAAGGTGCTTAGGATCATTAACAAAAATTTCAGAAATTGGCTTCAACCTCTCCTGCTTCAAGATAAACTACCCTCCTGGGGGCTGGCAGCACTGGTGATCCTCAGGGTCTTGGTGGCAGAACAGGAGCACTGGGAAGGTGTCAGAGGTCACCCAGTAGAGCGACCCCTTTTCCAGATACAGATTCAGAGGTGGTGGTGCGAGCGCTCATGCGGGCCAGTGCCTCCTGTCCTTTCTCTCCCATGTACGACCCTTTCAAGGGGTTCCTCAAATACAGAGGTAGGGAGGCTGGAGATCAGGCAAGTGACCACATCCTCTGTCAGGAAGCAAAGACTCTCGCCCCCTACCACCCCCAGGAGGATATGGAGAAGCTTCTAGAAATGCCCTACAGCCTCCTTCTACAACAGAAGATGACAGCTGACTGGTCCTCACAGCAGATGGCTGGCTGAACCTGCATATCCCCACTACTTTTGAAAGGTTAGCGGTTTAATCCTTAGCTACCCAAAGCAGGGAGCCTGGACCAGCAGCACCAGCCTCACCTAGGAGTATGTCAGAAGCCCAGAACCTTGGTCCCACTCTGACCTACTGAAACGTCATCTGCCTCTTAGCAAGATTCCCAGAAGAGTCAGATGTACATTATGATCTGAGAAGTGCTGATTCAGCCCTAGGGCACAGAGGACTCATCTGTTCGTCCCTCAAACCTTCACTGACTTCTCTGCTAAATCCTGGGGCAGATCCAAAGCTCCAACGAGACACCTACAAGGCCCTCTGGAAAAGACCCAGGTGAGCAAAGGATGCAGCTGCCCTTGCACAACCCCAGGGAGGAAATCCACAACTATAACACTTAAGATCTCTGGCGAACGAAGCCAGAGGGTCCACGGTTGGGGATGGATCTATAAACATCTTTAGAAAAACTACGCGTTAAACTGCAGTAAAAGAGCACCCTTAATGAAAACACGCCAAGGGTCTTTTGTACACCTACCTTAGGCCAGTAGAGTGCCGTACTGTTCTTTCCATTTAGCATCCTCTGCTGAGCAGGAATGTCTACCTTCCTTCTTGCCCAAAGTTTCCGTGAGGCGAGGGCAGATCCACTTCTGTTTGTTGACAACATGGATCCTAAATGACCTATGTCACTATCTGACTGTGTTCAGCATGACTTGGGGTTCAAAGCTGACCCAGAGTCGTCCAAGGTGAGACCAGACATTTGTCAGCTTGGGGATTCTTACACAAATAATATAATTCAAATCCCAAACCCAAGTAAGCGCAGGCCTAGAGTTACAAATCCCACCACACCCAGCCCCAATCCTGAGTGGGTAAACTGCCCGGTGATCTCCCTAACCTGATGGGCTTATTTCCTGGGGTCTGTTCTGCTCTTTCACCAAGGATGTGGTCCTGAGGGGCCTGGCTTTACAGAAGGATTCCCACCCTCCTTGGGCCTCAGGTCTCATCTTCTGTCCCTGCCTCCCAAGGCGTGCTTAGGTCACCAAGACTGGCTACCTTTCCAGGGGCTGCTTATTATCTTATTTCTTATTATCTCTGCCACACATTTAAAAGGGTGTCCAATATTTCAGAGTCACTGATTAAATATTCTGTAAGATAAAGTTTGTTAGGATATTCCACCTTCCATCCTGCCAGGAACAGTGTATACAGTCAGTAAGTATGAGATATTTTGAATCAAGATTTTTTTTTCTTACACAAGCTGTACATGCAAAATAATTTAAATACCATCCAGTCTAGCTTCTCATCCACAAAGATCCTGTGGCCCACTAGCTGCTGGAACAAGTCACATGAAGACATTTAACAAAATGCTGAAAAATGGAGACAAGTAGAAAGAAAAAGTAACACCAATCTCCTATTAGACATAGGTCGCTTTCAATATTTATTATTAGAATTCATTATGATAAATAATGCTCTAGAATGAACATGTTTATGCTTTGTTTTTCGTAAGATTTCCTTAGAATTTATTCCTGGAAGTTACATTACTGGGACAAACAGACTCAATTTGTAGAGGTCTCTTCTAAATAAATAAATAATAGCTAAAGAGGTGTGGCTTAATTTCTTTTCTGAAAAAAAATGGTACTTCCAAAGCAAGAGCAGATTTCAAGATACTTCAAAGTGTCCTATTAACCTTGACTTGTAGAAATGATTCTGTTCAAGCATCAATGTGTGGGCCTAAGGCATTAGGACATTTGAACAATATAAGGGAATGGAAAAGACAGAGAGAAGACTGCAATCTAAACTGAAAAGGCAGAGAATTATAAAAACAAAAAGAAAGGCCATCCCCACAAAAAAAGAAAAACATATATATAGTCCAGACATGTGATAAAGAGCAGTTAACAAAAGGCAAGTCCCGGCCATTATTATATATGAGTTAAGCATCTGTTTTTCCAAAACAGCAAGAAGGTGTCATTTACTGTTCTCTACGACTGACAGTGACCCATGGTCCCGCCTGCCTGCCTTCCACTCTTCCTTGTGTGACCCCAACATACCCAGAGAAGAACAGGCAGATCTGGGCATCCAGCACACACTCAAAGGTCCCCTGAGATCACAACTTCCCAGACTGTAATCAGAGCACTAATTCCAGAAACCCACGGGTCCTTCCTCCCCGCCCCTTTCTAAGATAAAAAGACCTTGAACATACATCTTAAACTCCTGCTTTTGTTTTCAACCTCTCTCTGTCCACTGGAGTTAAAGAAACTGAAAGATGCATCTCAACAGTTTCTAAACGGCAAACACCAAAATGAAACATCCTAATTAAAATTTAAAAAATAGAGAAAGAAAGAAAAAAAGTCTTTTAAACTAGCATCCAGCTGGCGCTCTGTAGACTCTTTGTATAGTGGATTTTAAATTACAGATGAGAGTAAAACAACATGAGCAAAAATAAAGGGTAATCAGGGTCTCTTTCTGCAAAAAGTCTCCAGGAAGGCCATGGCCCTGACGGGTCCCTGGCCATCCACGCCAGCTGTAATAACCGCTCTGACAAACACAGCTCCCCGAGAGGCAGGGCTTTCTTGGTAAATCAAAGCTATGACTACTGGAAAGCGGAAATGCTCAACAAGAATGACCAAAGGGAGCAAGGACTTGGGAAAATCTTCAGATTTATCACATGGAGTCCACCTTTCCTGACTGAACACCAAATGCACTCGTGGGGGCGTGTTCCACATGCTGCACGTTTCCTGCACTCTCTCCAGTCCCTGTATATTTTTCCAAATAACAAGTTTATTTTATCATCAAGATTATATTCAACAAAACTCACTCACGCTCAGCAAAACAGTCATGGTTTCTCTTTGCTTCTCTAGAAACTTCCTTGAGCCCTCCCACTTAAAGGACGGTCATATCACAGTTTCCTTTTATAGTATTACACAACCTAAATTATAACGAGAAACCCGTCTCTAAACCATATGTTAGTGGCTCTGAAATTAAACCTAAATGTAGATTGTCCAATACTGCAGAATCTAAGGTTTGGAAGGAACCTCAGAAGGCACCAAATTCTACTCTCCACCCATTGAGGACACACCCTAACCCAGGCATCAGGCTTGCTCAAGCCTGAGTCCAATCTCTCCATCAGTAACCTCTACCCACCCAGGTAGTGCTGTCCTCCGGAGCCACCCAGAACAGGCCTGCTCCCTCCCCAGGACAGGCCTGAGCATCAGAAAGCAGCTGTGTACCACCCTGCCAGGTTGCCAGGCCAGGCCTCCCCAAGGTCTCTGGTCAGGCACCCTCCAAAGAGTCAGGGCCCCTCCTAACATACTGCTTACAGAGCACTGTCCCTTTAACAGAACAAAAAGCTTTATAGGCCATCTCATCCTACAAAGGTTTATAGTCTATAAAGGTAGTCAACAAAAACATATAGGTCATCTTTTACTGAAATGCCATTTTTCCAGTTTCTTTCTATACTCCTGTCATGAAATTTTTAACCCAAGAGGCAGGACATTTAGTTCAATTTTATTTCACCTCTTCAGTTGATTTCAACCTTGAGATCTCAACTTTGTCACATAACATATTAGGTATTCCTATCAGCTTTCTATCACTTGAAATTATTTGGAATATGTCCTCCAGATACAGAACATTAATTTTTTAATTTATTTTTCAGTCACAGTTGACATACAATACTATATTGGTTTCAGGTGCATGACAGAGATTAGACATTTATATACCTTTTGAAATGATCCCCTCAATAAGTCCAGTACACCATTCACAGTGATCGCAATATTATTGATTGAATTCCCTGTGCTGTACTTATCCCTGTGACCATTTTTACAATTGACAATTTGGTGAAAAAAGGCGAAAGGCACTGTTTTTGTTTTTGTTTTTTTAAATGAAGACATGACAGCCTATGGCATCCAGTTAGCCTGCCTATTCCATTCTAATGACTCCAAAAAACAAACAAAAAAAAAAGAGATTGTTTTTAAACAAATGGTGATTTCATCTAACTAATAGTAGCATCTAGCCCACAAGGATATTATAGGAATCCTTAACAAATCTATTCCCTAAATAAGGCCTACCAGGACAATGCTACCTCCAACCTGAGGTTGGTTTAGCTTACCCACCTTGGTTCCTAGTAATTCTGCAATCTTTTAGAAATCCTCACAATATATTTATTAACTTGCCCCGAAATTTCACTCTTAATTCAATAAAAAGTTACTGATTATCTTATATACTGGGTGGTCCTGATTTCATTAGTGATTGCTGTCAGACTTCTAGAAATTTAACACTTTAACCTGTTTTATTTCCCATTTTTAAAAATTGGCTTACTTGCTCAACCCTAGTCTTCTAGCAAATGGACATCATTCACAATGAAATAACCTGCAATTTAGATCAATGCCCATGAGCTGTCAAATTCCCATACCTTTCTTCTTTCAAATAAGGATCTTGCAGTTGCAAGAAGAGGTGAAAAGTATCTTCTTGTTCGGAGGTCTTTCAGCTTCACATCCTGAACCTTGAGGTTTCTAGAAACAAACCCAGAGGCTTGATGCCTCCAAGAGACAACAAGCAGCCATTTCCATCAAGTGAGCTCATCACCCCATCATGAGAACGGGACACACATGTCTGTTAGAAGGTCAGCTTTTCAGACAACCTACTTCTCACATTTTCTTGCTGCGAAGTAATAAGTTTCCTCCCCGGTGCTGGCAGTGTCATGCTGCCTGCTGGATGTCCCAGAGAACAGGTCACACATCTCCCCTAAGCAATGCCTCATTCTTCACTCAGCTCCCCTGGCTGCTTCTTCCACCCCCAGCTCCACTGTGCCCTCCTTTTTGCCCTCCGTGTAGTGCTCTCTCCTGTCAAGCCTCAGACACCCTGATTATTTCTCGAATCCTAAAAACTCCTTAATCTATGTTGACAAACAAAAGGTGGACATTTTTTAAAAGCCATTCTTTCTCCCCATAGCAAAGAAATAGCTTCACGTGTAATTAATATAACAGATAACTGCTTCAAAGTAAAAAGACACTATGGTGGCCACTCTGCAGCATTCTGGTTGTCTGGAAGGGCTGAGTCCTTTGTAACCGCCACCACCGTCCCCACTGGCACCTGTCATAGAAAACTGAGTGTCGTCTTCATCCATTTGGGCTGGGGCTCTGACTCTCCTTAGTTCTAAGTCCACTTAATTCTTCAGCTCCCTTTTCCCACTGAAGTTTGCTAAGCTTTTAAGATTGGTAGCAATTAATACTAGTAAGGGGTTATTCCTAGCCCCCTGCCCACAAACAGACACAGCAGATACCCTAAACACCCTAAGGAAGCCCTGTGCCTCACAGCATTGCTTCTTACAGCAGAGTAAGCCACCTAAATGACACTCCAAACAATCATCACCAACTCCCATATCAGGGAGCTTTTTTCCTGTTTTCTCCTAGGAGTTTTTATGGTTTCAGGTCTTGCATTTAAGTCTTTCATCCATTTTGAATTAAATTTTGTGAATGGTGTAAGATATGAGTCAAGTTTCATTCTTTTACATGGGAATATCCAGTTTTCCCAACACCATTTACTGAAGAGACTTTTTCTCTCCTCATTGAGTATTCTTAGCTTTCTTGTCAAAGATCAGATGACTATGGATGGATGGATTTATTTCTGGGCTCTTGATTCTGTTTCATTTGTCTATTTGTCTGTTTTTTATGCCCTTACCATATTGTTTTGATGACTATAGCTTTATAGCATAGCGTGAAATCAGGAGGTATGAGGGCTCCTGCTTTGTTCTTCTTTCTCAGAATTGCTTTGGCATTCTGGGGTCACTTTTGGTACCATATAAATTTTAGAAGTGTTTCTTTCTGTTTCTTTTAAAATGCCATTGGAATCTTGATAGAAATTTCATTGAATTTATAGATAGTTTTTGGTAGTATTGACATTTTAACAATATTAATTCTTCCAAAAATGGAATACCTTTCCATTTATTTGTGTTTTGACTTCTTTCATCAGTCTCTTATAGTTTTCAGAATACAAATCTTTTACTTCCTTGCTTAAATTTATTCTCAAGTATTTTATTTTTTGATAAATGGAATCAACTTTTTTTTCAGAAAATTGTTAGCATAAAGAAATACTACTGACTTTTTTTGGTTAGACTTATTGGGGTGATATTGGAACCAAGAATTACATAGGTTCTGGATGTACAATTCTACAGCGCATCATCTATCTGTTGCATTATGTGTTCACCACCCAGTGTGAGTTCTCCTTCCATTACCATGTATCTGGTTCCCCTTCCCTCTTCTCCCAACCGCTCCCTCTTCTCCCACCTACCCCTCTTGCCTCCAGGTAACCACTAAACTATTGACTGTGTCCATGAGTCACTACTGATTCTTGTACACTCAGCCACTGCTTGCCATGCCACTTTGTCAGACTTCCTGGTGACAGGAACTTCTGGGGAAAAACAATCTTCAGTTTCTAAGTGGACCTCAAAGCCCTTCATGAGGTGTTACTTCCTAGACCAAAGCTTCATGTATATCCCCCTCTCTTTAGTCCAAGCAATGTTGGCATGTGGCTCCTGAATTTAACATGCTCATCTCAACTGATTTGTGCTGAAACATAGTTTACGTTTCACTAGAGAATCTTGGCATGCCCAGGCAGCCCACACCATCGTTTGATGATGTGCTCTCACAACCCTGCTTCACAATGTTGACACTCAGTGACCACAGCTGACTAGAACAGGAAAAAAACACCTGACCTGTGCAAACCAATCA
Organism: Lyroderma lyra; assembly: GCA_004026885.1. Lineage (NCBI taxonomy): Eukaryota > Metazoa > Chordata > Mammalia > Chiroptera > Megadermatidae > Lyroderma > Lyroderma lyra. Next base: position 89,325 of record PVJL010000198.1, on the reverse strand, counting down.
AGTTCCTGCTTTGAAAATTTTATACTGAAAGTCAAACAGTGTTATATGGTCCTTTGAGGTTGTCATTCTGCTGCCATGTTCAAAAAACAGAGATGTCCAGTCAGCAGAGAAAATCAGGAGGGTGGGGCACTGGCCCCAGGACAAGGAGAGATGAAAGATCATCTGACAAGACAAGCAGACAGACACCAATTCACCTGGTTCCCAAGGACTCCCCATTTCCCACACCCTCTCTCATGAGGCCCCCTGCTCTTCTTACTCATCTGTTCTATGAGACCCACTCTATCCTTACAGCAAACCCCGTTTACTGAAGCAGGCCTTAGGGGGCTCTGCTTCTCACAGTGTGTGAACCAAGAATGGAAAGAGGGGTTGTTGGCAATTTCCCACAAAATAAGAACGCAACAGACTCATCAAACAAATTTTCTTTAATGCTTACTACACAGACGTGTACCACTTCAGACAAGGATAAATGTGATCCATGCCCTCTAAAATTTTATCATCTCCTTGGAAAATCAAGAGTAACCCAAGACAGAATTAATGAAAAATAAAGATGTCCTACAGAATAACTGAGAACTATGGCTATAAAAGTTCCCTGAGGAAGCTGGGCAAGAGGGGACAGGACAGGAGTTGTTATAGGAGTTCACTGGGACCCAGAAGGATGTCTAGGATTTGGAGAGGCAGGAAAGCAAATGCACAAAATTTTAAGATTTTATTTTTTTTTTATTGTTAGACTTAATGGGATGACATTGATTAATAAGAATTACATAGGTTCTAATTGTGATCCACTGGAAGACACAGATCTATAATATGTCTTGTTCAAAATCTATTTTGCATCCTAATTTCTGAGAATGGTTAATTTTCACAATGGATAAACAATTCATCCAGTGACAGTGGTTGCAATAGTTCCTAATTTAGAATAACTTATTAATGATGTATCATGTTTTTTATGGGATAATTCAAACATTTTATTCATTCATCCATCCATCCATCCACTTACCCATTCCATAGCACTCACTGAGTATTCCGGGCTCTGGGGCAGTCACTGGAAGCATGAACACAGATACAAGCCAGCCTTGATCCATGAAAACCCTTGAACCATTTGGAGAGTCAGCCAATGGTAGCAAACCAGTGTACTGAACTCCTAAGAGTGAAGTCAACAAAGATCTGGGTAACAGAAAAACGAACCAACTAAATTTTGCCTGAGGGGTTTGCAGAAGTCCTCCTGAAGGTAATAAACCTTGAACTTAATTTTGCAAGAAAGAAAGAAGTGACGTCTTTTGGGAAGGAAAAAGAGCATTAACTCATTATATAAAAAATACACAGAGGGCACTGAGGGCTAGAGAGAGGCATGCTCTTGTGGGTTGCCTGGGGAGACAGCAAGAAACTGACCAGGACAGTAGACATGCCAAGAACTGTACTCTACAGACAATGAGGAACAGGAAGGATCGATTTTTTTGGCAGGAGTGAGAAAGGATCAGATCTGGTTTTGAGCAGAATACCTCAGCTGGCAGTGTGATCGTCCTTGTCTCATATTTACCATATTTTAAATCATGCTTCTATAAACAGTGACAATTATTTTTCTTCTAAATGTAAGATTGCAATTATCCTAAGTACACATTTATTTTTATTAAGTTTTGCAGGAACTTAATCACTTCTGTCTCAAATCTCCTCTCCTATTTTTTTCTAGGAACATACCTCAACTCAACATGTGTCTTATTTTTAATGGGAAAAGCAAAGGCTATGAAGACAGGTCTGAGTTCAAATCCTAACTGTGCTACTTTATCACTGTGTCCTCATTTCTAAAAATAATCCTACCTTACTGGTTGGTGGGTGATCATTAAACAGAACTGTTTGAGTTTTACGGAAAATTAAGATAATAAGAGAATGAACCTTGGGGGTATTTTAAAGATTAAATGAGACAAAACAAACAAAAGCATTCACCACAAACAATTAGTGACAATACAATGTATAAAAAGCAACTAGTCCAGAACTGAGAATGAAGTAGAAATCAAATAAATGTCATTTCCTTTCTTCATGTACACGCCCATGCTTTCTGCTTCTTTGGGTATTTTGGCTCCTTTCAATGTAGAAGGCACCTCCCAAAGCACCAAGTCCATGGAGATAGAAGTACTTACCTGTTCCCCCACATCCATCCTCACTCCCATCATCTCTCGTACTCTGCTCACTTGGGTACCAATCGCACTAATTTTTTTTTTTTACTTACATCTCCATCTCCTCCTCCTGGAGGGCAAGAGACAAATTTCTCAGCTGGAATCACCAGGGCCCATGGGATCTCCATATCCAAAGTCCCGAAATCCCAGGTCCACCACTCACCAGCTGCATCATGCTCACTAAGTTACTTAGCCTCTCTGAGCCTCAGTTTCCCCATCTAAAAGATGAGAAAAATAACAGCACCTACTCTATAGGATGTTGTGAGGGTGAAGTGAAATAAGGCTCATAAAATGCTTCCCATAGTTGCAGCACAAAGTCACACATATTTATGTAGATGTGTGTATACACACACTCATCTAAAGCTACAATCTACTTAACAGTTTTACATGCACACTCAATCCACGCTTTCATGTACTGATCACTAACCATATACATATTTTAAATGTACATGACGAGTGCTGAGCAATGATGGAATGACTTAAGAACTTCAGTTAAAAAAAACAACTTGGGTTCTGATCAAAGCTATCTTTTTGAATTAAAAAAAAAAATTCCTCTTTCATTTACTAAATTCTTTTGGAGGCAAACACCGTCATTAGGATCTCTTCTTTTTCATGATTTTTACTAAATGAACACAACACAACCCTTTGGTGGGTCTGGCCACTTTTGCTATTCTGATTGTTGTAGTTTAATTGACTCTGAATACACTGTTAGAATGTTTCTTCTCAAATTCAAATACTAAAAGTTATGTGACCTATATTTCACATTTCCTTTCCTACCCTCCCTTGATAAGCTATGTCAGCCAAAGAACCAGACGTGTTTGCCAAACTCAATGGCTATCCTTAACTGTAGCAATTCTTTTGTTAACAGAACCATTGATTTACAACAGAATGTGGCTAGAGTGCTATTTCCAGTAAAAGGTCTGATCATTCAGTCATTCAACAAATATTTATTGAGCCCCTGCTCCATGCCAGATACTGAGGAGGTGCTGGGGACACAGCAGCGAGCAAATGATCAAAAGACGCTGTTCTGCAGTGAAATGATACGGGGGCAGGGGGAGCACAGAGAGAGCAGACAGTGAACAATGAACACAATTCTGCTATACCACCACATGTGCCTTCCCAAACGTCACCAGGTTGTGCAAAAATCATATGTACGAAAAACCAAGGAGCATGTAGGGGGAAAAAGAGACAGGAACCTAATGAAAATTGTAGCACAATTTTATACATATTGAGTATTTAGGAAACACATAAATATTACTTTGGAAACACATGGAATTGTTTGTTCTGAGGCCATCTGAAGGAGCTACGGATGTGTGCTATGCAGTTATGTTACAAGAAGCGGCTAGCACAAGTGAATGTCTTATGGAGCCCTCCACTGCCTTGGTGAGTGGAGGATTTGATAACCCGCGATGACAGGGGTGCAAAGGAGGGGACTGTGTTTGAGGAGAGAAACACACTCTTGCTTTAGTCAGTGTGGGACCTGGAGATTTCTATTGACCCTTAGAAAATCATGAGCATGCACGGAAGTTCAAATGAGTGGAGGGACAGTGTGCAGCAGAAGAAATAAAGTAGTTTCATGGAGCAGACAGGACAGAAATGTTACTATTATCCTACAATCAATGTGGCACTTGACTGAAGAACAAAACCTGTCGTGTGCTTGTGGAAGAGGGTGTCAGGACTGCAGCTCGGGAATAATTGTGGACTGGAAAGAGGATCACCGGAAATCGGAGAGAAAGTTCTACCACCACATGTGGACAGAGTGTGCCTCATAAAACAGGACATTAACGAGGCAGATGTTTCAGGGGTGTGCATGTGTGCATTTTGTGTATTCCCATGGGGCTGGCTCAGCTGAGTGCAGTTTTCGGCACTCATCTTGCACTTTTGCAAAGATAATCACACAGAGGCAAATGTGAAACTCTTGTTATGCTCAAATCATTCCCTAATACGTCAATCACATTGGAACAAATGGGTATTTTAAAAACAGGTGTAAATACAGAACTGAGTGTATAATTAAGGTGCTGTGAAATACTGTAGCAAGATAAGGGGAAATGACAATGAAGCTTTTGTGAAACTCTGTAATGCATTATCCTATACCCCTGTCCTCATTGTATACCAATTGTTAATAAAAGCCTACGTGTACATTGCACGTACCCACAAGCCTGCAATCACTGTGGTGCTTCTTCCACCTTCAGAAGTGAGTGCTGCTGTCACAGAGCCTCTGCTCAAAGCCCTTCCACGGGGCCCCGGGATACTTTCTACTCCACTCATAAGGCAATATGATTTGATGCATTGAATTGACACTGGAGAGTTTTCCAAGTCAGCCCCTCCATGTGGTTAGTGACCCCGATCACATTCTTCTCATCCACCATCATTCTATTCTCCCTGTGTGTTCAGGAATTCTCATCAGAGGCATCCTGGCAAAATGCTGTCAGACTGCTTTCTCTTTACACGTTCCCAGCAGTCAAAAATGTGGTGAGAGGATTTCAGCTGGTCCACATACTTTGAGAATTTCACCCAAACTCAATCCACCCTTTTTCCAACCTTCTTTTGCACATCTGCCCATTTCTTATTCCAACCCAGTCCAATTTCTAATAAGATTGTAAAATGGTAATCATGGCTCTAAATCACAAATATTGCAAATTTTCTGTCATAAATGTGTGTGGATGTTCCTGGATTTACAATGGGATTATGTCCTCGTAAACCATGATAAGTTGAAAATATAAGTCAAAAATGCATTCGACACACCTAAACTACTGCACATCCTAGCTTACGAGTAGAGCCTAGCCACCTTCTACTGAGTGCGTGTCACTTCTGCACCTCTAAAGCTGAAAAATCATCAGTCAATCCATCCTAAGTCTGTATTGCTTTTATTATCAGGACAAGTCTTCATTACTTAATTTTAAAATTCAGAAAAGACTAAGAATTTGGATATGAAGCTTCAGGAGGTGAGGAAGTAGGCAGAGAGAAGAGGGGGGCAGGTGTCCAGCACACCCCCAGGAGGCTGACCTGCAGGGAAGCTGGTGCCTTGGGAGACCCAGGAGGCCTGGGCTGAATCTCCCAACCTCCCCCCATTGTTTGGTGGTTGCACGTCTCATGTGGAAATGACAGAAATGTTAACTCTTTTCTGTTCAATGTCAAAATTGTTCATCTTCCTGATACATCCTTCCTACACAGCTGATAAAGATGGCTTCAGCCAGTGTTTCATTTAATCAGATTTAATTTATCAAAGATTTACTCCGGGACACCATTTTCTAATCTGACTTGGAGCCTCTTTGTTTCTCAAAAAGCTTTTTCAGCCGGGGCTGCTGCTGCGCACGCCCCTGGTCAGCCTGGAATGTGCGCTGGATCTCAGGCCGCTCCCTCTCCACTGGGTGGGTGCCCTTGAGCAGTGTGCAACAAGCACTACTGTTCCGAGTGGGCCTTGTCTGATGTGAAATCAGGCTCCGTGGGTCCCCTGAACTACTGAAGCACTGCTGGCACATTCCTGACAGTGCTTTAGGATCTGAGCACAGACTATATTTTTTCCATCACTGTTTGATGATCCAAGAGGTAGTCCAACATATTCAACTCAGTTGACTTCAAATCGCAGATGGGAAAGAAAATTAGAACAGTCCTATGGAAGGTAATTGGCAATATCTATCAAAAAATTTAAGTACACAGACCATCTGACCCAGTGCACACACCTCCTGGAATTTATCCTACAGATAAACTTAGGTGTGTACAAAATGACATTATACAAAGTTATTCATTGCAACATTGTTTACTGTGGCTCAGAAGAGACATTCACCAGTAAGGATGAGATTATATAAAGGTTCCTACATATTAATACATAGATAGAATACTATGCAGCTGTTAAGAAATAGAAAAAAAAATTATTTATTCATATGGAAAGAGCCTCAGAAAGTATTTTTTAAAAAAGACAGTGCATTTGATATATCATCATTTTATCTTAAAAGGGGAGGGGTGAGTTACACAATTTTCTTCATGTGTAAAAACACAAGGAATTAACAATTTGTGGTGAACTGGAAGTTTGAGGGATGGGACTAGAGAACATAGCCAGGGCTAAGAGGGTAGGAATTTTACTCTATATTATTCTATACTTTTCCAAGCTGCAGCCATGTGAATGTGCCACTTTTAAAAATAAAAAAGAGTTTAATTTAAAAACTTTTAAAATTCAGAATAAAATTCATACACCTTGTTGAAATGTCATGCCTACACACTAAAAGTGATGGTTGTACACCAATCTAGGAGGGAGGCTTTGGTGTGTACTGAGATCCATGGGGTCCCTGCTTTCCTCTTCTTGCCTCTATTCCGGCCCACAGACCCTTACCCATTCCTATGCTGGCTCTTTTACAGTCTTCTGTCTCCAGGTAGCAAACCTACTCCCCAATTACAGACTGCCTCCCCACACAGGTGTTGCTGCCCAGGAATCAGCATGGGCTTGCTGACCCCTAAAACTGGCTCATGACCTAAAACCACCACCAACACTCACAGCAACCCTAACTGGGTATCAAGACTGCATGACGTTATTGTGTTTTTGTTGACTGCTCATTCTGGAGAATTATTACAAAAGATCTACCTACCAGTAACTCCACTGGACTCAGAGCCACATTTGTAAGTTTTCAACCATATATATCTCCTTTACTGCTCTGACATATTTTCTAAAGGGAAGGAAAAAAGTTAAGCCAGTCACCACTTTACTTATTGTGTAGTCTTCATTCTAAAATGTAACCCATACAAAGAAATTAATTATACACAATTGCAGTCTTATTTTAGGTGGCAAAGTTTAAGATCTTGGAAATATCAACTCCTCAGAATCTTGGTTCAACTGATGCAGAGTTTTCAGGGCCAACTGACTTTACAAAATAAGAAAAGTTTTACAAAAGAAGCTATCAAACTCCCTCATTGGTTACTGCTTACACAAGTATTTACAATTTTAACAGCATCTCCCTCGTTATCTAAGCATGGAAGTTAGACGTAGTCAACTGTGTGTATTTCCTCAAACATGAATGTCAATGGCAAGTCAACCTAATCTATATTTTCATGATTTTTAAAATTTTGAAACATGCCCAGGAGCTTATGATCTTATTACCAGGTATGTTCTGATAATTAGCTTATTACCAGGGTACGTTCTGATAATAAGCTAATAAAAACCTAGTGAAAAGCAGGAACAGCAGAAGATGCCAGCACGCCAGTTCTAACAAGACTTGTGCCGGTGATGCTGTCCGTCCTGATGGCCACTACTGGGCTCCGGCTGAGCACCGGCTGAGTCACAGTCATATTTAACCTCACCATTTGTCTTGGGTAAGAAAAGCGGGGTGGTGGGGAGGGACAGTGACAAACATCCAAACTCGAGAGCTACTATGGGTCATCAGCTGAAATAAAAGGCTGGCGAGACCTGTCTCCACTCACTATTTGCATGACTCAAACTGCGTGACTTCCTACTTATCATCCTGAATGGCTACCAGACAGACCTCGATAGTCACAGAGCTGCTGGAATGGGCAAAGCATTGATCCAGCAGCAAGCTAATCACAGATAAGCTAAAGGACACTCGCCAAATACTAGGGCTCCCGCCTGACCCATTCCCAGAAGCTGGTTCTTACTTTATGGAAACCCTGCTTTAAAAAAACAAACAAACCAAAAACCTTTATTATGGGGGTGAGAAATATTTAACACCACATTTTTTTATTGTTAGATTTATTAGAGTGACATTGGTTAGCAAGAATGACATAGGTTCTAGGTGTACAGTTCCAGAGCACATGGCCTACATGTTGCGTTGTGTGTGCATCACCCAGTACAACACCCAATTCGTAGCCGGTGCCCGCTAGGGCCTTGTGATGAAACCTGAGGTCCTGTGTGACAAGGACCAGCCACAGGTGAAACTGACTGTACTTAACCATTTCCCAGACCTGCTCCCAGCCTCCCCCTCAGACACCACACGGCCACCCTCCTGAGACAGCGCACACAGACACTGGCACTTACGAGTTACGCTGGAAGGAGCAGTACCACACCAGGTGGCAAGGCAAGAGATGTGCTTCTAGATTGGTGCATGCTGTACTGCCCATTCCCTAAGTGTTTGCAGCTGCTCCGTGACTTGCAGGCTGTAAATCTCAGCCCCCATGACACCTGACTGTATTTGACAGCCACAGACTACACCCTCGAATCGTAGCTAGTCTGCTTACCAGTGTGCACCATCAATTACTTCGGCACTGACATGTGCCTGGCACTGTCACTTAGGACCAAAAGGGTGCAGACAGATCAGTATAAATCCACAACAACTGTAAGGCATGCCAGGGCCCACATCCTCTTTTTCCAGCCTCTAGAGTCAAAGACAAGCTCGGCCTCATAAAATAGTGAGCCCGGAAAGGACAGAAGAGTTCAAGTGTAATGTAACACGCCAGGCCACTGGGAGCCTTCCGACGCCTCTGAAAGTCGTGTCGGCCAATGTCTTCGTCGAGAAAAGGGGCAACGCCTTTTTCGGCCCTGCTTTCAGGCCTTCCCAGCGTCCTGTGCTGCAGAGCTAACCATCCTCAGCAGGTTAACTCCATGACTCAAGCATGTGCCCTTCTGGATTTCCAATGAAAGGGAAATCAGAGTACCCCCTCTTCCCCCCGGCCGGCCGTGTTCCTCCACAGCCACGGGGCGACGCCGGCGGGAGGAAGCCCTCCCACGTCTGAGAGCCAGCGGACACACTAGCTCTCTATTTATAGACGCCCCATTCGCCCATTGCTCGGGCACTTAAAAAGAGCATGGGTTCCTCCTAATCCCGTGTCAGCACAGTTGCAGGTTCGCTTTCAGCATCTGCTCTTACAGGAAACCTAAAAATTACAAGCAACAAGCTGCTACAGGGCAACTATTGAGTATCAGCATTCCTTCCTTCCATGGTTTATGTCAATTCGTGGAAACATGTGTGAAGCATCTGCCTTTTTATTTAAACAGAAAGCAAGAGCTCAGATTGCTGGGCTCTGGCATTCTGTGCACAAACCGAACGGCTAAATTGGGAGCTCCATCCATGGGAGGGGCACACTTGAGTTGGGTCACCACAGCTGCCCTGGCCACCAGCTGCCCAGGAGGCCTCCACTTGACCTGAAGGGGGTTGGGGGGAGACAGTCAACAACAGATCAAGGCCAAATATTTAGAGAAAAGAGTAATAGTTCCTGATGACTGCACAGCTAGAAAGGCAAATTCCAAAGTACTCTTGACGGAAAAAGACAGCAAATTGTAATTACTTTAAAATTCCTTTTACTGTATCCAGTGTTATTTCACAACATTTTCCTTGAATTTGATACTGATAAGAATTTAATATATTTATGGTCAGACCTATCATAAAACTAATAAACCTTAATTTTAACATCATGACATAAATTCTTCTCAGAGCCGTACACTTTTTCTCCCCCTCCCCTCCCACGGACGCTGAGAAGCCCCTCCCAGACCACTTCCGAGCCCTATGTATGAAAACGAAATGCCCATTTAGCAAGAGAATGCACATTCTGACAAAAGGGTCTGGCCTGTGTCACACAGTAAGAACAAGGCAGCCAAAGTAAACACCGTGCTACACGGCTCTCTAGCTAACGTCTTTCGTTCTAAACCTGGACCCCTCTGCTTCCTCAGTTCCACGGCAGGATTCCCAAACCTTGCACGGCCTTGTTTATGTGGACGAAGCCTTCGCACTCACGTGCAATACCTTCAAACTGCGTTTGCCCAAAGCAACATGGGTGCGTTCTGACAAACGGCAGCAGAGGCTAAAGCATTTCATTCACTCCTTCTACCCCGCCAAGTCTTCACGTGGGCTTAGACAAACCTTCTGAACACTGACCACCACGAAATTCCTTTTGGGAGGCTGTTATGGCCATCTACGGTCTGAGGTAGCCGCCGCCTCTCTGAACCTGATCAGAAACGGGTGTTTGTCTCGATGGACTGAAGGTGCAGCATTTCCAAATTCCAAATGACAAACCCACCTACAGAAGCACAAGTGTCAGCGAAATCATTGAGGTGAAAACTGACAGGCCTCATAGAATATGCATAATTATATGCCATTAGTATGCTTAATGCTTTTCCTTTTCATTAAAAGTAACATTTTTCAGCCTAAATTTCTAGAATTAGTGGTTACCATTAATTACCAAAAACAAAAACAAACAAGTGTACCAAAGAAACCCTCGTGAACCAAAATGCTTTCCAAGACAGTTGTAGTAATGGGTTAGATGCATTTCAAGGTAATGGAAGGTCAGTAAAAGAAATTGAGGCCAACATTATAGTCTTCTTCAAGAAGATATTTCCAAATATCTTGGGGAGGGAATATCATCCCAAATTCCCTAGTTGTCTTCTTAACATGTTGCTGGCTCAGATGCCCAACAGCAATAAAAGACAAAGTACATAGTTACAGAAAGAGGTTTCTGTGGTATGCAAGCTCATGACATGAAGGCATGTGTGTGTGTATATTCCAGTGCCTCCAGCGCCTCTCACCCAAGCTGAGGGAAAAGGAAATAGAACTAATGAAGTAGACACCTTCAGGTTGAACTGCTTCTTGACAGACAAGAGAAGGCTGGACAGCAAAGGAGGCAGGAGGTCACCGCGGTAAGGGAGGACACTGGGGGCAGGAGGAGGGCTTTGTACTGGTCTAAGCGGCACAGAGGTGGCCTGAAGGCAAGGATGAGCGTTGGCTTTAAAAAGCTTTAGCAGCAGGATGTCCAGGTCTGATCTGCACTTTGGGACCATCACCTGCCAAATATATGGGGGAAAGGTTGGCAGAGAATTCCTCTGGAGGAGAGAGAGACCACAGGGAGGGTGTCACAAAAGGCCAACACAGAGATGCCGAGAACCCCAAATTAAGACAGTAGGAACTGGAGTGGAGAGAGCTGGCTCATGGGAACAGCTTTACCAATCAAAATTATGTATTCTTAAAAAGTAGAAATTAGAGATCAAACAGAGTAAGTACTGTTTACCGAACGGTTGTGGATAGAGGGTGTACTAATAAGCCAGTTATGGCTGACTCAGTCACCTGTGACAGGCACATGCCACAGCTTGCTGATGTGAACAAAAACTGTCCACGATGGGGGTTAAGGACTTGTCACACTTCCTCAGTGATGTCCAACCCATCGTTTCTTATTTCAGTGCAATGACAAATGGTTAAGAAATGACATCTATGACTATGATTCTCAGACATTTAACGTGTCTGGTATTTATTTGAAAGATAAATTTACTTACAGCTGATGTGGAGGTCACACAGTGTGGGAGGCAAAGAGATCATCTGATGATCCTTTGGTTAGATAGCAAACTTCATCAAAGGGACCAGATGCCTTTCTCTTGCAGGGATACTGTGACGTGCAAAGGAGAATACCACCCTCATTATGCGGTCTGGGAAAAAGAGTCACTCAGTGGTGGAACGAGAATGTCTGTCTGAAATTAAGAATATACAAGCGACTGTATCCCAGAGTTCGGTATTTCTTTTAGGATTTGAGAAACACGCTGGTAATTTTAATCCTATTGGAAATGACTTTCAATGTTACTGGGATTTATGCTAAATAGAGATTTACTGCAGCCTGGGAAACTTTAAAATATCAACCACTTAACTCTGTATTGCCTGAATGAAACAGCTGAGATAAAATGAAGCCAAAACAGAAACCATTTGTCCCCAGTGACAGACTGAATCATACAATTAAATATTAATGATGTATGAATAAACTCTTGCATAATGACATTTTTTAAAAGCCTAATTTTCTTCTTCTTAATCTTTTCTTCCCCTTTCTCTCACTGACAGCCTCATCAATTCTCACCCTACACCCCCACTTCCTGCTGTTGCGATTGTCTATCAAAGGAGACTCACTGCTCCGTCCTAATTTGATTTGCTGATTTGTTGTGATCTAAGAAATGAGATCATAAAGCTGACAGAAATAAATGCAAAGTAAGAATAAACAAGTGTGTGAAGGCCTTTCTTCTATGCAAAGAGAGTTTGCTCTAACACAGGATTTCGGCTGCTGACTTTAGCTCTTCAGGTTCTGCCCCCACCTCAGCCTGTGCAGGTCACAATGAGAAAGGAGCCCTCCGCAGAGGTGAGAATCTCCCTGCCAGGGGGTCCAGAAATGGAGGTGACCAACACTCCTCCCTACAGTCCCCACTGCCCAGGACCCCAGCACACACCCTCCTACTGACCAGGTCCCTTGGCTACTCAGGTATCTGCATCTTGCCCAGAATAGCCTGAGAGAAGGAGCTCTGCCCTACTCCTCCCGAGCACAGAGCACCACCCCATGAGGCCCACCGGAGCCCTGAGCTTCCGCCACCAGCCACGTGCTCTCCTGCCAGTCTCAACTTGACTTCTGCACGCTTCTATTTCCATGCCCTAACTTCACTGCCACTAGCTTCTCTGCTGAGCTGTGAGAGTTAAGGAAAATGCTCATGAAACACCCTGCTCAGGTCCAGCTCATAGAATATGTTCAGTGAGCATCATGGTGGGGGTGGGGAGCTGCTGTCACTATCATCATCATCATCATCCCTGGCAGCCAGCTGGAGCATGGCTCATGCTCTGGGATCAGCACATGGCTGCACCAATAAAGGGCTGGGGAGCAGCTGACATGGATGGACAAGTGAGCAAGTAGCTGGTGGCTTCAGGTAAGGCAGGGGGTCCCCTGACACTATCCTGGTACTGCTGCCATCTCTGGCTCTGAAACTCACTCTGATAATCAATTTCATAATGGGTAGAATGGTGTGGTCCTCCCCATACAAAGTGTGCTTCACACACTCCGGAAGACAGGGGAGTAACACAAAGAGATGGACGCCTTGAGGTCTGAAGGATTTGGTGTGCAAACTCTGCTAGACTTAATGGGACTTGTATGTCAATGACAATCACTTCCTTCATGCTCACACAGGAGTGACGTGTTCACTGAGGCTGCCGTGGGGCACTGCTGAGACCATGGACTTCTAGGCAGCCACGCCTGTCCTTGCTACATGACAGCTCCTCAGGAATTCAGTCACCTCCCTCCCATCTTCTGTTTGTCCCTCCCAGCAGCTGTCTACATGTGCAAAATTATTTAAGTGTGCTCAGCTGAAGCTCTGTAGCACCTGAAGCACAACTGTGAAAACCTTAACCCTTCCATAAACTTTGCTTCCAGGAGCAATTTAAAAATATTTTTAAATCAAATTTTAAAACAATATCGGCAAATTCACAGAGATAAAAAGTAGATTGGAGGGAGGGGGAAATGGGGAGTTATTGCTCAAAGGTTACAGAGTTTCTGTGTGGGAAGATAAAGAAGTTCTGGAAATACAATAGTGGTGATGGGTACACAGGAATGTCATTGATACTACTGCCTAAATGGTTAAAATGGAAAATTTGATGTTAAATTTTACCACAACTTAAAATTTTCATTAAATTATATGTAGAAGATAGTGAGTTCTGGAGAAGAAGGGGAACATGGAGATTGTGATCAATGTAAGTACCTTAACACTGTCCATGAGTAAAAAATATAAATACCAACTGCCTACCCGTGTGGGTGCGGTTATGCTTGATGATTGGAGATCTGACGTGGAACAAGCCAAAAGCAACTCCTCATCCACAAGGGGGACAGCCCTGGTCATCCTCCTCCTGCCAGGCAGGAAGGGCTGGCTGCTCCCACCAGCAAGCCTGACCTCCAAGCACGGCCCGCAGAACCAGCTGGCGCCATGGTCCTAGGCTCCAGCTAGAGCGTCTCACACTTCCTACTTTTTCAGTCAGGGGAAACATTAGAGAAACCTCTGGAAGGGGGCACAGTCTCCCAGGAGTCTCGGCATGCACTCTGGAAGTGGATCTGGACACGGGCAATGCTGAGCTGCTCACCTGGGAAATAAGTGCCTTTCCCTCCGGGCAGGTGGGACAGCACTCCCAGTCACCAAGACACATTTTCTTAAGGTCTCTTGTTCCAAACACAACCTGACAACAACTTTTGACTTACGTTGGAAACTGTGAGAAACAGTCCAACTTCTTGACAAGTTTCTGATGAGTATTTCTGAAAACTAGGGTGTCTACGAAGGCTGTCTGGAAAGTATCCAGCCACGTAATATGAAAACTAGTGACCCTTATGGCTGGATTTTTTCTGGACAGCCCTCATAAATTATGCAACTGTGTTTCTAGGAAAGGCGCAGTCCCCTGGTGCTGGCTCTGCCCACTGCTGGCTCTCCCACTGTGCCTTTTGCTGTGTCTTCCACCAAATAAAGGTTCACCATGTACCCATGGTGGGCAGTGACCCTGGCGAGCCTCCTAGGACACCCTCACAGGCAAGATGTCTGGGACACAAAATTCTCATGTCATTCATTCTGTTTCACATGTTGGCTTTTTATGCTCTTTTCAATATTAGACTTCCATGCCTAATCAATATTTTTTAACCTTAATTTTATTCAATGGTGAATTTTCTCTAATCAAACAAACAAATCTGAAAGAACTGTGGCAAAAGGTATTTTGACTTCCCTAAAATTACTTTAAAAGCAAATTCTTCTCTCTCCCTTAAGTCTTGCTTTGGGGGGAATAAATTCATCTGGGCAACTCTCCTCCAGAATCACATTTACGTTTCACATGGAGAAAATGTCATGATAATCTTCCAGGACATATAGAAAGCCTTCCCAGCTACCCAAGAATAAATGTGATTTTATTCCTTGTCACATGTCAATCACCCTAATTTCAAATTATATGCATTTAAAGCAACAATTTTGTTTCTGTTTTAAGAATGATAACACTCTTTCCCCTTAGAGTTAACCAGATTTCTGTAAGTTTTAGTTTAATTCTAAATACTAGAACTAAAGTACTCTGATTTTACTTGGTAAGGAGCTTTACCTCAACTTGCTATTAAAATGCATATGTGAACTTGTACGTGGAAGGCCCCTGTGTTTGTACAGACACCCTATCGTAGCTGTTGTAAAAGTGCTAAAGGTTTGAGCAGCTTTTCAGTCCCCTGACACCCTCCCATGAAGTGGTGGCCCTGAGCACCATAAACACGTTTCCACTTGTCACCTATATGGGATGGGGCAAGGACAGTCCTGGTTATAATTAAACAAGGACAGAGCACAATGTATACAAAGGGCTCAAATCCTACTCCACAGTTCCAGTGATCCACTTGTCACTCTGCAGATGGCCCACCAGGGCAGCCTCTGGGTGATAGTAAGAGAGGAGAGGCTAAGAGGGTAGCAATTTCCTGGAGCAGGGGCTATTCAAAGGGGCCAATCTCCCAGTGCCCAAATGGGCCCTGTTTTAGGATCAGAGGCAGGGGAGTGCCAAATAGCACTGGAATAAGTTAGGTGCTCTCATTTTGGGAAGAAAAACCATAATCTTGGTTTGTCTTCTTTGGAAAAGTAACTAACAACTTCTGCATTTTCCTGGGCCACTCAGGCCAGGTTATGGACACAAATCCATGGGAGTACCTATGCTGCTTTGTGCTTTAAACGTAGGCCCTCTAGTTATACCAACACCATCAACCACAAATAAGCAAATAGTCACAGGAAACAGTGAGTAAGATGAAAAACAGCCACTGAAAATTGGGAACAAGAAGATATCTAGAGGCCAGAACTTTGTGTGCTTTAAGAACTAGAACTTAATGAATTAAATATCCTTTTGTAAATGTTAGTTTCAAATATAGATAGATGTAAAATCCATTGATTCCTCCTTGAGGATCACATAGCAATAATAAATGTTGCCCTCTGAGAAATTACATTATTTTAATAATTTTCTTTACAACAGATCCTAAGGAAATTAACAAAAGCACTTAAAAGTTATAGAAATGAAATTTTAAATATGTTTATTAATTTATCAAAAAAGTATAAGGATAGTCTTTTCAACAAATGGTGCTGGAACTGTATATCAACACACAAAAGAATTAAGTTGGACCTTACCATATTATAAAAATTAACCCAAAATGGATCAAAGACCTAAATGTGTAAGTTAAAATGACAAAACTCTTAGAGGAAAACATAGAAGCAAATTTTATGAGTTTGGATCACACAATGGTTTCTTATACCTGATACCAAAATCATAAGACAAGAGATCAATTAGACTTCATCAATATTAAAAATGTTGTTCTTAAATGGACATCATCAAAAAAATAAAAGGCAACCCACAGAATGGGAGAAAAGATTTGCAAATCATACGATGTCTGACAATTAAGTTCATGAACTTGCCTCTGTGCACTTACGTTGGCAGCACTGTACAAGCAACTTGGTAAAGGTACAAGCAGCTGTGTTCCTGTTGACGTGTGGTGGTGTCTTGCTGAGCTGCGTTCATTATTGTTGTTGCATATGTGTGTGTCGCCAGGAGAATGTCAGCGCTTGAATTAGAGCAATGGGCAAACATTAAATTTCCTGTTCAACTTGGCAAGAGTGTTAGTGAAATCAGGGACATGTTAGTCCAAGTTTATAAGGATAATGCCATGAAGAAAACAGCAATGTACAAATGGATTAAATGTTTTTCTGAGGAGAGAGAAAGTGTCGCTGATGAAGAGAGGTCAGGGCAGCCAAAAACAAGCAGAACTGACAAAAATACTGCAAAAATTCGCTGAATTGTGTGTCAAAATGATCAGCTGACTGTGAAAAGCATAGCAGACCAAGTGAACACTGACAGAGAAACAGAAAAATCTTAACTGAAAGTCTTGGCATGAGAAAGGTGTGTGCAGAAATGGTCCCGAAGAAGCTCACTGATGAACAAAAGCAAAGGAGAGTCGTAGTTTGCCAAGACCCTTTGGAGAGGTAAGACGGTGTTTTAGACTGTGTTACCACTGGTGATGAAACGTGGGTGTACCAATATCACCCCAAAACAAAGCGTTCAAGTGCACAATGGAAGTCAGTCATTTCTGCATGACCAAAAAAAGTCAGTCAGTCCAAATCAAGAGTCAAAATGATGTTGCTAACCTTTTTTGATATCAGAGGGATTGTTCACTGTGAATTTGTACCAACTGGATGAACAGTCAACCTAGTTTACTATTTGGAAGTGCTGAAAAGGCTGCATGAAAAAGTTAGAGGGAAACAACCTGAACTTTTCACCAGTAACTCATGGCTCTTGTATCACGACAATGCACCAGCTCACAGAGCACTGTCTGTGAGGGAGATTTTAGCCAGTAAACAAATAATTGTATTGGAACACTCTCCCTACTCACCTGATCTGACCCCCAGTGACTTTTTTCTTTACCGAAAGATAAAGGAAATATTGAAAGGAAGACATTTTGATGGCATTCAGGACATCGAGGGTAATACAATGACAGCTCTGATGGCCATTCCAGAAAAAGAGATCCAAAATTGCTTTGAAGGGGGGACTTAGGCACTGGCATATAAGTGCATAGCTTCCTAAAGGGAATACTTCAAAGGTGACCCAGATATTCAGCAATGAGGTATGTAGCACTTTTTCTAGGATGAGTTCATGAAATTAATTGTCAGACCTCATATATCTGATAAGGGACTTGTATCTAAGATATATAAAGAACTCTTACAATTAAACAATTAAAAAAGCCTATTATAAGCTAATTTTTTAAACAGGTCAAGGATCTGAAAAACATTTCTCCAACGATAGTGTACAAATGTCCTATAATAAGCACATGAAGAGATGCTCAACACTATTAACCACCAGGGAAATGCAAATCAAAATAACATTGAGGTAGCACTTTATACCCACACAAATGGCTAGAACTGGAGAGACAGACAATAACAATGTTAGCAAGAATCTGGAGAAACTGCAACCCTCCTACACTGCTCGTCAGAAGTAAAATGGTACAGCCACCATGGAAACCAGTTTGGTGGTTCCTTAAAATGTTAAACACGGAGTTACCACATGATCTAATGATTCCACTCTGGATATATATACCCAAGAGAAATGAAAGCATATGTCCACACAAACACTCGTACATGAATGTTCAAAGCAGCAATACTCGTAATAGCCAAAAGGTGGAAACAAATGTCCACCCACTGACGAATGGATAAACAAAATGTAATATTCCTGTACAATGGAATATTAGTAGGTCACAAAAAGGAATGAAATACAGGTAAATCCTATAACACGGATGAACCTTGAAAACATTATGCTGAGTGAAAGAAGACAGATACAAAAAGCCACATACTGTATGATTCTATTTATAATGAAATGCCCAGAATAGGCAAATGCATAGAGACAGAAAGTAGATTAGTGGTTACCAGGGGCTGGAGAGTTTGAGAGGAAATGAAGAATGACTGCTAATGGGAATGAAGTTTCTCTTTAGGGTGATGAAATGTCCTAAAATGGTGGTAATGGTTGCACAATGCTGTCATTATACTAAAAACTATTGAGTTGTATACTTTGAGTGAATTATATAGTATGTGAATTATAGCTCATTAAGCCCCTTTGAAAAAGAAGTAAGTGGTTATATTTCTGGTAGGTTCACAGCACCACAGCCAGGGTGGTAGGCAGTAGGGTCCACAGGTAATGTCCCTTTCCTCTGATCATCTCCTTTCTCGTGAACACTGTTGCTCTAATCGCTATCTTTTTCCAGACCTTCAGGGCAGAGGGGACATTTGACTTCAACGTTTGGATAAGAATGGGACAAGCCACCACCAAACCACCTTCCAAGTTGTGAGCAGCACTTCTTCCTCAAGCTATCAGAGCAACCAGCCCTACTGGACCAGACCAGCAGACCTGAGACAAATACCAAAGCTGGCCATAACAATAAACAAGTAAATTCCCTGTTATTGAGTTTCAAAGTCGGTGAACAGACAAGACAAAGGATTACCCTGGACAAGATATCATGAAGTGCAGCCCCACGGACTCTGCAAGGTAGTCTGAGGGCCAGAGGGTCCCCTCTCCATAGGAATTTGAACAACCAAGTCCTCACACTCCTTACCCTCACCCAAACAGTCCCAATATCATCTCCCTTCCATCTTTGTTTCCTCATAAGATACATAAAGGATTGTGCTGCTTAAAAAAATATTTGAGTTACTGGTCACATACTAGCCCCACTCAATACACAACAACCCTACAAGATAAGCATTAATATCACCCTTTTACAGATGAGAACACCAAGGGACAGAAGGTAAGTAGGATGTTCAAGGTCCCAGCCCATGAGTGGCAGAACCAGGATTCATATCCAGGCAGTCTAACTCAGAACCCATGCTCTGAATCCTACTCTGCACTGCATGGGAGTTCGTGTAGAGCATCTGCAGATTTCAAAGCAGAGTTCAGTGAAGCAGCGGAGCATATGGGAAGAGCACGCACGGCCTTGGAGCTAGATAGACCTCAATTCAGATTCTTGCTCTACTACTTAGACTTGTGTCTTTGGCATCCCATGAATCTCTTTGAGCTTCAGTCTTCTTATCTGTAAAATGAGGGTGGCAACACCTCTTTTGCAAGGCTCTTAGACTAGGATGAAACTGAAATAATGAGTGTAAGGCTCTGTCCGACTACTGTGCAGAGAGCCTGTGGCAGAGGTGCTCCTAAAGCATCATTAGTTCCTTCCATCATTAATGCTCATACACAGACAACAGGGAAAACACTACTGGGGAAATGCAAAATAAAGGAGGATCAATGAATTGGTGGAGACTGGAGCAAAAGGAGAACTTGTTAAGCAAAAATTCTTAATTTGGCTGCATGCTGCAATCATCCAGAAAGCTCTGTGGCCCTACAAAGGCCCTCCTGAGCCTGCCCTACATCTGCCAAGTCCTTCACACTTCTGTGTCATTTAATCCCCTGCCCCCACCATCAACACTATAAGGTGGGTACTACAATCCCTGATTCACAAATGAGGAAGTGGAGACCTGGGGTGGTCAAGTGAGATCACGGAGCAGCCAGAGGCCAGGGCCATGAACCAACACCAGCCCCCAGACGTTACTGCTTCCAGCACAGCAGGTATGTCACCACCAACGTCCTCCCTCCCCCCAAAAAAGAAGGAGGAAAAACATCCACAGGTGTTTCTGGGTCACACTCCTGAACAACTGGGGAGAAGGAAGATAAATAGTAAGTAGAGAGTGAGGGCGGGAAACCAGACGGCAGACAAATCCTCATCACCCTGTGGCCCAGTCAGACCATGCACTTATACTTCCTATAAATGGACCCTGAAGACCTACTATGTGCAAAGCTCTGGATTCATGACCTTATCCCTCAACACAGAATCCTATGTGCTTAGCAAACATTTATAGGGGGTGACTGATAGGACAAGCCAGAATGAGAACTCATGTGTGGCCTCATTATACCCACTAAGTGCCCCCAGAGGGCCTGCCATTAGCATGCAGCCGCCTGCCAACAGCCCTCTCTCTTTACCAGCCCATGAAAGTGGACTCTGGCTTGTTCTGACTCTCAGGCTGCCAGCCAGAATATGCAGCATCATGAACTCCAAAATTCCTTCATAACACTCCAAAAATCAGAGTGCCCAGTCCCAATGGGCAGCTGACCTCAGGTAAATGACAGGCAACCAGATCAAACACGTTTATTCCAAGGTGAGAATGACTGATGGACCAGAGGGAGCAGGTTTTCAAAGAGAAGTGTTTGCTAAGTCAAATGTACCTTCTTTCAGCATCACACATTAGAGGTGCCTGTGTCCTTCTCTTACCACTCACCCCACTCCTCATCCTCTGTCAGGGGGTCCCAGCACAAACACATCACCCTCATCACCACACATACCCAAAGCCACATTTTCAGGCACATGTAGAAATTCTCTGAAAGGAAAAACTCTTACAAAGATATAAAATTTAGCTCTGAAAAACATGAGAGTAATCCAACAAGGCAGGAAGACAGGTGATTGGTGAGCTGTCCTGTTCAGAGAACCTGAATCCATATCCCTGTGGCAGGCTACATTTCAGCAGATCCATTCGCCACGATGACATCGGCTACATGCCGTGTACAGCTGACATGTGACCCAGCACCAGCACAGCGAGCGTTCCGTGAAAGCCAGCACTCATTTCCCATCGCCTCTAAGTGTCTGCAGGTGCCATCCCGCTTTCAAAACCAGACAAGGCCGTAACGTGACCTGAGTGCAGATCAAAGGCCACTGAAGTCTGCACTACTGAAATGAATCTGCCATCTGATCATTATCAAGAACCTACTAGGTGCTCAGCAATGCTGGGTGCAGGCCCCTGCATAGCCAGTTCAACTTCTGGAACCCGCAGGCGAACCTGACATACCATATTTTAAATAGAAGCAGAGCCACGCTTCATTTAACCAAGAAAGAGGGAGAAAAAGGAAAATAATTATTACGCCATTCCCAGCATACATGAACTTAACAGCCACAAACAAGAGTTGTTCCTCCATGTGGACAAGAAGCACATCTGTCCCGTATTTTGACACGTTCACAGTCGTAGTAAAATGTCCTCACAGCTGGCTCCTCAGGAACCTGGTGAAGATGTATTCTTCGTTCGTCCTTTGTTCTATAAACATTGGTCCTGAGCTTTTATGCCTCTTTGGTTTTGATTATCATAGTTTGGCCTGCATTTTACATATTCAAGAAATCCTTCATAAGATGTCACATATCCATCAAAATAATAAAGATAAATAAAACTTTAACATTTAAATTGCATCCTGCAAGCATTTCATGCCTATCAATTTGGCTCCCAGCACAACTCCCCACAATGACCACAGAAAGCACAGGGGGCCAGAGAGAGGAAGGTTTTGATGTTGAACTAAATCCTTCTGCAAATTAAAACTTCTTTTTTCCTTAAAACATAATTAGACACACCGGTGGAATCTGAGCCTCCTGATAGCCTTCATTTAACAACCCAGTGCTGGAGGTACCATGAGGCCCATTTCACAGATGCACACATGGCGCACAGGAGAAGTCAAGACAAACAGCTACTGAGTGGCAAAGCCATTAAGTAAACTCTGAATTTACACCTCATGTCCATTTCTCATTCTACTCGATAGGAGCTAATGTTTTGTAAATAAGAAATGAACAGAAAGGACTTCACAAAAGCCAAAAAATGAAAAAGAGTATTAGACACATTATCATTTAGTAGTCCATTGGTTTTATAACAAAGCATAAATAGTTCATTGATTTGATCATTCTTTCAGTGATTGTTACTAGGACTGAAAAACCAATTCCAGGCACAAGCTAGAAGCATTCGTGCCGCACCGTAAGAACAGCAAGCGTGGCCGTCCTCAGACCCGGGCACGGGAGGGATGGCGCTGTGAACACACCATTACTCCTCAGTTCCTCCCCGCCAAGGTTATGTCTTCAGCACCCTTCTAGCCTCAGTGGTGGGTACATGAGAATCCCAGCAGCTGCTGGCTCAGGCCTTGGCATCACCGAGGAACCTGTCAGAATTGCAGGATCTCAGACTGTGCCCCAGACCCACTGAATTCGTGTCCCCAGGGATACACAGAAGGTAGAGATGCTGCCCTCAGGCATTTAGAATCTGGTAGGGGGTCAGGCCACATCTTACACAACTTACGTCCCTCTTAAGTGTCAGCCACTGAGCCAAGCCCTTCACACTTCTATCTCATTTAACCCCTCCATCAACACTGTAAGGTGGAAGTACAATCCCTGATTTACAGATGGGAAAGTAGAGACCTGGAAAGGTTAGATGAGTTCACACAGCAGTAAGAGGCCAGGGCTGTGAACCAATGCCAGCCCCACCACCAGCACTGCCACTGCCACCAGACCCTGCTGCTTCCAGAATGTCACCCACAACCCAAGCAGGCCACCTCAAAAACAGCCTGGCCTGCAGCTAGCTCTCCAGAGGGCTTGTTGAATGAGGCAGTCCCCACAGGAGGGCTCAGCAGGAGGCAGTATAGGCCCAGAGGAGAGGAAGGCCTGGGCTGGGGGCCAGCCCTGCCCAAACTTTCAGGGTGCAGCCTCGGATGGAGGGGTCTTAAATTACTTAACCTAGGGAAGCTCAGTTTCTGCCTCTGTATGGAGGGGATAATGGAACCTCCCTGCTAATGAGGCAGAAATATAATCCAATAAGCAGTGCGCGTAGCACAGGTGGAGCTCAGAGCCAGGCTGGCTATAGTTACCCAAGGGCACTGGGGTGTGAGCTAGCGTCCGTGAGAATCACCTGGGGAAGATTTTAAAGGACACCAAAGTCCTAGGTCCCACCCCCCAGAGTCAGATCCCATTGGGCTGCAGTGGGGTCCAGGCACTAGTTCATTTTAGAAGTTACTTAGGTATCCCAATATAGTGACTAATATTCCTGCCTTAAGTTGTGTCTTTGATGGACAGGTGCCAGAAAAACTCTGAAACAATTTATAAAGTGAATTAATCCAACAAAATCTGAAATGATTTCGCTATCTTTTGGGGACTTTTTATTTTTGTGTTTTTTACTAACCTCTCCAGTGTTTATGATGACTAAGTATTAAAACCCTTTACTGGATATATCTTTTATTGTAAAGATGAACAGTAAGTTCCCTAAATGATAAGTTCCACTTAGAGAGCATGTATTTGTAAAAATGCCCTGGCATACGGAAATGTTCTGGCTTCTAATGTTCCCATCCTAGCAGGTGGCACAGAGAGAAGACTTGCGACTCATCTTGCAGATAATCCAAGACTTTTTAGAGGTGGGAAGAGAATCATGGGGTTTTGTGAACTAATTAGAAGTCTCCTTTCTATACTAACACGCCCCTGGATACATGTCACCATAAATGACGTCTACTCCATTCTGCCAGTCTCATTCCAAAGGGTGGGCTGCACAAAGGCTGCAACGGACAGAACACACCCTGACCAACCCCTGGAGGAGACAGGAGGGAGAACTCAAGAGCCACTCTTCCAGAACCCTCAGCTTGCCCAGGCCTCTCTGGCTGGGCTGGGGCCCGCTCCAGCAATGGCCTTGGAGGACTTTCACTGAGCAGATCATGAGGAGCCCCGCATCCTGCACCGCACCCCTTCCCTACCAAACCATCCTTGCTGATTTTCACTTCACTTGTCGTGATCAGCAGAGCCTAAGCAAGGAGCACTTTCCTACTGTGTCCTGCCAGCTTGAGTTTCTAACTTGCGTCACTGTTGGCCACAGCTTTGGGCCAAGCAGACACGCCTCTCAGCAGATGTGGAACAAAAGATGCTGCTATGTGTAAACGTTGGGTTTTCTGCAGCTGATGGAAATTCACTGTGGTTCTAGTTCAGATAATCTGAAAACTGGAACATATTTGTTAAATAAGGCCTTACAATTTAGAAGATATAAAATTCCAGTCTGCACAAAGCCATAAAGAAAGGGAATGGCTCAAAGCAATCCCACAATGTCAGTCAAAGGAGAAGCGGTGAAAATCAGGGCATGTCTAAAGCCCTAGAAAAGTGGACTCTGGTCCTGGTGTTACCAGTTACTGGCTGTGTGACCTTGGACAAGTCACGTCTCTCTGGGGTATTTATATAGACCTAGATATTGATCAAGGTGAGCACCCACTTTGTAATTGTCGAAGTTCATAAATCTTTTACTCAGGAAGGACTCTTTGCTGCCATGATGAAAGGCAGAGAAGAGAGGACTGGCCTCCTTCACCCGCTGAGCTTTACAAGGTTTTCAGCTATGAAAAACAGGAAGGCAAAGCCCAGATGACTCAGGTCCTCTCTCCTAAGCTGCCTGCCCCAGAGGCCACTGCTCCCTGTCAGTTCCTCCTGTTCTCAGGACTATAAGTAAACAATCACACGTTCACAAGTGCCATGTTTAAGATTCCTGCCTAAAGGAACCAATGGATTTTTTTAAATGGACTTCAAAAGAATAGATGCAAGAGAACTGAAAACACATGTCCACATAAATACTTATCAGAATGTTCAGACCAGCATATTCCTAATACCCAAAAGGATAGAAAAACCCAGAAGTCCATCAAGTGAGTGATGGGGAAGCAAAGTGTGGTAGATTTGTCAAGGGACTACTATTCAGCCATGAAAAGGAATGATGCACTGAACCAGGCTCCAGTACGGATGAAGTTTGGAAATACTATGGTAAATGGAAAAAAACAGACACAAAGGTCACATAGGGTGACTGCATTCATATGAAATTTCCAGAACAGACAAACCCACAGAGACAGAAGGTAGATTCGTAGTTGCCAAGGACTTCGGGAGAGGAATGGGGAGTAACTGTTAATGGTAGGGTGGGGGGCAATGAAAACGTTCTGGAACTATTATACATAGTGGTGATGGCTGCACAACTCTGAATATACTAAAATCCAGAGTGAATATACTAATTTTTTTTCAAAGAGGGGGTGAGTTTTACGGTATGTGAATTATATCTGAATAGAACTGTTATAAAAAGTTGAGTGCGTGTACCTAGATGTATGGGCTGCTGTAGGGTGAGAATCTTCCCGGTCCTGCTGGCAGCGTCGCTGAGGTGAAAGCTGGCCTGCTCTACAGCCTCTGCATTGTCCTGGCCACCTGGGTGAATGGGGAGCACCAAGCGCCACTCTGGCTGGTTTGTGAGGGGGCCTCTGTGGGACCAGGGCAGTGGGGCCCTAGGAAGTGATGAGGGACGTGCTCTTCTCATCCAGTGAGTCCACAAGGTGACAGCAGAACCAATCCTGGGACAGGGGATAGAGGTCTAACCAAATGCGACCAGGCACTGAGTCCCTGTAGGGATGTTGAGGTTTCATCTGTTTGCTTAATGTCAAACACACGGCCCTCAGGCTCTCCTGTAATCCTGGGAAACAGGCAGCTTTGGACAGTCAAGTTCTGGATCACAAAAATCCCACAGTCTCCAGAAAGAAGTGAGTTCAGAGCTAGTCACAATAGAGTCAGAACAAAAGCCCGGAGACCCAAACATTCCCACATATCACACTTATTGATCCTCCAATCCCCGCCTCTGCCCAGTGCCTCCCTCCTCTCAACACACTCAAACATATCCCTGCACAGAGGCCACAAAGACTCCAAGCACATACAGTGCACCCCGCTACTGGACAATGGTCAGGCTTTTACCTGCCTGGTAGGAACTTGGAGAGAATGTTGAAGAGAACACAAAGCACATGTGAGTAGAATTACAGGAGCCAGTGGCTTCACGTGTGACCCAGCTGTGGACTTCACATGCTCACTCCATCTCCAAGTACACATGGCGTGCCTATCATGCACTGGGCACCCTTCTGCCCTGGGACGCTCTTGAAGCGCTTTGACCATCTTAACAGAGCAGCCATTCAACTCAGCCACAAGACCACATGCCAGCTCCACTGCCCTCAGGCCACCACCACCTATGCAACCAAAATCCAAGCTACTATTAGATGGCTGCATTTTCCTTCTCCAAAAACTGGTTATAGAATTACTATGTGATCCAGCAATTCCACCCCTGGGTATTTATACCCCAAAGAATGGAAGGT
The DNA here is from genome assembly GCA_004026885.1 of Lyroderma lyra. Taxonomy (NCBI): domain Eukaryota; kingdom Metazoa; phylum Chordata; class Mammalia; order Chiroptera; family Megadermatidae; genus Lyroderma; species Lyroderma lyra. The sequence goes on along the minus strand of PVJL010000198.1, from coordinate 62,969 downwards.
AGGGCCTCAGCGTTATTTGTACACCCATGTTCACAACAGCATATCCACAACCGCCAAAATGCAGCAGCAACCCGAGTGTCCATAGATGGATGAATAGATAAACAAAATGTGGTATGGACCCACAAAGCAGTATGATTCAGCCTTAGGAAAAAAGGAAGTTCTGACACACGCCACAGTATGGATGAACTTGGAGGACATGATGCTAACTGAACTGAGCCAGTCACCAAAAGAAATACTGTATGATTCCACTTTTATGAGGAACCTGGAGCAGTGAGTTTCACAGAGACAGCAAGTAGAAGGGAGGCTGCCAGGGACTGTGGGGAAGGTGGAAGGCAGAGTTAGTCTTTAATGGGTTTGGAGTTTCAGTTTTGCAAGATGAGAGGAGTTCTGAAAATGGGTGGTGGCGATGGTTGCCCGACACTGTAGACATACTTAATACCACGGAGCTGTACACTTACAGGTGGCTAATTTCACATGTGCGTAGTTTACTGCCGTTTTTTTAAAAGCAGTGATTAAAGGGAGAAATGGTCAGTAACGTGCTTGCAAACACATGTGGCTTGAAACAAGCTTGCAAACAAACCTAACTTGATGGGGAGATATTTCAAAACTGTGGAGTTTATGAACAAAGGGCAAGAGTAGGACAGACAGAAAACGAGGGGAAATGACAAAGCAGCAGAAATGATGGAGAAACTGAGAGCCAAGACCTATTGTTTTGTTTTGTTTTTGTTTTTTAGAGATAAACTGCCTACTTCAGAAAGAAGGCCCAATTTTCTCTTAAAGATTCTGGATGTTTCTGACCAAAGAACTTCATTTGTGAACAAACACCCTCTGCCAAAAGGATAAGACATTAGCTACACCCCAGTTTGAGCTGGGAGAAAAGCAGATAGGACTAATTGTAGTAACTCAGAGCTTAGCCTCTCTCCCAAGTAAGCACAATTTTTATTTTTAACCTTTTGAAAAAGAGCAAATAATTTTCAAGCAAGAAATAACATGACCTTCTTTGCCTTTAAAAAATGAAGCCAAAACATGACCCTGATGCTTCTGGAGATTTTATTAGAAGGCAATTTATTGTAGCCTCCATGCTTCACTGTACTTTTTTGCAAAAGACATGCGGCCCCACAGCACAATGTCAATGAGGTAACAGTTTCAGTACAAGAGTTGAACAAACTCTTAAGTACCAGAGCTGCACTCCCTGAAGTGTGGAGGAAGCTTCCTGCAGCCCAGGTACCAGCACCCGGACCACTTAACAATCTGTAATATTTAGGCTGACCAGACGTACCATTTTAAATGGGTCAGAAAATAACAGTTCTGTCCTGTTTGAAGTGGTACATATGGTCAGCCAGTCTCACTGGGCTAAATTCAAGGTGTCAGTAGGCTGACCATATGTACTGTTTGAAATGGAATAGTACCGTTGTTTTCTGTCCCACTTAAAACCTTACATCTGGTCAGCCTACTAATACTCCAAAACAATACCCTTTTAACCCATAAAGAATGCCCCAGGATTTCTCCATTTAAAGATAATGAAGGTAAGAATTCAAAAATATAAAGGTGGAAATTCAAATCAAAAGCACAGTGAAATACCACCTCATGCCCATTAGAACTGCTGCAATCAAAAAAGTAGAAAATCACAAGTGGTGGCGGGGACATGGGGAAACTGGGACCCTCATGCCCTGTCGGTGGGAATGTCAAAAGTGTCACTACTCTGAATAACAGGATAGCACTTTTACAAGAACTTAAAAGTAGAATTACCAGATGATCCAGCAATACCATTTCTGAGTATATAACCCAAATAATTAAAAGCAGGGTCTCAGAGAGAGATTTGTGTATATGTAGCATGCATATGTGTTCACAGTAGCATTATTCACAACAGCCAACACACATGCAATGGGAAAGAGAGGGAGAGGGTACACCTCTTCATTGCCCTGGTCACTGAAGACTATCTGTGGCTCCTCACACTTTGCACAAGAGTGAGCCCAGGACAAATTCTTTTACTTCAGCATCAGATTTTGCCAAATTCTTTGACTCCAGTAAATCAGGGAACCGTAACAAACTTCCATGAGGACACCCCAGCTTCAGTATGAAAATGGAAAAGTCATGCCCTCTGCCCCTCACTTCTCCCTGTGGTACATATGCTTAAAAGGTTATATGGATGCTTCCTATCCAAACAGATGTTTAGAAGCAAGGAACCCTCTCTAAATCCACGGATCACAGCTTGGATGTACTCAGGGGTCAGCATGATGAGCACAGTTAAAAGACAGTGACTTGGGAAGTACTGTTGGAAAAGCAGAAAGGAGAGTCATCTCCCCCACCACCACCACTGTCACCAAGAGATTCAAGGTCTGCTCCAAGATGTCATCAGCATCCTGAGATATATGCAAGAAGTTTAATTCATAGCACTGAATTGTTTTCATCTGCAGAACAGCATAAATTTAATAAGAAAAATGTTAAGATTAAAATTACACTCAAAATGTCCTAACTTCCTACATATTTATTCACTTTTTATAAGCTTGTGTTCAAGCATATATAGCAGGAAAAATCCATTTGTTTCTGAGTTGCCTATCCCAATATCCACTCTCCCATTTTGATCATTAAAAGAACCCCATTTCACTTAGAGTGGCCATGCAGCCAACTGAACGAATTCATTTCCAGGACTCATTAGCAGCTACATATAGCTACAGGACTAAATTCTGGCCAGTTCTATGCAGCAGCTCTGCCTAGAATTGCTGCCTAGAATACAGAAGTGGTGACTAGCACTCAAGCAGTTATACTGGGCTGTGAAGCAATGTACTGACAATGACAGAACAACAGAGAGAGGGACACAACTGATGACCTCGGAATTCCCACATTAGCCCCGGAGTGCATCCCCCAGGCTTCTTTCACATGATGAGGAAGGAAACTTCTATTATTAAACCATACACTATTGACTGGGGGTTGGGGTGGGGTGGTTATTGTCATATGAAGTTAAACTGCCTTCTAAGTAACAATTTTAAGGAAATCCTTTGAAGAATCACCAATGGGGTGAGGATTCTATGAAGATGGAGGCGGCGGCAGATGCGAACTTTTTTAATCTTCTCGACCCCCATATAAAAATAGAGAAACCAGTGACTCCAAGAATTTGGCAAAATCCAACTCTGATGGTGAATTGAAAAGATATGGGATCTCTCTGAGTGTATGATTTCTTACAACTACATATAAATCTATAATCATCTCAAAATAATTTTTAACTTCTAAAATCTACATTTAGAAAAGCAATCAGAGAGTAAAACAAAAACCCCATAAACAACATTTACAACAAAATGACAAATGTCAAATATGAGCGGGTAAGAAAAAAATTCCACAAACACTAAAATACAAGAGGGTGGGGACAAACCACCAACAATCCTAAAACAAGCATAGTATTGTCACCTGTTCAGCAGAAAATAGAGGGAAGTAATGAGACAGACATAAGAACAGAAGAACCCAAAATAGCAAACAGGTATTCACTGGCAGGTATGGCAGGCCAACCTGGGAACAGCAGCTGAAACTGAGACGGGTATTGATCAATCCAACACCAGACAGGTCGATGAGCCCATGGTTGGTACTGAAAGATGTGGAGCAGTCTGAATCCTGTGAATTCTTCAAACTAGCCCCCAGGTACTATTCCAAAATAGGAGAAACTGCTGGAAGTGGAATTAAAATTGAGCAAGACAGAAACAGCAAACCAAAGAAAAGAGATGGTCCAGTTAAAAATTAGAGACAGGAACAGAGCCCAGATATCTCAGAATGTAACCAGCCACATTTCTGAACGCTATACTGAAACAGATGAGAAAGCTTTGTGAAGTTGGGAAAACAACTCGGAACCAAACCTCCCTCTAAAAGTTCAGGAAAACTAATCTCACATAAAAATGAGCAACATAAAAGCAAAAAGGTCAAATTACAGTATAGGGAAAGATTGAGTAAGGTGCTGATTAACATCCTAACAGACAATGAAAGCATGACATAAAGACATACTAAAGGTCAAATTTGCAACCTACTGTTTCAAAAATGGGACAAAACGATATAGAGAAATAATATAAGGAAAAAATACAAACCTGAATTAGGAAAACCTTGAGTAAAAGAAAAACATCGCAGAAATAAACATTAAATTAGAAGCACCACAAGAGTAAGTGAGCACAACAGGTAATGCTTTAAGATATGTGTAAAGTTAAACAGGGACTTTTTTTTAATTCAATAAGAAAAGAAAATGATTCAATAGAAAGCAACTTACTGCAAGAAAGCAAAAATGATCTAATATACAGAAAATAGAAGTCCCTGAAAAAAAAAAAACTTGGGAACAGAGCCAATATTAAAAACTGTAACGCAAAAAAAAACTTTCCTAAAGTTAAAAAAAAATATGTGTGTATGTGGGGATGGGGGGTGGGGGTAGGAGGTGGGAGTGGGTGTATTTGAAAATACATATCGAAAGAGCACGGGATGACTTGAGAATACTGGCCCAGAATGACCTACACCCAGCCTAATTACTGAACTTTACAGAAGGAAAAAACAATCCTTTGGGAGCCTAAGCAGAAACAAGTGGCTTATAAGGGAAAGAAAAGTGGATTATCACCAGACTTTTCAAAAGGAAGACTTTATATAGAAAACAATGAATTAACAAGGAAACAAAATGTGAGCCAAGAAGATATATATACTTTTTTTGCTATATGTATGTGTGTGTGATCACATATATTATATATAGCAAAAAATTTAAGTATAAAGTATACTAATAAACTGTTAACATGTAAAGCCTCAAAGTCCTTCCTGAAAAATTTACTAGAATAAGGGTTCTCAAATGTTTTTATCTGTAACTCCTTCTACTCTTCAAATCATTGAGGAGCCCAAAAAGCTTTGTTTATGTGATATCCATATAATTTACCATTTTAAAATTAAAACAGAAATTGTTAAATATTTTATTAATTAGTCAAAAATAAACCCATTATGTGGTAATGTAAGTAACATATTTAGGAAAAATAACTGTGTTTTCCCAAACAAAAATAAATAGTGAGAAGAGTAGCACTATTTTTATTTTTGTAAATCTCTCTAATGTCTTTCAATATGAAACCACTAGACTCCCCCTATCTGCTTATACATTCCATTTGTTGTGATATCACAAGACACGTAGCTTCTGGATAACTTCACTGTACACTCATGAGAGAATGAGCATGGAGAAAACTAGGAAAATAAAATCTTAAAATTATTATGAAAACAGTTTCAACATCAAGGATTCCCTAGAGAATGAGTTTCAGACACGCAGAATGACTAGAAAGATATCAACATCAAGATTGATGGTAAACTTTAAAGGACTTGCAGAACTAGGAGTAAATGAGGGCTAAGATAAAGACAGGATGGCTTGAAATGGCTACTTATTCTGACAATATAGAATATAAAAAATGAGGATAGCAAATGCAAAAAAAAATGCTCATTCTTCTCAGTAGTATTACTGGTGTGATAGTATAGTTATTCTGATACATCTGTGAGTGTGAAGTAAATGGGATGTTCTAACTCTACCCATTCCTGGGTTTGTGGGCAGCCTCAGAAACAACCCTACACTCATAACCTGACTCTCCCCTCTCACATGCCCCCATTACCATCTTCCTAAGCAAGATATCCTGTCCTCATCCTAAACTTAACCTGCCCCAAACTGAACTCATGACCATCTCCCCAGATCAGCTGCCCCTACCACGTCCTCCTTTTCTCTCAAGTTTACAATTGTCTTGCACTGTGGTGGGTTAGAAACCCCTAGGTTTTCTCTTATTTTTTCCCCCTCCAGGTCAGCTTAAATACTCATACAAGACATTGTCTTGACTGCCTTTAGGCATCCATTCAAAGCTGTGGATCCTCGTAACTCAACGATACACAATTCACTATCACTGTGTGGATTGAGAGGGATGATTAAATAAATCACTGTATCACCAAACAGTCAAGCATGTGTCTGTACATGTGCTCATAGCTGCTCACACACTTCCCTGGAAAGATACACAAGAAACTGATGGATGGCACTGACAAACTGGGGTGACCGGGCAGGGATGGGAGGGAAGCTGTTCACTCCTTGTCCCTTATTTCTTTTAATTTTCAAATTGTTGTGTTATCCATTCAAAAGAATAAAATTACACTTTAATTGCTACATTAAACCAATTTGCATTAAATGTGAATGACCCTATGCACATAAGGATTTAGTTAATAATTCTAGAGAATCAATTCATGAACACAAACCAATGCAAAGACAGAACCAGCTTTTAATGGCTAGAAAAAAATAAACTACATGGATGCCACTTGGTCAAAATGCCAAGCCAGACACCACAGATCTGCTCATCAAGGTTCCAACTCCTCCCAGGTGGTAGTGACTCTGACTCAATAAAAGACGTTCTGCCAGAGCCCATGCTGGAGAGATGGACTACTGGGCATGATTACTCACTCCTCTTCTAGACTCCTCTGAGCCCTCCTCCAGTCTCTTCAAACCCAAGTGTAAGCTGGGTTCTCTGCAGAATTCAGCCCTCATGAACTTCAACAAAACACCTCTGTACACAGGTGTGATATGTCCCACAATACTTGGGAGCCCTGCAGGAAACTAGAACCTGCACCTGCCATGCTCCATTGGGGACCCTCAGAAAGGGTTTGGGGGGAAAAAGTGACACCACTAAGGCCAGGGGGGCAACATTTTTAAATGGGCCTCCTTTTTGTAGAGGCTCAATATAAGAAATGCCCATTTTAACAAGATTGGGGTGGTTTTTTAAAACCTGTAGTTAAAGACATATTCTGTGCCTTTGTATAATAATCTAAATTAGAGCTAAATCACTGGTTTCTTCCTCCAGTCTATCCTAAATGGATATCCCAAACAAAGAGAAATATCTAGGCTCTAAAGCAGCGGTCTGTCTCACCTATCAACTAAACTACCAGAAAGCTTAGTGCTAACTTTTAATGACCAACTAATTCATCTAAGGTGCCTGGTAACATCTACTTTGTTGCTCATTATCATCTGTCGTGAACCATGGCTGTTTTTTTAATACACTATTTTGGGTTATTTTAATACTGTACACCACTTCCAATCATTTTGGGAAGAAGGAAAAAGCCGATAGCAGTCAGTCAGTCATGGAATCGGGGCCAAGCACTGCTTTCCCCAACCACACTTCTCCACTGGAGCCGCTGACCCCACCCTACTACTAGGACTCCTCTCTAGTACTCTGGCAGTGAGGGAAGCTGGCCAGTCACACCAACCTCCCTCCCTCCACCTTGACCTTTTCCTATCCAGTGCATCCTATATAACGATTTCAAAATACGCTTCCTTAAATTCTATTCCTATCCTATTCCTCCCCTACTCAAAATCTGACTTTAATGTTTCCCTTATTTTTTATTTAGTCAAGTAAAGATCTCATTGTCTGTTTGCAAAGATTGGCCACACAAAGACCTTAATAATAATCCTTATTTGTGCAGCCAATATTTAAATTGATATTATCTTGTCTGAACCCAACAATGAATCCATGAAGCAGACAGCTCCCCAGTTGACAGCTCAGAAAACCCAGGTATTTTTCAGTGTTTTTCTCACACACTTACCCACCTATGCCACACACACATGCTATTTCCTGCTTTGACATTCTGTTTAAGTAGGTTGGATTCTGCCTGCTGCCAAATTCATTCTGCTCCTGTTCATGCCCATGTGTCTTTTCTCCAGTGGCTCCTCCAGCCCCCACTTTGTTTCTTTGTTATCTACATAAACCCTTCCAGCCTTTACTCAAACCTCCCAAGATCGGTCCTAAGAACAATTTACCTGCAGACCTCCAGGGTGGTGTATCCAGGTGGATTAGCTCTCTGCGCTCACATACAAGACTGTCAGAATCTAGATTTTTCTGAAGATTGGGGCCGTAATATCAACCAGGTTGGGAATTAGGAGAAGGTCCAACTTATAATTCATACAGTTTAAGAGGAAGCCTTCTGGCCCCATCAAAACACCCATTTTCTTAAACTTCTTAAAGAGCTAAGGTCATTTTCACTCACTCTCGTATTCTCAGGGTCTAACACCATATCAGGTATACCATAACTACTGGTTTCTCTCAGAAATTAATCAGCAATCATCTTTACGTAGATGAGTCTAATCAGACACCTCTCTCAACACACTGCTACTGTGGGGTGACTGCAGCTCTGAGCAGCTCTCTTAGGGGGAGCTCCACACCAGCATTTCTCCAATGGGGGCAATTCGGCCCCCCAAGGGATATTTGGCAGTGTCTAATGGCATTTTTTACTTTCACCTGGGAATACTGCTACTAGCACCTAGTGGGTAAAGGCCAGGGATGCTGCTAAACATCTTACAATGCACAGGATGGCCTGTAGTAAGTTAGTTTCTGGCCCAAAGGTCAACACAGCCAAGGTAGAGAAATCCTGCTCTACAGGGAACCAAACAAAAAAGAGAAAATACCCCAAAGACGTAGACCCTCTCAAAGAAGTGACAGAAACATCACAACGTCAGTTGCCAGATGCAGACCCATCATAAATGCTTTGGACCATCCGTGTAATCATTTAACCCTAAAATAAAGCAGCACAGCCTTCCGCCCCGCAGCCGCTGGCCCAGACCGTGTGGCGGACAAGGCAGACACTGCGGAACGACCACATCACAAACTCCCAGAGCGGGCTGCTGCACTTCTGCCTACTAATTTTAATCTCCCTTTCTCAAAGGTCAGGAATATTTTCAGACCTCTTAGCACACGCACATTGTGGGCAGACTTGATATATCTTGCTTCCAGTTGGCAAAGCATGTCATTCGCCAGCACCCAGAGCTGAGTTACAGGCTTAACCTTGTCCCTGTCATTGTCCAAGGGACTTTTTAGTCCATTATCCTAATTGGCAAATGATATGTAAGTTCCAGAAGGCCGTGTGTCTGCAATTATATTTATAATGAAGGCTTAATCTTCAAAAGAAAACAGTAATTCATTAAAACCGCCCTTCCCACCTGCCATTACAGTCAGAAAGGGGAAAGAATCTGTCCCACGGTGAGCTACAAATTAGCTGCAGGGACAGGACACAGACAAGGCCTGACAGAAGGGAAGGCAAGAGAAGCATCCTGCTTGGTTCCAGCAAAGCTCTGCCCTTGCTCTGCATGGCCTTGCCACCTCCCAGGGAAAGGGTGGGAGAGGAGACAGTGGCATTGAGGGTCAGGGCCTGGTAGGGCAGGAAGCAGTCCTTCCTCTGATCCCAGCACAGGGCAGGCTTTATTAGAGAACACTTCAGCATTAGCCACTACATCTTATCAGCATCTCAGGAAAACCAGAGAGGGTTTCAAGAAGAAAAGGAGGATGACTCCATGGTCTGCTATTTCAGCTCAACTCTCACCATAATCCCTAACTCTGCTGCCTTTGTTGTTCAGAGAGACATAGGAAGACCCACTGCATACTGTGCATGATGTGGGGGAAGCCAATAGTAATTGACCCGTGGTGTTTTCCACGTTCCAAGCACCTGATGGATGAACTGACTTATCCCCCGACAAACCCATGACTATCTCATTTCACAGATGAGAAAAAGGAGGCTAAGAGAAGGAACTTGCTCAAGGCCATGCAGCCTGTTGGTAATGGAGCCAGTATGAACCAGGTGGACTGGCTCCAAAGTCCACCCTCCTGCACAGGGACCGGTGCCATCACAGGACATCCAGCCCTCAGCACAAGGGCCTATAACAAGCTCTTGACATGCCCCATCTCATCGGTGGGGGAAATGGGACGCAGGAAAGGTTGGAGCAGAGACTAACAAAGGAAGGGCCCCAACATGAAGTTGTGGGGCCTCATGGCCTGTCTGGGAAGCCACCAGCAGTCCTCCAACAGAGCAGAAGCTGGAGGAGCAGGAAGTGTGTTGTCATCTATGTCAGGTCCCCAACCCACCCTGTGAGGTATGCACAAAGACCAGCCACTTCCTTACAAGACAGTCAGCTGTGCAACGTCCAGGCCCACAAGCATGCCTTCTGCTGCCGAGACCCTGGTGCTCCTGTAGAATCTGTGCCAACCGTTGGCAAAATGGCCCCTCTCCACTTTGTCCATGAGCTCGCTTCCTTTCAAGTGAGTACACTTTGCCCCCAGATGTCAAGTGTCCCTATGGTCCTCAAAACCCATTCCGCACGAAGGCTCTGAACATCAGCGCACCGCAGACCTCCCCCCGATGACAGTGAAGTGCGCCCTCCCTGAAGTGTTGGCATCATCATTTGAATCAGGCCTTGTGTTCATGGGAGGACAGCAGGAACGCGACCCTGACCGATGACTACAATTCAAGTTCTTGTTCTCTCTGCCTCCAGTTCTCATTTCCCAATGCATAGGCAACAATCTGGTGAATCTTCCTGGACCATCTTTCATGAGTGAGAGGCCAGAAACCTAAGGCAGTGTCACTTCCGGCCCGTACAGGTGAACTCATGACCTTTCCAAGTTGGTTTCATAGTTTCATGTCATTGATCCATGTGGTCCAGTCATTATATATTCCCAAATTTTATAATCCTGATTTCCTTCAGGTCCCAGAGTTCGATAGTTTAATATCTTCTTACTTCCCCCTCAGAATGCTCTGAGTGGAGAATCCTGTCAGGCATCCTAGAACCACCACCACCTCGCTGACATCAGTCACTCACAGAAGGATTTTCCTAAAGCCAGTTTGCTGCAAAACAGTATCTTGTTCACACTTTGATACACCAATTAACAGAAGTCAGAGTGTGGGGCCCTAAATTGCTTTTGTTACATCACTCCAACAAGTGTTTACGGAAAATACCAAGTATAGAATTTCCTCTGGGAAACCAAACGGACAGAGCTTAGTGCAATGGCCATCTTGCATGTAGGAGCAGGACCCCTGGGACGGGCTCAATCCCCTCCTCTACAACAGTTAGCACAAAGAGGGCATCTGGCTGCACACCCCAACTGAGTCACATTTTATTTTAGACTCAGGCCCTCTCTTTAACCTCAAATACTCCAGCCTTAAAAAGAACAAAGCTCAGGGCACTTCCCATTTTAATTCGGCCTGGCACAGCCGTGCTGCTCCAAGCTGGAATCTCTGCAGAGGGGAGAAAGGCAGAAGCAGCTGCCTGTCGTTTTCCTCTGGACACGTCACCCCTTGCTGCTGTGTGCAGAGCTTCTCTCTCTAAACTGCTTCATGACACAGCTTCATGCCTCTGGGAGAAGGGCTAGAACTAAAACCCCTGCATCCCCAACTCCTGAGCCCAGTGTACAGAGGACCTCTCCATGGGGCTTTGGGGTCCATCAATAACACCAGTCTTTGCCTCCTAAGCTCAGAAGCACGTGGGAGAAGATGAGTGCCAGGCAGACGGATGGAGCCTTCCCACCGATGCAGCTCATGGCAGGACTGGCCTCGCATCTGCGGCCAGATGGGCTTCCTAGCAGTGCAGGGAATGACCACTGGCCCCCACACAGGGGCAGGCTGCCCACCCATGGCTAGGCAAAGACCCCTCAGAATAGGACATTCCAAGAAGTAGGGGAGCCTGAGCCTCACCTGCTCTCCCAAATTCACCCATCTCTCCTCAGACAGGAATGGAGAAGGAATGGGGGGAAAACACAGTATCCTCCTAGGGAAGTGAGTAGAATTCCCTTCTCTCTAGAAATACGAAGAGAGGGATGTAAAGGTTCCCCCAAGAGGTACCCGCAGCGGAGAAAAATGGAAATCCATGCCACATCATCCTAGACTACGTGTACAGGAGGCACATTTTAAAAATCAATGCTCCAGGATAGTCAGGGGGATGGAAAGTATAGCAGGGGAAATACAGTCACTAATACTATAATAACTGTGTATGGTATCAGGTAGAATGCTAGATTTTTGGGGGGGATCATTTTGTAAGTTATAGAAATATCTCATCACTATGTTGTACACCTGAAACTAATATAATATCGTGTGTCAAGTATAATTGGAAAATAAAAACAAGATCAATGCTAAGAAAGGACAATAACCAGTAATTACATAAGTTCACGTTGAAATAAGGAGGTAAATTCTTCAATTTTGGGATCTGCAAGTATTGCTGTCCTAATGGACACAGAAAGAAACACACCTTGCAGAAGTAGGCAGGAAGGGAAGGGCTGCCTGTCCTGCTCTCACATCCAAGCTTTCTCATGGGGCTGAGCTGCAGTCCCAAGAACACATTCTCTCCATTTTCTGTTTATATCCAAGAAACAACAGAGCTGAGGAGTCACGTGGGGGCTCCAGGGTTTGTTTTGTTCTCTCTACTTAGCTTGGGCCTTTTATCTAGTTCAATTTAAAAATCAGGGCAAAGTCAGAAAGACAGAGGACACTACAGATGGAGAAATGAAGGACAGTCATCAAGCTTGTCCAACCCGAGGCCCACGGGCTGCATGTGGCCCAGGACAGCTTTGAATGCGGCCCCAACACAAATTCGTCAACTTTCTTAAAACATTATGAGATTATTTTTTGCGACCTTTCTTTTTAGCTCATCAGCTCTCATTAGTGTTAGTGTATCTTATGTGTGACCCAAGACAGTTCTTCTTCTTCCAATGTGGCCCAAGGAAGCCAAAAGACTAGACATCCCTGGTACACATAATTAGAATTTTATGAGCAAATATCCTTGGAGAAAAACAAAAAAAACAAAAGGTTCAAGAAAATGCCCAAGTAACCACACTATTAGAGAGACAAAAACACTTTTAAAATATAGAGAGAGAATTATCTGATTTTTAAATAAACTGTCCCCAGGGTCAGGTGGGGAAATTGAGGTTCGGTGCAATTCTATGATTGGCTCCTAGAAACCCCAGACTCCTTCCTCCTTCCAGGCCCCTTAACCTCGCCCATCCCAGCCCTTAAGGGTCACGCAATGTCACTGGGAAACAAGACAAAGAACTCCCACACATCTGAAGAAGGAAGAGGCAGATGATCTTTGCACAGTGCTAAAAGCACTAGAGACATAAGAGGTGAATGGGCAGAGAACCCTTCCAATGGGGTAAAAGTAGGGGGATGGGAGTTGGACATGGGCTGGAGTTCAGGTGTCCAGTGGACACAGTACACATCTCAGTGACAGATCTGGAACTTAAGGGAGAGTTGGAAACTTCAAGCACGCAGTTTCTAGTTAGACTCATGAGGGCAAACAGAACTGCTTCATGTTTGTACTGCATTTACTTACATGTCTGTTTATTTCCTTTATAGCACTGAACACAGTCCTTGCATCTAGTGGCATTTAATACATGTCGATGAGTTATTTTCTAAGTCAGGTGAAAATCTGGCCACTTGGCACATTACAGTAACATAAATGATAGTGATGTTTTCAACCCCACCCACAAAACACCTGAATCGTGACAGTAGTAGCAACAAAGCTCATGACAACCCTACAGGACTGCCAGCTTCCAGCTTCTCAACCTAAGACAGCCTCACAAGGGAAGTGTGAGGCTCCCCATTATTTGAAAAGTCAGCACCATGTCCCAGGTCTACCTGCCTGACCAGGCTTCACGTTTCAGTATTATTTTGGAATCCTGCCTCCATGGCTCCTCCCTGGCCCACCATCTCCCCTCGCCTAGGACACCCCTAAAGAGGGACCAACATCCTCAGCTACAATCTGGAGCCTCAGTCTGTATCAAGACCTCTCCAGGGCCCGGCTTCATACATTTTTAATTTTTTATTTTGCCTTTTAAGCCATTAATTTAAGAAAAATGAAGATACACCAGAAAAGGATTCTTTTAAAAAAAAGGTATATTTTAAATATTCCATCTTGGAATCTAGGCACAACTTCATTTCCAGGTGACATCACAAGTTCTTTCCACAAGGCCCAAGTCAGAGGTCTCCTGCCACACCCAGGATTGGGGTGCTGGATTCAGAACCCCACATTCCCTGATCCTCCCTGAGCCAGACACCACAGGTTGGAGCCCCCAAAGAGTCATGACAAAGGCCAGGCCTCGAGTCAGATCCCGGAAAAAACTGAGCCCCAAACCCTGGAAGACAGACCAAGGGAGGCAGGGTGGCAAGTAGGCCACGCTGCCCTGAGAGGATCACCATCCCAATACCTGAAATGGCACAGAAAAAAAAAAGACACAAAATAACCAAAATTAGAAACGAAAGGGGAAGGGGAGAAATTACGACTGACACCGCGGAAATACAAAGGGTCACATGAAAATATTATGAGGGACTACGTTAAATGGGCACAGAGCAGCAGTCCTGCCCGTGAGAGACCCGCCGGAGCTGCTCCCCGCATTCTGGGAGGCCATCTCAATGGACACATCTCTCTTCTCAATCCCCCTAACTTCTGCCGAAGAAAATTCACAGCACAGATCACATCAGTGACTCACAGTGGCCTTGGCAATTCCAGCCAGGACAGCTCTGAGGAGCTGTCCTTTTCAGAGCCCCTAATGGGCTGGTAATTGTGTTTATGGCTTTCTGATGAAGTGAGAAGTGCTCCATGGCACTCTGCATTGCTTCCTGGTGGCCTCTGGGGTAGTGAAGCCAATGTCTGGTGAGGGGACAAGTGCCTGGTCAGCTCATCCTTGGCTGCCAATGACACTCTCACCAACCCCAGGTCTAGGTCCCATGACCAAGGGTGTCCTGAGGCACCAGCTCACTGCAGGGAGATGAGGTGGAGAAGAGGCCAATGTATGACATCATGGGACAGCTTTTTAAGGTACCCAGGGTCAAAAACGTCATTTAAAAAATCCTCCAGATACTGAGTCAGCTGGCAAAATTACTGACAATTAATTTCTCAAACTTGCCACTGTGTGTTTACGTTGGCAGCACTGTACAAACATCTCAATAAGGTGTCATAACCTTGGTATATCTGTGTGTCACAGCTGTGTTCATGTCGACATGTGGCAGTGTCTTGCTGAGTGGTGTTCATTATTGTTGTTGTGTGGTTTGTGTGCTGTTGTGAGAATGTTGGAACTTGAATTAGAGCAATAAACAAACATTAAATTTCTTGTTAAACTCGGCAAGAGTGCCAATGAAATCAGAAACGTGTTAGTCCAAGTTTATGAGGATAATCTTAACTGAAAATCTTGGCATGAGAAAGGTGTGTGCAAAAATGGTCCCGTAGGAGCTTACCCATGAACAAAAGCAAAGGAGAGTCGAAGTTTGCCAAGACCTCTAAGAGAGGCAAGATGATGTTTTGGGCTGTGTTATCACTGGTGATGAAACATGGGAGTACCAATATGACCCTGAAACCAAGAATCAACATGCGCAATGGAAGTCAACCAATTCTCCATGACTAACAAAGTTCCCTCAGTCCAAATCAAGAGTCAAAACAATGTTGCTAACCTTTTTTTGATTGATATCAGAGGGATTGTTCATTATGAATCTGTACTAAATGCACAGTCAACCAAGTTTACTATGTGGAAGTGCTGAAAAAACTGTGAAAAGTTACATGAAAACGACCTGAACTTTTCACCAACAACTCATGGCTCTTGCATCACGACAATGCACCAGCTCACACAGCACTGTCTGTGAGGGAGTTTTTAGCCAGTACACAAATAACTGTAATGGAGCACCCTCCCTACCGGCCTCGATCTGGCCCCCAGTGTGTTTTGCTTTACCCAAATATAAAGGAAATATTGAAAGGAAGACATTTTGATGAAATTCAGGACATCAAAGGTAATATGACAACAGCTCGGATGGCCATTCCAGAAAAAGTGCCAAAATTGCTTTGAAGAGGGGACTAGGCTATAGCATCGGTGCATAGCTTCCCAAGGGGAGTACTTCCAAGGTGACCATAGTGACATTCAGCAATGAGGTCTGTAGCACCTTTTCTAGGATGAGTTCAGGAACTTAAATGTCAGACCTCGCACGTGCACTGGAAATTTACGATCACATGACCGCTGTAGGCGAAACAAACATATAGATTGTATTTTTAGGTGCTGTTTGAACAGCTTACCTATTTGAGTATCTTGTAAATGTCGATCATACAGAATATGTAACCACATTTATAGTCTTTAGAGAATAATCTTTCAACTTTAAAATTATCATGCAATGTAACTTGCACTTGGTGTTATATTTACAAGCCTCTTCATGCATAAAGTGCCCTGTTTAATTCCTGAGCCCTTGTGCTCAAGAGCTTTATTATTCTCCATTTCAGCAGACCCATCCAGAGCCCACCCCGTTCCCCAAAGGTGGTAAAGCTGGCACTGTTCTATGGAGCAGTCTTGTATCATCAGGCCATCAGCCCAAACCACCACCACCTGACCTCCAATCTCAGGACCAGGAGTTATGCTCACAACTCCGCCGAGGGTCCAGACTGCCCAGGGTGGGGGTAGCGAATGGTCCCCCAGTCCCCACGCACGTCGCTCTGCCCAGCGCACGCAGGGGCCACCTACACTCACACAGAGTGCAATTCCAGAGTCACACAGTACCCAGCACAACCAAGAGCCCTCCTTCCTGGAAACACTCTTGAAAATGAGATCCTACCCACTTCCACAGCTTTCTGTTTACTGCCTTTTATTCTTCTTCCTGTGAAAAAAAACCCAAAAAGTCTATTTCGGAAGTCAATGAATTTAACACTCATCAGTACTATGACCCTTGTAGCAGCTTCCTTTAATCAACAAATAATTTGGGGTCTCCTACTCTGGGTCAGAAACTGTGCTATGCCGGGCACAAAACACTCCACCTTCAAATGTTCAAGAGCTAGCTGTCACCAGGCACAGAATCCCTACCTTGTAGATCTTCCCAGATAAGACCTAATCTCCTAACTGAGGGCGGGACTTGCAGCCTGCAGCCCAGAATGCTCCTACAGCCAGGAGTGACAGCACACAGTTCTCACCAGTTAAGAGCCCTTCCTTCCAGGGACTTCCCCACAGGAAGCGCAGAGAGAGAGGCCGTGTGTCCAGCAGGTCAGGATGGAACCCAAGTTCCAGCTCCATCAACAGGGGCCAGCAGCCCAGCTGGGGAGAAGGACTTCTAACTGCATGACTAAACACAGTCAGCTCTTCAAGGGCAAAATCCATTCCTCTTAACTGATGACTTTCCCCTATCCACGGACCATAGAGCGTGGTGTTTTCCTTATCAAGGGCTGTATTCCGGGTATAAGTACAGGTTCTGCTGGACAGCAACTTTAGAATCTAAGTTTAAACTAGTCTTGCAATATCTGCTACAGGGTCCCCATCTATGTGACTACGTTCTCTATTGCCTCTTTTTTTCCTTTTGCCAGAATTTCACATCCCTCGTTAAGGATTTAAGCAATTATTAGACCATTGTAAAGCAAATACATTAATAATGATCTAACACAATGCTCAGATCCTCTTACCCATCATCTAGAGATCATTAGAGATGAAAGGTAAAGTTCTAAAGAGGCAATGAGTAATTTAAATAAAGTAAAAGGCAGGGACAAGAATACAAATATGAAATAAAGCTGCCATAAGAGACCCTGATGTACCTGCTTTTCTCCTTGTGGTTCAATCCACACTTGTTCACATCCATATTTTGCCCCTTGAGACCTCTTAATTCCCATAGCTCCTCTGAGTTTCCAGCTGTCTCTGGAAGGTTCTCATGCTAACTCTCTCTCATAGGTGTATGTGTCTCCATTTCTTAACCTAACTCTCATATTTCTGTTTACATGCATGTCTACAGATGCTAGGGCCATTGTCTAAATTCATTCTCTAGTTGCTCTTTTCATTTTGGGTGAGAAATCATTCCTGACCTATATACTTCAAGATTATAGCATCTGTGGACAGATATGTGACAGAACTGAATAGTCACCAGAATTCAAACACTAGACTCTCACGCAGTTTAACAAACGTGGTGGTATGTTTTATAGCCTTCCCACATCCTTTTTGCCCGAGACATAGCCACCCACAGAACAAGGAGCTAACAAGCTGACCTCCCTCAGCCCAGACCCAGGGTGCATACTGTGTGGGTTCTGCCTCCTGGGAGCTGGGGCAGGTTAATAGGAAACAGATGATGGGAGGCGTTTATCTGATTAAGCCACAGAGCTTGTTCCTACCTAAAGAACAGAACCCTAGGCAAAAATGGGTCACAGACTTGATGGGGTATAAAAGGGAGGCAGTTTTTTAAAAAACATGCAGGCACCAGAAGTCTCCTGCTGCAAAGGGAGACTCAGGATTTCAAACCCAAGCCCACTGTGTGTTGAGGCTGCAGCCAGCCACACAGGGTGCTCTGGAGATGGTAGGGTGGGAGAACCAGTATATCTTGATGTCAAGAATAGAAAATAGGAAATGTGACCCACTGCACATAACACCACTAGGGAATAGGATGGCCAAGACACTGTGAGCTTGACCACTGGGGAAGGGGAAAGGAGGGAGGGAGCCTGGATGCTATGAGCTTGTCCACAGTGATGTTCAGTAACAGGACAGGAGGGAACTCCAACCCCCAACCCAAGGCTGCAGTGGCAGAGGCGGGACAGGAGCAGAAGTAGCCTCCTGAATTCCAGAAGCCCCAGTCAAGGCCTGGGGTCAGAAAAAGCAGGGCAGGTGGGCCAAAAGGAAAGACTGGCTCTGCAGGCAACAGCCTGTTTCACTCTGTTTCTCCACTCACATAATAGATACCCATGTGAGGAGGCTGCCACCTTGGACAACAGAGAGCCAGCATCACCTGTGTGTACCCCACAGTACCCAGTGGGCTGGACACCCAAGGTAGCTCGTCACTATGCAGGTCTCAGGTGTCTCAGAACCCACAGTGCTAAGGGGTTCCCCATCTTTACTAGCTAATATGAAAACACCACTCAGGTGCTTTTGGGCCCAAGAGTGTCAAAAAGGCATCTTGCTGTTTCCAGAAAGAAAATACCAGTTTTAGTGGAAATTCCAGTCAGTTAAAGGGCAATAAGGACTGTATTGGAATCCAGTTTAGGCTCCAAAGTCTCATGTCACTCAGTTACCTACCCGTGGGGCACGTGTAACATCAGCCAATGAGGCTGGAGGGATCCCAGCAGCAAACCAGCTCACAGGGAGCATAGAGGGGAGAAAGAACTCAGAGCAGTGGTGGGGGAGGGGGAGTGATAACTCCACCCAGTCAGAACCCTCAGCAAGGTGGGACAGAGGACCCATGCTCATATTCATGGGCTTAAGAAGAAAGGCAGAAACTGAGACAGGGATGGGAGAACAAAGGAAAGGGTCAGGGTCGTGGGTTACAACTTCACTCCCACCCTCTGAATACAGAAGTCCATGGCCCTCCACCCAGCAGCTAGAGGCGGTGCAGACACTGGCCAGAATCTGCATCTCAGCCCCAGGCCCTGAGCTGCCCTCACCCATGCAGACACACACCACCGCCATCACGACAAATGGAAGTCAGCACTAACACAGGATGCTTTCCCATTAAGATTGTACATAAGCTTGGGATCCTTCTCAACAATGTGCCCCAGGGAGCCACCCCCTCTAAATGCTCTAGCACACGAGATGAATCCCCTCACTCTTGCACTAGAAGGTTCCTCTTGAAGAAATGCTCCACTATTTGTCATTCACCTCTCTGCTCTAACAGTCAAGTGCAAAGCACGCAGCTGCATGACAGCTCTTGAGAAGAAGACGCTTTGCAAATGCTAGATTGATGCCTCATTCTGTTGATGTTTGCATTGCTGGAAATTCACTGTTTTTCTACATCAGTGGATGCAGAGCCTCTCCGCATTGTTTCTTTGCCTTTTGAGGTTGTCTTTATCCCTGTGATGTGACCTTTAATGAGCAATGAAATGAATCTCATGCAGAGATTAGTCACTCCAGCCACCCTGCCAGGCTCTGCCTACCTCATCTCTAGGAGCAGACCTCATCAGCTCATAGGTTTGGAGAACATGTCTCTGAAGATGCTTTGTGCCAGGTTGCTCTTCACGACTATTAGCATAAATGACACGCTCGAATACTCAGCCAATTTTTTATCCTTTTGTTTAACTAATCCCAGATACCTGACAGTGTCAGTCCCAGACAATCAAACGACAGGGTTTGTTTTCTTATCAGGGAAATAGGGTCTGCTTCAGAAAACGGAAGTACAAAAGTTTTAACAAACATAATGCCTTCAGAGTCAGCCAGTACAAAACACTCCGGTATTGACTTTAGGATTCTGATGGCTTCACACTTTATCCTCAATTCCATCTCTCACTCCACAATTCTGCTCCTCTCCTCTTCATGATGAGATTTAGTCACCAGAGCCAGTTGGCCCTTCGAACATTTTTCTGGTGTCTGGAAATAGGATCAGTTGCAGGAATGAAAAAATTTATTTTCTCAGGCTAACCTCATAAAATGCAGGCTTATCATGCCTATCACAGATTATTTTATTCATATCTGTAACTTCATGCCCATAATATGACTGTCACTTCTTGAGGGACGGAAACTAGATTGAGAAGACAAGTCATGCATTGTTTGCTATCATGTGTTACATCAAGTGGTCATACTAAGAATGCACAAAGAATTAAAAGTTACAGTGGAAAGAAGCATAGAGATAATAAAAGCTTGGGGGCCTCTCTCCATACCAAAATCTCGTTCCAACTTCCTGCCAAATACTTCAGAACTGCTGTGCTATCAGAAAAGACCTGTCTCTGCTGCTAACTGTGACCGTGAAGGCAGTGCCCCTGTGGCCTTCATTTTTCATGAGGATTGCTCAGTTGCTAGCCATGGAGGCTCCACTCCAGTCTCATCTCAATGGGTACAGAGTTCCAAAGTTAACACTGGAGAATCCCAAAGGCACGTCACCTCCAATTCATCAATGTGCAGTCCTGGATCCTAAAACTTCTTGTACTTAATAAAAACAGGAATGAAGGAGAAGAGAATATAGGGTGAGGAAAACATTATTTTTGAGAAATTTACTAGATAGCATTTTTAAAACCCACAAGTCAAAGCTGATCCTGGATCCTTCCAGTCCAACTGCAGGGTGGAAGGAAGGAAGGTGGTTGGGGCTGCATCTGGCTCTAGATCTCAGACCAATGTCCAATGCTCATTATAACTCAACTATCTCTTCCACTGTGAAGAGAGGAAATGATCTTAAAAAGAAACAATGACTCGAAAAACGGATATGGAAAGGTTTCCCCACCCTGCCACCCCTCGTCATGTTTTCCTTTGTCATTTTGACTGAAGATTTTTCCAAGTTTGGTTTTACACATCCCAAAGAAATCTCACCTAATGCTGGCATTTGGAAAGGGAAAGAATATGTCACAATGGGGGTTGGTACTTCATATACATGATACATACATTCCATTTTCTATACATAACCAAAGCATAATATTTAGTGCTATTATAATAAATCTTTTCCAGACATGGCCAATAATAGGAAATGAAACAAGAAAGAGGGTTTTTTCATACAATGGAAAAACTTCACCTTCTTGAGTACTAATGTTAATTTTTTATACAATCCAATGCTCATATGACATACTCAGACCTAATTAGTGGCAAAAATGGGTTAAAGCAGAAAATCTTCTTTAAATGATAGCTACATACCTTAAAAGTTCATTTTAACTTGCACTTATGGTGACTGAGCAACCTGGTTTGCCTGTAATGAGGCACAGATGGTCACCCCCATTTACAGCACATAAGGAGACACACTCTCACATCCTGTTTTGGGTCCCAGACACTCCTTGAATGAGAATCCACCATCTGAAATTCTGTGTGGACCTTCTTTCCTGAACTACTCCAATAGCACCATCTATGATTTCCCATCTCAGTTTCTTTAAAGTCAAACAAGAATTAAGATGCTTGTGAAAACTAGAATCCTTCCATCGTTTTACAATATTTCCCCACCTTTTATAGTTGTCACAACCCACTTACGTTGACAGAAAAGCTTTCATACTAACTTTGAATCTTTTCCAAAATAGTTAATGAATTTTCAAAACAGAAAGTGACTTTTTATGCTCATATTTAAATAGTTTGTAAAATACTCATGTACCATTTCATGAAATGACAAAATTCCAATAACAAATGCAACCGGCCTAAGGAGGTTTGGGAACAAAACACACTGGCCCCGTAAGCACCCCATTCACCACCTTCAGCAGGAAGTCATATGTGTCCTAGGAGAGAGTGGGCTGGGCTGGCTAGAGGGGCTTAGCATGTCGTGGGAGTAAGATGTGGTTTTACATGGGTTACATGAGACTAGAGAATACATAAATTAATGCAATGAGTCAATAACATAGTAGTTGATTAGTAAAACTCCTATGCTGAAATATTTCATCATATACTCCAAAAGAATTAATTTTCTTAGAAGGAGTTAGCTCACTAGGATTTTGATCTAGTTTATTTTAGCATAAATCTGCTTCCCACTGTCTTACTATTGCTGGGAAATACCAATTCTTGCTCATGTCCCAGATCTCTACTGGTCATCAGCTACATTTCAGCCAATATCGAACTTCAACAGCATTTAGCAAATGTTATATGCCTGCATTTGTTCTAGATCTGGTATTGGGGTGAGTTTATCCAACATAGGTCACAGGCAGTTGAGAAGTCTGCAAATGTTCAACATTGACTTAAGGTCCTACAGATCTTACTTTGTTTCCAACAAGATTATGAACCCTCCTGACACCTTGACCCTCCAGTCCCTGAGGTTTATGAGTCTGCTACACAATTACTCGCTGGCCAGAGTCCGGCAAAGGTTGTCACTCGAGACATTTGCAGCCTCATGACACAATACCAAATGAAGTAAAAGTACACAGACCTCCCTCCACATGTGGTTGCTCCCTCAACCCGTCCAAAGGACCCAGCCGGGATGCAGGGAGGAGGAAGGACCAGCAACAACTCCTTCCACTCCACCCATGCACACCACACTCCAGGTGCACACTGGGCCTCAACAGGATGACTTATGCTCTCCTAATTAGAGGTCTGAATTATGACCACAATGTATATTAACTACAAGCAGAATTACTCAGATATGAAAGACTTCTATCCATAAAGTAAAATTTAGTTCCTTTTTTCTTTTATATTACAAGTGCCTTGATTTGGCCCAATGCCAGAAGGAAACCAAGCCAGTTTTAGAAATGCCTCCCATAGAGACTGTCTACTTAGCATAAATAATTGCTTTCATTGCCATTCAACACATATGTACAGGTAAGGAAACAGTGAGCCCAGGAAATATCAATGGCCACAAGTATGGCTCCAATGGAGTTCCTGAGTGGGTGCAGGTAAGTCTTTCCGAACTACAAATACATCCATTTAATACCATGTTGCTCAGTATCCACGTGTACTCATCCTGCTCTGACCTGAGATTTCCCTTTCAATCACTTGATCAGAACCAGAGCCTCAGATCCCACCTCCCCACAGGGAGCATCACAGAGCCACCAGGAAGGAAGCATGTGGAGGTCACTTCAGCTAGCTAGAAATTCACACTGGCACAGCCCCAAGAAGAGCCTCACCTCTTCTACCAACTCCAAAAAGAACCTCATCAACAATCATCTTACCTCCAGCTCTATTCACTAACCAAACAAACAAAGGAAGTCAGGCGAAACAGGACTTCAAAAACTATTGCTAGAACTTACTGCACTGGAAACCCTAACAATCCAGTGGTGGAGGCTAATCTAAGTAAACAGCGTAAGAGTGAATACTGTGTTCCCATGAGTGGCATTTTTCATCACTTGCTTAATCACTGAGGGCAGATGGCAAGTGTCCACACGCAGACATCACTCACCGATGCAGGCATGGACCCTCACAGACAGCTGTGTCCTTAAGATGATGCTGTGCTTCTTGCCCCGCCTAATGGAGAGAAAACAGGAGACAAACCATACGTGGGTATCGGAGGAGTCAGTGAGAAGATGCCTAGATGTCAATCAACGTGAAGGTACTGATACACTCACCTGAAAGAAGCTACAGACAAACAGAACAAGAATCTATCCTGAAATAATGTGGCACCACAGGGCTTTATGGAAAATAAAATAATGAAGCTTGATTGCTGGATTGACACGCGCGTTTCATTGCCAACCCCAATCAACTCTTTCCATCCACGGAGTGTGCATGTACTCGTGCTTGACCATGCTGGGAAAACTTTTAAACCTGTGCCCATGAAGTGAAATCCCTGGAATGCAACAACATAAATTGGCTTGATCATTCCCATGTTTACTTTTACATTTTTCTGGATATAGGAAAGGGGCACACATGTAGTAGGGGAATCAGAAAGAACTGCTTTGCTGTGTACCAATGCTTTTATCTTTCACAGGACGATGGGAGTTCACCGAAAAGCTTATAGGCTATGTACTATCAGGAATACCGGTCTACACCATACCTTGTCTCCCCTCAGCTTCCATCTGCCTTCATGTCTTACGAGGAAGAAAAACGGAAAGCCTTCTCCCCAATTCTGCCCCTACTAGGGCTCATCCCACTTTACGCAAAAAAGGACTAGAACACAGAGCAGTGGATAGAGACGAAGATAGATGTGGTGGCGGGGGGGACATGAGTCCTAGCTACCTGGGGGTAACAAAGTCTTTGAGACTTGGAAAAAGGGGGAAGCCAGTGAACAAAGGTAAAACAGAGCCAGCCAAGCAGCATAGGTCTCTCGGGGCCTGAGTTCCCCTTCCCAGCACTCTTCTGGCCATCTCTGCCCATCAGGGCTCCATTTATAGCAGTGTCCGGCAGTGCTGTCCTGTTTCCTGCTTTCATGGTTGTGTTGGAGGGGAAAGGAACATACATCTCACCGGGGCGCACTGTTAATATTGTGATTGTGAATTCGTAGTAATCACTAAAACAATTACATTTTTTTATTCTTGAGACCAGAGAAGAGGGGCAAGTATGGTTTCAAAATGGAGTGGGGTTTTTTTTTTTCTTTGAAAGAAGAAAGGAAAACCAGTGGCACAGTGCTGCAGAAGCACGCAGTAGCCTTCAGCCCAGCAGCTGCTGGTATGCAGAGCACCTACATTCAGGCCCTTCGAGTCCCCACGAGCCCCTCCTCCTCACTTTGTTCATCTGTTTTACACTGGCTGTGTGCAAGGCGCTAGTCTCAGGGACCTTACACAAACAGACCCATCTTCAGAAAACAAACTGGAGATTTCTATAAACATCGACTTCCTTGGACTTTCTCCTTCACACAACAAAAAGCTTTTTCTCTCTCGACAATCCTGATGTCGACACTCCTTTAATTGTGATCATGCTATGAAAAACATTTCCATTGAACTGAACTGAATTATTGATCAGTCTTTTGGGTGAATGGACAGAAAAGATGTTCTAGGGTGGGGGCAGCTGCCATCAGAGGTGCAGCCTCACCCGCAGCTGGAAGCAGAAACCACAGAACCCCTGGTGGTAGCCAGACCCCAACTATGAGAAAGAGCAAACCCAAAGTCCTCACATCTGGAGCGTTATCTGTAAGTAATGTTATCAGTGGTTACGAGTCAGTAATAAATACCAAATGACTAGAAGGCAAAATACATGCGTTTGATGCCCACAGTGGGGAAGCATGGGATGGCCAGGGAAAAGATTTCAGAGCACCTCAAGTTCTAGAGAAGTTCAAAAGGGCCCCTACTTTTATGTTCAAACAACTGCAAAGTTACATTTTGAAAAAGTGCTTAAGTTTTCTCACAAAACTCTCCAGTCCCACAGTGAGCATGTGGAGTGGTGGCTCTGGGGTTCCGGGCCCGTGCATGAAAACTAGGAGTCTTTCCGAGGCGGCCATGGCAGGCCCCCCGTTCTGGAAGCGCCATTTGTTCTATGCTTGTGCACTGAGAAACTAGGCAGCTGCACTGGTTAAGCTAAACCCTGATGGAATTTAAGAGACTACAGAACAACTACAACAAAAAAGCCTGTTTTAAGTAGTTTTATCACATGTAATTCCTCCAATTCAGTATTCTACGTCCTTCTCTGCCTGCCCCTGGACAGCAGATCCTGCAATGGGAGAAATCTGTGTGGCAACTCTTCTCTGTGTGGAGTTTTCTGTGTGGAGCCAAGGGCTGCGGAAGCTGGCTGCCAGGAGGAGGCCCCGGGTCCTAGAAGTTACTGGCACAGGTGGGAGCCACCCAAGGCGGGGACAAGCGGTGGCGAGAGCAGCCAGGTCCTTCATCACAGGTGTCCTGCATCTCCCACCCCTGCCCTCACCCTACCTCCCCTTTCTCCCATCTTCTTGCTGTGCCCATTTCGCAGATGAGGGAAACAAAGCTTACAGACGTGATGTAACCTACATAAAGTCAGATGGCACGTAGAAACAGAAAGGGGCCTGACTCCACGCCACCGGCACCACCCGGCCTCTTGCTGGACAACTGTCTCATTATACAACCTTCTTCAGGGCTGGCGAAGGATACAAAGTGTAGGGAAGTGGCTTAAACCTCAACGTGAAACTAACAGAGAGGACAGAAATAAAAATATTAAGATGCACATATCTAAGAAAATATTGGCAAACCGAGCACAAAAACAACACAACAGGACCAAATAAGGTTTATCCCAAAAATATAAGAATTACAGGAAGCTCAATGCTTTATTTAGGTATAGAAAATACCAACGTACAGAGAACACCCATCAAAATGTCCCTTTAAATTTGACAGCTGCTCTCCCACCATCTCTGTATTTTCCAAGTGGTTAATGCTGACCTGCTGAACAAAGGTTGATTTTTATGTATTTCTTTTATATGTGGCCGTATCACTGCTATTATTGATTCTAAAAATATTTTGGCTGAATTTCTTTTGGCTTCTTTTAAGAAAATTATCATATCCTTTGTTTAAAAATAACCATTTTATCCCACTTTTATAGTAAATATGCCCTTACCTTCTGTTTCATGGCTAAAACTTCCAGAGTAAAATTAAGTAATCCTGAGTATTCTTTCCCCTACATGGTACCCCAGTGGGATACTATGTCAGTTTTGGTTCAGAAAATAATCATAATGGTTAACATTTATGGAATGCTTATTGTGTGCCAGACAAGGTTGTAGGTACTTTGTACAGATTGGATCTTCAAAAAATTCCTATAAAATAGATAACATTAGAGCCACTTTTAAAATGAGGCAATTGAGGCCCAGAAGAGTTAAGCAACAAAGCTGAAGTCACACAGCTAGAAAGTGACAGAACTGGAGACAGTCTGGTCCAGAACCTGTGCTCCCACCGCCTCCCAGATGAGTGTTACTTCATCCCACATGTGTTCTGGTGCCTCATGTATGCTGGACTCTGCAGGGGGAGCACCAAGTACATTTGGCCTCAAAAATGGCAATGCAGAAATCCTGCCTGCCCTGCAGATTTGGACTCAAGACTGCAACACCCATTCTTACCTGACTTTCTAGTCTGCTGGCCCACCCAACAGATTTCAAATTTGCCAGTCCCCACAATGGAGTGGGCCAATCAGTTGAAATAAATCTCTCTAGATAGACTAGATAGACCAGATGAGTTTGATTAATTAGACTAGATGGACAGACAGACAGCTAGCTCATTGATTCTATTTGACTGGAGAACTCTGCCGTCATGGAGCTGTCATGCTCCAAAACTGAAATCAGTGAAAGGCTGTCAATGTGGGTTCAGTGCAGTCACGTCAGTGGTGGCCCTGTTCTCCCTGACATCGACATGCTGTACTCGCTTCACAGCTGCCACTTCTTCCAAACCCACCTGTCGGCAGCACAGAGACCCAGAAGGCAAAAGTGGTTTAGGTTGACCTGAAACTCCCCAGGGAGACTCAGATTCCATTCCTATCAGCACAGCCACTGCCAGGAAAAGATCACCAACTTCAGGGAGCAGCCACAGCCAACCAGGTGCCCACACCCGAGGCCAGTGCTGCCCAAGTGACAGGAGAACTGTCTCAAATAGACACTCAGTTCAAGGACACTCCAATCTAAGCACACACGCCAAGGACATCGTGGTACCACCCCAACAGAACTTCTCAAAACTTCCTGGTTTCTCGGAATACACAAGTTTCTCCTACAATAATAATGTCTGCAAACTTGGGGAGAAAAATCTGGTTTAACCAAGTAAGTTTCACAGAAACCCATGTGTTTCCGTTCTTTCCCTGTCTCACAAAAGAGTATTTTTATAATAACATAGAAAGTCTGTAAGAATAAATGCATACATTAATTTATTGAGTGACATGAGCCAGACGCTTGATGACTTTCTTGCAACAGCAGAACGGATGCCCCCCAAGTATTTCTGCACTCAAATTGGAACTCAACTATGATTTTGATCAAGAGCAGAAGCAGAAACACAGACCCCCTGCGCAGATGCCCCAGGAATAAGCTTCCTTTTAGTAAGCTTCTGGAGCTGAGAAACTTAGCCACTGCCCTGCCTGAGAGATAAAGAGAAGGATTTCAGCCAGTCATCAGCAAATGAAAAGACAGTGCTAGATAAATTAGCTCAAAAGCTCCACGTCCAAGAGAGCCCACTGTGCCACTACATTCACCCCCAGATGCATTCTAGTCTCCCCAGTAGACAGCAGAGGCAAAGGTCAGACTGTGAAGCCAGCTGTGTGCTCCTGGACAGTGACCCAGCCTCTCTGAGCCTCAGCTTCCTTGGCTGTAGGATCGTAGCACGCTTTGTGCTTGTGGTGTCAAATCTAGGAAACAAAGACTTACTCTTACTTCCTTCTAAGAGTTTTGTGGTTTTACCCTTTCACCCTCAGGTGTCCCTGAATGGGAAATAAGCCTTTGTTCAACCTACTCACAACTCCCAGTTCCACTGCAATCCTGCTGCCTCTCCTTCCCAGTGCCCCCTTCTCTTCTTGACCTGTCTCCAACGGCACACCCCACTATTCTTCCACTTCCTGTCTCCCCAAGGACACCCTAAATCTCCTTCTTACTCTACCCTGGCCTTGCCTTGGTCCTCTCACAACTTGATTTCTCTGTGGCATGATGTTCTTAACTGCTCTTTCTTTAAAATTTTCTCTCTCCTTGCGGAGGCAGACCCATCCAATACCCGTTTTCTCATTTTGTCTTATAATGAGAACCCAATTTTGTTTGGGCTGACAAAGTACCCACCTAAACCTGCATTCTTCAGTCTCCCTGCCCCCCAAGGGTAGCCATGTGACCCAGTTCTCCTCAGTGAACTGTAGGTGGGAGTTTCTGGTAGAGATTCTGGACAAGCTCCTTAAAAGGGGCTGACCTAGCCAGCACCAACAATTTGCTCGTCACTCTTCCCATCTCAGGCAGGGACCACTACATGCCCGCAGTAACAGAGGTAGAGGGCTCCCCGGCCACAGGCCCAGGTTCATGGCATAAAGTTCTGGCCATGGCATGTGAGTGAAAGCCATGTGCACAAGGAACAGACATGCAGGCCCTCCGTCCGTTTCCTTCTAGAATCCTGGTAGCTGGGAGGCAGATGAGAAGAGAAAACCAGAAGTAAGTCCGGATGCAGAGATGGAATCTGCACTTTGAGGATGGCAGAGCTGCTCTACCAGTCCCAAGAAGGATTGTCCACCGATGGACTCTTACACAAGAAAGAAAGAAACTTCTATCTTCTTTAAACTGCCATATTCTGGAATCTCTTTGTTACAACAGGGAAGACCTACCCTACCCAATGCATGCCTGCCCACCTGGATGTGATGCCACAGGCCGAGCAGCCACATTGTAACTTAATGAGGCGTGAAAGATGACAGCCACACCCCAAGGATGGCAGAGCAGAGAGACAAAGCCAGCCTGGGTTCCTAAGAACATCGTGTAATCGACATACTGTCCTTGGAATGGCCAATTACCGACTTTTTAAACATAAACTCCTTTTTTGTAGAGAAGTTACAAGTTTAAACTTCCTCTAAGGGATCACCCCCAGTCTCTCTGGTCCTTGTTGCTTCACACCTGCGTCCCAGGCCAATATTTCTCACCTAGCCACCTCCCACTTGAGTGTGGCTTGACATAACCTCAATAACAAATAAATTCTCACTCGCACCCGTGGGGCTTGGTAGATGCCAGATAAATGTTAAGCAGACTCTCCATTAACCAGAACTCAAGCAAAAAACTTTGTGCCGGTTGCTTGAGAGTGCTGTTGCTTGGATTCTGGTTAATGGAGAGTCCACTCTATAAACTCTGCTCCCCTCCCCAAATTACCCCCAATCCATAACCTCACTACTTCTCTAAACAGCCCCCTATCTGTACCTACCCAAGTAATTTCCTGTGTCCATTTTATTCTCCTGTTTCCCTCTACTCAACAGTATCTAGGCTGACCAGATGTACCGCTTTAAACAGGACAGAGAGCAATGGAACGGTCCCATTTCAAACAGTACGTCTGGTCAGCCTAGTCTCCCTGGGCTAAATTCAAGGTGTCAGTAGGGTGACCGTACGTACCGCTTGAAACACCACAGTGCCATTGTTTCCTGCCCCGTTGAAAATGGTACGTGTGCTCAGCCTAACCGTATCACATCTTCAGATTCACAACTCCCTGCCTGTTTCCTGCTGGTGCAGGCCCCAATTCTCCCACCTACCTTGACCACCAGATTCAGGCCCATTAGGTGACTCACTTCTCCTCCTCAGAGTGGGCTACTGCTTCCTTGCTCAAAGTTCTGTCCCCAGTTCTCTTATTTGAGGAGTTGTGACAGCTCCCTCTTTGCCAGTCAGTTCCCTTCTGACTCCAACCCACACTACAAAGCGCAGCCTGGGCTCCACCACTCCTACCTGCTGCTGTCTTTGTCCCATTGCACAATCTGGAGTTTGAAGGTACTTGGGGCCTTTCAAATTCCACTGTCCACCCAGCACGGGAGTTGGTTCCCTCTTGTCTGGCTCACTGCAGCATTTGCAGGACCGGTCGCCCTCACAACAGTGAAATCTCCCGGTGGGGGCTTTAAAAAAAAGTCTGGGCCTACCCCTCAGGTCTGCTTTCATTGGTGCAGAGCTCGCTGGGAGGGGAGTTGTTAAAGTCCCTCAGGGGGGTTGCAATATTCTCCAGGATTGAGAACATATGCTGTAGGCTTCTGACCAAGCATCCATGGAGATTTTTAAAAGGAGTGATTCGCAGACCCATGCCAAACCTCCTGGAGCAGGCACCTAGAAACCAGCATTTCTCAACAGCTTTCTCCAGGGTATTCAGAAGCCACTGGCCCAGCACTGCCCCACAGCCAGTGTGCAGGGACCTCTGGGTACCCTGCTCAGCTCAGCACTGAACTCACCCTCACGGCACCTTCTATTCAAAAGCGCCAGTTTTCTCCCCGACCGTGAGCAGGGGCAGGGCTTCGGGGTCTGCACCGTGAACCTTGCACAGCACTGAGAAGACAGGAGACCCTTAACCCCTTCACTGATTTGCGAAAAGAGCCTCAGACAGTAACACGCCTGCACTCTCAGCTGAAGATAATCATGTAACAGGAAAGGGGGACACTCTTCACTGCTTCCCCTCCACACCCGAACCAGACTCTCCCTTATAACTTGTCGGGGGCCGCTTGTTATTTGGTTTGCTTTTTCCATTCCACCAGGTCTAGATGCAGAGGAAACTCAGACAAAGATGCAACTGGATGAGCAGGGAAAACTGCTTCTTATTCCTTCAAACTTGACATTTTGGGATGCAAAGAACCCTTGGGGAATCTGAGGAAAGGTTGTTGAACCCCTTCCTCACCCAGAAACCCTGCATGCCCACAAACTGCAGAAACTGGAGGGATTCATGGACCCCACACACACACACACACACACGTGGATCCTTGGGGCTCATGAGCTACAGGCTGAGATGTTCGGTGTCTAAGAGTCCAACCAGAGCTCTCCCCAAAACCCTGTATCCCGCTAAGCCCCCTGCAAAGCTGGCAGAGACAGGCCCACCCACCCCTGCCGACGGGCTTCCTCACAGCCTCCTGGCCTCACATCCTTCATTTCTGAGCCCCACGCCTCACACTGCCAGTGTCTCCCCACCCCCACACCACAGGATTTCATCTGACTTTCCCTACCCCCACACAACCTCGTGGGGGCAGGAGTGAGGATGCCGTGAATATTTCCCAACCCTGGGGCAGATGAGGAAACTGAGACAGAAGCAGCAGCTGTCTTCAGGGCTGATCCCCCTGGAGTCAAGCTGAGTGTTGTGAGTTACTCAAAATTAGGAGCACCGGGGGTTGCTTAAGCAACCACACTGGTCCCCACAATGTCTCTGAAGCACCTGCTTCTCAGGCCCACCCTTAGCTCTGTCATGCTCCTCCTTCCCTCTCCACCTCCCCTTCAGGGCTAAGCTCGAACCCCACCTTCTCCATGACCCTTCCCTTGGACCCTGGCCAGCACTGGTTTCCTTTCAGAGGCAGTCAGGGTAGGGACAAGCAAAAAGTGGGACTAGGGGGATGGGTCCTGGTCCAGCTCTGTCCTGTGAGCAAGGCTCCAGCTGTGGTTTTCTTAACAAAAACAACAACAACAAAAAACCAGATCTCAGAGTGACTGACTTTCACAGGTCTAAAATCCAGTGATTCCCATTTCAGTGTATCATCTTCTCAAATTTTAATTGTAATTATAGTAAAGTCTACATGTTTTGAGTATGTGTTATATGCCGGAAGCTACCTTAATGTTTTAGATACATCATCACATGGTACCTTACAACAACCCAGGGAGGCGTATTATATTATCCCCACTAACAAAGAAACTGAGGTTCAGAGAGGTGAAGTAACATCCCCATGGTCACACAGCCATGAGACTAACCACAAAGCCTGTGTCCCTAACCAGTAAGCTACGCTGCTTTGTGTTATGCTCTCCTTGGATGCCAGAGACTCTGTTGGAATCTCTGTCGATAGAGGGAGGGAAATGAAACTCAAGTAATATTGTCCTCATTTTATAACTAAATTTTATAAACTCCTATCAGAAGCAAAGTAGCTTGCCCAAGGTCACAATGAAAGGGTCAGAAGAATAATCTAGAGGCTTCAAGGCTTTTGTTTCCGCTGCTAATTTCCCCGGCCTTGAAAAGCAATGAACAGACGTGGCCCCATTTTACTGGCATGATAATCGCTTTGTCCTTCCACTTTTGAAGGTCTTTCTCCTCTTCTCTGATTTGTAATAGCTTGAGAGATAATTCTAAATAGGGAGTGAGTTAATGTTTAGTTCTGGCATAAAAGAGCAAGGTAATGGAAAAGAACAAAGAAAAAAACTCGAGCAAGGCAAATTCACTTAGAACACACTACACAAAAAACACCACCATTTCCACAAAGCTTTCCACATGTCTTCATTAGGTGGTTACAACACTAACAGGTATTTTGCTATAATTGACAGAAAAGAATTAAGAGAAGAATGGTATTTCATTTGACCTCTTCATGCCTCAAAAGGGCAATTCTTAACTAGGAAGAAATTATATTTTAATTCCCATTTGTGGGAAACCCAAGTTCTCAGAAACACAGACTTTGCCAGATGCCAGACTTCCAGGAGAGGGATGCTCAAGTGCAAGTGATACTGCTCAAGTGCCCAGACACCTCCCACCTGCACAGAGCATGCAGCCTGCAGGCTGCTTCCAGCCAGCTCCCAGCAAATTACCACTTGCTGCCGGTGCTCAGTGGTGGTATATGACCTGGGGATAACCGTGGAGACCCTGCAATGCAGGACAGCACCATCCTGGCTTGTCTTTTGCAATCCAGGCCAGGATCAAAGGGGCCTCCCCACCAGCGATCACTAAAGATGGGGTCTTTGCACTCTCTGGACAAAGAGGAGTGTCATCCTGAGCACACTCCAAAGGGCAAGGAGTGGGTCACCACAAACAAAGACTGTTTCCAAGACATAACCCTCACTCTGGGACGAGTTATGGGCCACACCTGTCAAATGTGCAGCTACCCAACAGCTTTTGGGCTATCTTCCCCTGTGTGCAGTTGCCCACATAGTGACTTCTGCCTTCTCGCCATCATGTGCTGTTAGGGTGCAGAAATATGGTCAAGGCTGCACCTATCAGATAGACCCATGGCCAGGTGATGATCAGAAGGGAACAGAGTGAGTAGTAAGCCCAGGCTCTACTCTGGTGACCTTGCAGCAGGATCCCTGCCTCTTTAGGAATGGCAGGGGAGGACCTCCAGCACCTGGGTGCTGGTGTTGACAGTGAGAGCTGTAGTGTCAGTCAGATCACAGCAGCAAATGTGTCTTCCCTGGAGCCACCCTGCAGTGTGGCTGGATGCTATTTCAACTAGAGCCAGTGTTGTAGCCTGGCACTGAAGATGTCCTTGCATCAGGTGCAAATGTGGATCCAGAGCACAACCTAAAGTGCCTTTGCCCACATGCTCCTGGGATGGTGGAGGAATCAGGCATACCTGGGAGGTGCTGTGGGTTTGGTTCCAGACCACCACAATAAAACGAGTCTCGCAATAAAGTGAGTTGTAATCTTTTTGCTGATGGATGACCTTGTCTTCAATTTGTTAAAAAAAAAAAAAAAAAGTAAAAGGCAACATCCATGAAGCACGATAAAATGAGGTATGTCTTACAGACTTGGGAACTGGTCACACCAAATGTAAACCCAGCCCCACCATCCACGGGCTCTGCTGACCTATTCAGGTAATTTAACTTGTTTCAAATAAAAAATAGACACAACAAAATCCAACCACATGACTGGCAAGAGGATGAACTATTAAATATACCTTGAATGAGGTGCCTCATGTAGTAGTTGGCATAGCAAGGGCTCCATAAAGGTTATTTTCTTCACAACTCTTAACTCTTGATAATATTGTAACCCTTTTTTTCCCTAAGCCGCTATCTCCAAATAATTCAAGTTTTGATAAAAAAAAAAAAAAAAAAATCAAACAGGACTTAAGCATAACACCAATGGAGACAGTTTTCAAGTTGACAGTGACTGACACTCCTGGGGTCTGTTGGATCAATAAAGTCATCTTATATAAAGGGAGACCACTTGGTAAAAATGATAGCAATGGACTTTCCACAAGTCTATCGATCTAATAATGTTAATTTTCAAAATGATGATGAGTAGAATCTTATGTGGCTTAATAATGATACCCCTCACATGTGTGCAGCCCATGGTAGTTCCCAGGTCTTTTCCCACACACTGTTAGTATAACCCTTGGAACCACTGGGGAGAGAGGAAGGGCATCCTCAAAGAACCTTGCTGGTTTCTACCAAGGGTGCTGGTTTTCTTGGTGCTCATGGTCATGACATCCATGAATCCATTCTGGGATCCTGCCATTCACCTGCCCACCAACGTTCACTAAGAGCCCCCTATAATGTGTTAGGAAATGGCTAGGCATTTGATATTCAGGCAGGCCCACTTTTGACCTAATAGAGTTTTAGCAGCAGAGAAGTAGGACAATTAAGGCAGAAAAGACCATAAATCGTGACAGGTGATAAAGCAGAAGAAACCCAGAAAATCATTAGCACACAGCAGAGTCAGGTAGGAAACTAACACTAATGAGGGTCCCATTTGCCCTCATTTTTTGAGCCATTCATGCAGCATTCTTAGATAATATTCATCTGACTATAATATAGTTTTAACTCAAACAAGGTAGCATCAAAACAACTTCTGGTGATCACCTAGCTTGAAGAAAATCAGAAAAGTGCAAAAGCACTGCATTTATGTGAACTGCAAAACTGGGAGAAAAGGACTAAGATGGCATAATTGTTTTGATTCATATATGGTTAGCCTTTAAAAATCTGAAATCACTCTTTTGGAAACTTCTTTAGCATTTGGAAAATATTTATATTTCCTCTGAATACTGTTCTATAGATTTCATGATGCATTCTTCATATCTGTAGGTTAGGAAATGCTTAAAGTTGTCATACATTGTTACATTTCCAAAATATTACAAAATGAACTAACCATGTTGATGTTATGTAAAAAAAAATAATAAATAAATAAAAAAAAAGAACTTCTGGGAGGTCCCTGACCATCAGGTGAAGATAGCTGAGCACCAGGGGGCCCGTGAAGTTTTCTAAGGAGGAAGGTGATAAAATCAAAGACACATTTGGTTCTAGATGGATAAGGGCTAGAAAGGGGACGGGAGCTTCATCGAAAGGTTATTTCAGTAATCTAATAAATACAGGATGGCTGATTGTATGGATATGTCCCTACAGAGATTTTGTATTCTGTACACATTTTTTATTTTTTATGTGTATTGCTTTATTCACACTCAGCAATCAGAAGTATTAAACCATTCTAGATGTAGACTAAAAGTAACTTGATGTTAGTTAACATGATTAATAATTATCACCTCCACTGTAATGAGTTCAAAAGATGATATAGTGTAAAATGATCTATGAGGGCAAGCTTGTCCAACCCATGGCCCGCAGGCCACATGCAGCCCAGCACGGCTTTGAACACAGCCCAACACAAATTCATAAACTTCCTTAAAACATTACGAAAATTATGCGTGGACCTTTTTTAGCTCATCAGCTATCGTTAGTGTTAGTGTATTTTATGTGTAGCCCAAGACAATTCTTCTTTCAATGTGGCCCAGGGAAGCCGAAAGGTTAGATACCCCTGTGTTAGGGACAAGAAAACTAAACATCCAGTAACTTATCATTAAAAACAATGTTTACAACAGTTGTCAATCCATGAAAACCTGGAAAATATTATATATGGTTTAAAGAAGGAAGTTTAGAATGTAAATACCATATGCTTAATTAAACCACACCCAAAACTTTCCTACTCTGATTAGCCTTATCAAAAAGGGTTACTCAAAATGCAAAAGAGTTTGCAGTTACTGGTGTGGAGTCATTTGCATCTCCCTTCTTTGTGTGTGACTGTAAGTGAAGAGAAGAGCAAAGCTATGGTGGTTTCTCCAAAATATTTTCAGGTCTCAGTATACCCTCATTTCTCAGAAGGTCAGGACCAGTCAGTCAGCATGGACAACTGTCACTCTTACCCCGTGTCATCCTGGAAGCCTTCTAACTCGTCCCGTTGTTCTGCCAGGGTGGCCTCCAAGTCCAGGTAGGTACCATTGTGGGAGAGCTGCAGCGTGCAGTCGTCGAGCTGTAAGAGAAAAAGTCTGTTAATCCCAGCCTGCTCCTGAGATGGGGACTCCGTATGGAGAAATCATGTGGGGATTTTTTTTTAATCAAGGATTTTTCCAAAATTCAGGTTATAACTAGAAAAGGGAGTATATTGTTGCAAATAGACTGGGAGCAAACTCCATACTAAGGGGACAGAGATGACACTTGTTAAGGGAGTGGATAGACCAGGCCCAAGAGACGTGGACAGGGGAGGAGAAGGATCCCTTCAGGCACTGGGCCAGCAGCGCGTTCTACTCTGAGGGGTCCAGGAGAAGCTATAGATTTGGGGAGAGGAAGCCAAGATTATAATGCCAATGTGACTGCAGATTAAGAGTCAGAGTTCGACAGGCACACATGGTGGGGAGAACATTCTGTTTCCTTTGATTCAATGAGAAGCCTACTTACTGAGATTCAATGATCATACTTGGCACATTATAACAGCTGCTCAATAAACATTTTTACAACTGAACTGGAATAAACATTCTCCAGTTGAATAGCGGCATATCCAAATTACAACATACCACAGAGGACATTGGGTCTCTTTGTTACTAGTCTTGTTTTCAAGAAATGTGTTTAACAAATACTTATACCTGTATATTATTATGTTCCATGCATAACTCTAAACTACTTTGCATATGTTATTTCATTTGGCACATGAACCCTATTAAGTTCTACTGTTATCCCCATTTTTCAGATGAAGAACCTGAGGCACAGAGCAAGACTAAGTTATTTGCCCAGTGTCCCACCTGATAAATGATGAAGCTAGGATCTGGATACCAGCAGTTTGACTTGAGATCATGCTCTTGACCAGAAGGCCCTGCATCCTCTCCAGGGCCTGACACCTCCAAAGGACTTGAAAATATCAACCTAGTAATATGCAGCTTATGTCATCTGAGTGTTCTGGTGTGTCCAAAACAATGCTGAGTGTTAGCCCAGCCCTTTCCCTTTTCCTCCTCGATGTACGACCACACATTCCAGCCCCATAGTTGGGTTTTGACCGTGTAGCTGAGTACCAACCTAATGAATATGGGTAAAAGTGGACAAGGCCCCCAACAGGCCTAACTGCCAACCACCCACCTTCCTTCTCTCCTGTGGCCAGATGCAGAGGAACCAGAGGAGGATTCCAAAGTTTAGAAACAAGCAGAGCCCCAGACGGAAGGAGCTCAGGTTCCTGACTCACTGCACAGAAGAGAGCACTTTGCTACCTAGCCTCCACTGACCCATCCTGGATGGGGACAAGAGCAAGGCATTATTAGCCTTTGCAGTGGTGAGTCATGAAAACTTGGAGGTGGTTTGTTACAGTAGCCAGCATTGTCTGATATCTAGAACAATCAATACACTTAAAAATACAGAAAAATAATTTTACCAAAGATTAAAATTAACATGATGAGAAAATCCAAATATATAATTTCCTGCTTAATTTCTCAGGCTGTAGGGTGGCTCCTTCTATTCATCTATCTACTTGTGAGTTAAGGCGCTTACTCCAAAATGACAGAAAGTGGAGGCAAATATGTAACTTCTCTAAAATATCTAGATAAATGCCTGATAATCCTCCTGCGGTATGTGCGAATTCAAACAAGGAATTAGTATCTTTTGATAGAGAAGTTTTGCTTATTATCCTCCATAAGAGAAATGGAGACTGTCATCTTGTCTAGAATCAGCCTCAGTAAAAGGTTGCTGCTTCTTGCAGAGACCCCACAGCTCCATGTCTCTGGTTACCCTCAACAGAATGAAAGGAATTTGTTCATTATTATTTGTAAGTAACACCTAGTTAAATCATATGAATGGGTTTAATCCTATTTGATCCACTTGTTTTATTCTGTAATAACAAACAGTTCCTCTAAAGACGTGCTGGTGAGTTTCGGCATTCTTAACTGGCATTTACAGATGGATCATCTGATCTGAGAAAGCATTTAAACCCAGGAATCAGATTGGTCAAACTCACAGTACTGTAGTTTCAGAGGTGCACCCAGGGTTTGGGGACAACACACAGGGGAGCTGCCTCCCCCAGCGTGTGGAACCAGCAGACAGGAAGAATTTCCTGCAGAAGGCATCTCCTGGCCCAAGGGTCTCCTGAGGACTGAAATCAGACTTTATCACTCCCAGGTGGAAAATTCCATTAGAAACTGGACCTGTTAACATGCACACTAGACCATGTGCAGAGCTGGGATCACTGCAGTGCAGCTCATTTTTCACTAATAGAGCTTACTTGGTCTGTTCTGTTGATGGTATCAGCCCATTTGCTTACGTTTAATTCCACAGACGAGGGCTGTCCGGAAAGTATCCAGCCATGTAATATGAAAAAGAGAGGCATTTGTGGCTGGATTTTTCCCAGACAGCCCTCATGTAATCAACAGACTAGAAGACAGAGATAATGAAAGCCCTTTAAGCCACAACCATTTCCTATGTCTCAGCTCCTAGAAATGTGTGAGCCCAAAGGAAGCTTTTGGATAAAGAGTTCTGCTTCTCCTTGAAGGGTCTGTGTCATTCTGAGACTGTGAGCCACACTCAGGGCTGACAAGAGAACCCCGTCGGAGAGGACATGCTGCTCTGGTGGGGACAGAGGCAGAATGTGCGTGTTTCTGCAGCATAAATACTCCCACCACGGCCGATTTCACGCTAACAGCGTGGAGTCACTGAACATGGAGTTGCAAAAACATAGCTGCGGCTCACCAGTGCACAGTACTTACACCACACAGACACCAGAGATGTAAAACACCTCAAAGGCATAAAAGAGCAGTAAAATATAATAAACCAATTAGGAAGTGACATGTTTTGAGTTATTATCTTTGGTTTTTTTTTTTTAATTATAGTGGGCACGCAATCTTATATTGTTTCAGGTGTACAACATAGTAATTCAACATTTATACACCGTACCATTTGATCGCCATAAGTCCAGTAACCCTCTGTCAGCGTACAAATTCGTGATGATATTACTGACTCTATTCCCTGGGCTATACATTACATCCCAGTGACTTACTTATTTTACAACTGAATGTTTGCACCTTATCTCT
Source organism: Lyroderma lyra (assembly GCA_004026885.1). Classification (NCBI taxonomy): domain Eukaryota; kingdom Metazoa; phylum Chordata; class Mammalia; order Chiroptera; family Megadermatidae; genus Lyroderma; species Lyroderma lyra. The sequence continues at coordinate 23,337 of PVJL010000198.1, read as the reverse complement.
GTTTTTACCATAACATTAACTGTACATATATCTCATTTAATTGTTAATAATGGCTATGTTGAACAACCAGTTCACAAAATCCCCAAGAATTTACCAATGGGCCCCCTCGAGCCACCCAGGCCCACTCCAGCACACGCTGCTTCCGGCCCTCCCCAGTCGTAAATCTGAGGCACCAGAAGTGGAGCTAGAAGGGAGTGGGTAAAAGGCTGCGAGCCTGCCCTGGGCTCTCAGCCCTCACCACCCCACATAGCCCTGCGTCCTCTTCCTCAGTTAGGGCAGAGGTGGGGGTTGCTGGTGGCCAGCAGATACAGCCCTGTCCTTACAAGGCAACTGTGGTGGCTATTTTGCACATCATTCTACCACATACCTTCTTCCCATTTTATTCCCAGCAGCCTGAGGGGAATATCTGATTTTCCTCCACATTGACCGGAGCCCACGACGTGTCTGCCTAAACACGCTCCCGGCCAGCCCCAAACCACCGCAGGAAGTCTCACAACCTCCCCGGCCCTCTGACAACCGAACGCTTAGCACAACTGCCTGCTCCCATATCCTTCCTCCCCTCGCACTCAGGGCGTCATTAACTATCACCATTTCCATAGTTCAATTTTAACAAAATTATATGTCAGACACGGGCTGGGCACCAAGGAACACATAAACACTTCTTTCCCTCAAAGATCATTTCATTGAATAAGTATGACACCCAAAGAGAACACAGAAGAGAATAAAAAGCCATTGAGACCAACTGTCAAAATGTGTGGAAGTCTATCCTCAGTCGTGTTCCTTCTCTATAATTAGCAGCCACAACCCCTTGAGTCCCAGCACCCTCCATAAAACAGCCCCAGCCTCCCTCCCAGGAGCAAGGCTGCCATTACTGCCTAAACCAGTGTCATGACCCCGTTACCCCGAACAGCTGGGCCACTTGTGCTAGCAATTCCCTCAACTAAAACGGAAAAGATGAACACGTGCCTTTTAATTTCTTAACAAGTGTGTGGGGGTTCCTCACAGGAGGGGGCAAGGTCAGACACAGCTGCCCTGAGCAACACGGGTGCACAAAGAGGGCCCCAGCAACACGGGCTGCCTGGGAAGACACCAGACAAATCAACTCGCATTGCCCCACCTCGTCACTACACCTGACACACATGAGATTAATATTTAAACAGTCACATGAGCCACGGAGTAAGATTAAAGGGTTTCTTTACTGGACTGACACACTGAAACAGTCAAATCTCCCCAATAGTTGGGGGCTGGTGAGTCAGCTTTAGGTGTTATTTTTATAAAACCAATTGATGGGTACACTAAATGAATTCCTCAACCTCGTCAGGAAGACTTAAGAAACAGTTATCGAAGAATACAACAGTGTGAATAGGTAATGAGGTTCATTCCAATCTGGTTGGTATAAAGATTCCCACGGAAATATCCAGACTTTGCCTACAGAGGGAAGGACTCCAGACACCGCCCTGCCAGACCAGTTCCTGACGGGAACCTCAATCCTACTTACACCGAGGCAACCTGATCCCCTCCCTTGGCCTCTCCTGTCAACTGTCTTCCCAAATGACTTAAGGGCCCAGGAATTTCCTGACTCCAACAATTTTCATGTCAGCCCTGATCCCCTGGCAGCATGTCCCCTGCACTCCTTCCTTGGCTCTAGGTTCAGTGGCCCGGACACAGCCGGGCACTTCAGGACATAAGACAAAGCCGGAGCCGTGTGGGAAGATAACGTTACAGGGCTATTATAAAAGGCGTTCGGGAAGTTGAGGGGCAATGACAGTGGCACTGCAGGAAGACTTCAGATCAGGTTGCAGGCTATAAATCTGCGGCCTGGATTCCGGTGGGGGCAGGGTGCTTAGGAGGGAATCAGTCACAGATCCACAAGAAAGACCCTCCCAAATATCCTGGAATTTTGTGCCACTCTGCCTGGGTCAAAGTGAGCCATGAAAATGGGCCCCCGTCTCCAGAGACATAGAAAGAACCCTCCAGTCCTTGCAGAGAGGTTGCACAAGGTCACTCTAGCGTTCTTTTGACCACTCCTACAAAGAAGACACTGCGTGCAAAAAGAAAGGGCAGACTCGCCATCCTGGAAGCTGACCCCCTCAAAAAAAAAAAAAAAAAAACTATATATATCTAAAACAAAGCTGATATCACGTCTCGATTTATATCTCCTTTCCTTTCCTTAATCCAGTGAAGTGTCACGTTACTAGGGTGGCTTAATCATTACCTGGATTTGGCAGCAGGCCTACAGTGATCCTTAGTCTAGGACTGGGCAATAAAATTTATGTGTAACCCTGAAATAGAGTGACACAGAACCGTTCTATAAATATAGGAGGACTATCCTTTAAGCTAATTTTGGAAATAGTTCAGAAGTGGGAAAATATAGGCTGATTTTGAAAAGAAAAAAATATGCCATTTGCTGATGTCACTTAATTGAATTCCTCCTGTCCCTGGATCCATACCCCTTGCAATGGGATTTTGCAGCTCTCTCCATCAACAAGTGGATCTTTCTCTATTCCTGGAACCTGGGCTGGCTCGTGTCTTGCTTTGGCCAACGAGGTAGCAAATGTGACAGAGTGGAGACTTGAAGTATACTTGCTCACTGGAGCTGCATTCTCTTGCTGCTCTTGGAACTCTGCCACCACATGAAGAAGCGCGAGTTAGCCGGCCTCCTGTGACGCCCGATTGCTCCTGCGGCCCCACTGACAGCCTGCCAAGTGCCACACGCTGAGTGGGGCCAAGCTGGATCAACAAGCCTCCAGGTGACCCACCAGCTGATGACAGACACAGGAGAGAGCCCAGCAGAGATGGGTCAAACTAGCCTAAACCAGAACTGCCCAGTAGACCACAGGCTTGTGAGCCAAATTTTATGGTTGTTGCTTTACGTTAATCTCCCCTTCCCAAGAGGAAAGACCCACAGCAGACCGGCAGCTGGCCAGGACTGCAATTTCACACTCGAAGTGCTCGGTGCCTGGATCAGTGGTGGGTGAGAAGCTCGCCCGACAGAAGTGCCCTCTGAATGAGCCATGACACTCCCAGCTCAAGACAAGAATGCCACCACCATGCCCAGCCCTCAGATGCCACAGAGCATACATGTCTAGCACTGCCTCTGCCCCTCCCGGAGCCCAAGCTCAGCAGCAGACAGAGGATAGCAGCAGTTGCTGCGTGGAAAGGCCTGGAACACAGAGGAGTAGGAGAGCAGTCAGCAGAGGTGAGGAGAGGTGAGCTGTGGCTGCAGGCCCCCAGAGCGTGTTTCATCTTCTCCTTGTACTTCACTTACAACATGCACATCCAAAGATGAAAATAGGAAGACTTTCAAGACAGCAACAGCAAGCACAAGGCCCTTGTGACTGCACTGGTCACACAGCCACGAAGCCAGCCCTGCCCAGGCTCAGAAATACAGTATTGCTGTGGGCCTCATCTTGCCCCAGGGCTGGGTTTACCGTGAGCCCCCTGGGCACCCCACTTTAGGCTCATCTCAGCTCTAAGCTCTGTACAAAGGCAGTCAGTAGCTGTCAGTGGGTCAGTTTTAAGAGAGCTGTACCTGTTTCCCCCTCAAACAGTGCTTCTGTTGCTAGGCAGTCATGAAGTCTGTGCTTTCCTTCACCTTTGCAGTCCCTTCTGAAGGCAGCAGACACAAGAAACTGGACTTAAGAGACAAGACAAAGAAGCTGGGAACGCGGCTTCACAGCAAGCAATGCCACATGTTCCTTTCAATTCCAAGTAACACCTACACAAAACCCTGGCTCAGCCATCTAAGCTTTTGTGAGCTATGGTGCCCCCACACCCGTAATGACCACCTCAAAGGGACAAGCTGGGGGGCACACAGGCCATCACTGCCCTCTGCCATTTCCTAAGATGGATAATGAGGACAATGGCATTCATTTCATTACCCTTCAAACTACACGCACTCTTCAGGTTTACTCAAATTTCTTTGTGTATACAATACATTTCACAATCTAGAAAAGATTCATTTCATATAAAGAGGTATTTTTACATATTTAAAAAAATACGAGTTAACACTTGGTTGGTTTTCTTAAGCGAAAGATTAAATGAGACTAATTTACGTGATATCCGAAGAAAACAGGTCCTGTTGGCTAACCCCAACAAATCGCATTAAAACTTTTAAATCCCTCTGGGTCCATTTATCCTCTTTGGAACCACATATACATCATAGGCACTCGAATAAATGTTTTAAGGCGAAGTACAGGAATATTTCTGAGGATCCAGCATATATGGGTTATAAAATAATATGAATGTATTTACTCTCAAAGCTGCTGGGTTTTACTTCCTCAGAAACCTTTAATATGTTGTTATGTGTGGCCGCCAACCTCGGTGAAAGAGGTGATGCCCTGAAAGTGATTTAGGCAGTCTCCAAATCAAGCCCCACATTCTGTTCAAGTCAACAAAGTCACACAGCTCACCAACCAAAGGCAAAGGCCTCTACCAAATTCTACGAGAAAGACAAAGGCCAGGTTTCTCCCATTAAGAGCTTAAACGAAGCGAGTATGATAATCCGGTAAATATTTGAATTCTTTAAAAGACCTTTTTATCACTAAATAAATAACCAGAAATGCATTAAACTTCTCTCTTAAAAGGCTGGACTGTATTTACTTATGTTTACAGGTACCTTTTTCCATTTTGTTTCACTTCAGTCAAGTTGAAAACTAGTGTGTCGCCACTGAGATTCAGGATTATTATTGATCCATTACCATCTATTCATTCACTCATTCAAATTATTAATCTTTTCCTGTGTTATTTCTCTGCACCAGGCACAGTGCCAAGTCAGGGAGCCAGCCATAAGGATGACAGGCCAAGTCCCCAGGCACTTGTGGAGGGGACAGATCACCAAACAGCTGGTAGAAGTCCAGGGAAGACATAAGGACAATGAGTTAGTCACCTTCCTCGTTTCTGTTCATGTTTTCACTGGGCATGGCATGCAGGGAGCAGGGAGCTGGAGCACGGTGCATGCAGAATCTCCGACGCAGGAGCTGCAGTGCGTGAGGCACTGAAAGAAGCAAGGCCAAGGGCTCCAGGAGAGCCTCTGGGTCCCAGTAGATTTTAGACTTCTTCCCAGGGCAACAAGCAGCAGTGAAATGGCTGTAAACAGGTGCATGCAAAAACCAGCTTTGCAGTGTGGGGACAGAAGGCAGAAGACAAATTACGAGGCCACTGCTGGAACTGGGGTGCGATTTGGAAGTGGCTTGATCAACCATGGAAGCAATGGGAAGGGAGTACAGTGATACAGGGAAAGAGAGGGAAGGGAGACAGGAAGGATACATAGGAATGACGTAGTGATGGGTCGAATGTGGAGGTATCCAACCAGGTAGCCAACATGGAAGAGCAAAATCTTGAGTTTCTTGATTGAGCAAATTAATAAACAGTGGTACCTTTTACAAACATGGGAAACATTAGACAAAAAGCGATTGAGGGCAGGGAGACAGGATAAAATTGGGAGTTTTGGCTTTAACATGTTATGGCCAAAGCAAGTGGAGATTTTGAGTGGAGAATTGGATTTTCAGGTTTGTGTGTGAATAAAAACACAGCAGTTGAAATCTGACAAGTGCATCGCGTACCTAAAGATAGCAGCTAACTTCTTGTGTCTTGAGAATCTGTAGTGGCTGACACCCCCTGATTCATTCCTGATACTGGTAATTTGTGCTTTCCCATTTTTTTCTCTTACAGTTTAGCAGAGGTCCTTTATTCATTTATTAGTCTTTTCAAAGAAACAACTTTTGATTACATTGCTTTTCCACTATTTTAAATATGTTTTCTAGCTCATTAATTTCTGTTCTTATCTTTGTTAGTTCCTTCCTTCTACATTTTTTTGTGTTTAATATGCTGGGTTTTTTCTAACACCTAAAATCTTAGTATTTTAAGCCTCTCTTCTTTTCAATGATGTTCATTTAAGACTGTAACTTTCCTCTAAGTAGTGTTTAGCTACAGCCCACCAGATCTGATAGGCCATATTTTCATTATCTTCAGTCCAAAAGATTTTCTGAATTTCACTGGAATTTCTTCTTGGAGCCATGAGGTATTTAGAAGTATTTTACATAATTTCCAAATACCCAGGAATTTTCTGGTATCTCTTTTATTGTGATTTCTAGCTTAATTTCACTATGGCCAGAAAATATACTCTGCATGATTACAATTCTTTGAAATTTCTTGCAATTTATTCTATGGCCCAATGGAAAACATGTGTACTCCCCAGCTGCAGTGTTTGTTAAATGGGATTCTCAGATCTCTTCTATCCTTACTGCTTTGAATCTGCTTGTTATATAGAGAGGTATATTAATTTCTCACAACAACTGTGAAGCTTTCCTTTTCATTCTGTCAGTATTTTATTTATTTACTTATTTATATTTCCTAGTGGACTGACTTGGCACTATGAGATGTCCTCCTTACTTCGAATAATGTTTCTGACCTTGACGATTTCTTCTTCCATTACAAGTACTGCCATGCTACTTCCTTTCAGTTAGTCCTTGCATGGTTTATCTTCTTCTAGTCTTTTACTGACACGTGGAGTCCATACATTTAAGATGTGTCTCTTATAAACAGAAGATAGTTAGTTTTTTTCAATCCAATCTGACAAACTTAGTTTTTTAATAAAACCACTGCATTTTAGCATGGGTAATGCACACTTTTTTGAGGGGAAAATAAGTGCATTATACATGGGCAGTACCCATTCTGTATCTCTATAAATGTTTTTAATTCTTTTATTTATGCTTTGTGTTAAAAGTGTAACTTTAGAAGTTAATAATGATATCTGTATGCAAAATACCCTGGAGTTAGATAATCGGTTTTTTATACATAAAATTTCTTGTACCTTGTATCTGTTCTTGTGTTTTGTAATTATCTGTTACATAAAATTTCTTGTACCATATATGTTAAAAACTAAATGCTAAAATTCCTTTATAATACTAAAAACAAGTCTAAATATAAACAAATAAAAATTTGAATTAAAAAATTAAAACAGAAGATTTTTTTTTTCCCTGTAAGTTTGGGCCAAAAACATGGGTGTGCATTATACACAGAAGCTCATTATACCCAACAAAATATGGTTTAATCAAAATCTATTAACCTAAAGTAGTGACTGATGTTTGGGTTCAAAACTACATGGTTAGTATTTGAATTACATGTTCAAATAGTCTATTATTCTTTATTATTCCATATTTTTCTATTAGTCTATGTATTCCTAGTTAACATTCTTTCATTAATTCTTCTAGTAATTTACCCTATAGAAAAGTAGATGATCACATGGCTCCCAGACTCCACAGAACCTACCATATAATAAATGAGTATCACTTCATAGATAATTTACTGGCCACTAGACCACTCTGATATAATCTATACCTTTTGAGATATTGAGAAATATATTTTGAACCCCATGATATAGTATTATTTGGGTCAGTCAATATTCATTTAAATTTACCTTGCCTCTAGCACATCATTTCTTCCTGCATATCTGTGCTTCTACCTGTGATCATTTACTTCTGCCTGAAGAATGCTTTAGTATTTCTTTAGTGAGAGTCTGCTGGCAACAAATTTCTTCAGTTCCTATTTCCTAGAAATATATTTATTACACCTCCACATTTCTTTCGGTAACTGCTTTATTGAGATACAACTCATACACCATATAATTCACCATTTAGACATGGACAATTCTTGGCTTGTAGTGTAGGCACAGAGTTGTGCACCCATCACCACAATCAATTTTTTAATATGTCCATCACTTGAAAAAGCAGCCACATATCCATTAGCAGTAACTCCTCACTCCTTCAAACACACCACCTCTAGCTTCCAAAAACCACTAATCTAGTTTCCGTCTCTATAGATTTGCCTATTCTAGACATTTCACATAAATGGAATCACACAATACATGGTCTTTTGTGGCTGCCTTCTTAGCAGAAAGTTTCCAAGGTTTATCCATACTATAACATTTACTTCATTCCCTTTATTGCCAAATAATATTCCGTTGTAGACATACAACATTTGATTTATCCATTCATCAGCTGATATATATTGGGTTGTTTCTACATTTTGGCTATTATGAATACTACTACTATGAACATTTGTGTACAAGTTTTAGTATAGACATATTTTCATTTTTCTTAGGTTATATATACCTATGAGTAAAACAGCTAGGTTAACATGACACCTCTATGTTTACCATTTTAAGAAACTGCAACCCTGTTTTCCAAAGCAGCTAAACCATTCTACGTTCCCACCAGCAATGCATGATTTCCAATTCCTCAGTAACATTACCCATGCTTTTTGTTTTGTTTACTTTTTAAAATTATAGCCATCATAACAAATGTGAAGTGGTATCTCATGATTTTGATTTGTATTTCCCTGATGGCTAATGATTGTGAGCACCTTTTCATGTATTTATTGGTCACTTGCATATCTTCTGTGGAGAAATGTTTATTAAAATCCTTTGTCCATTTTTAATTGTGTTATTTATCTTGTTGTTATTGAGTTGTAAGAGTCTCTTATATATTCTGTATACAAGTACTTTATAAGATAATATGATTTGCAAAAATATTCTCCCAATCTACAGGCTGTCTTTTCACTTTCTCAGTGGTATCCTTTAAAGCACAAAAGCTTTTAATTTTGATTTTTTTTTGTTGGTTACTTGTACTTTTGGTGTCACTTTGAAGGATATATTTGCAGGATATAGAATTTCAGATTAGCAGTTTTCTTGTAGTACTCACAAACTGTTACTTCACTATCTTCAAGTTTATATCATTTCAGCTGTAACGTCAGTTGCCAGTCTTACTGCTGTTCTTTTGAAGATAATCTATTTTTCTCAGGATGCATTTAATATTTCCTTTGTCATTAACTTCCATCAGTTGTACTATAATGGATTATATGTGGTTTACCTTGCATGTATTTATCTTGTGTGGGGTTTATAGCACTTGAACTGTGGCTTGATGTCATTTGTTGGTTTTGGAAAAAATCTTGGCCCTCATCTCTTCAAATATTGCTTCTGTCCCATTTGCCTTCTTTTCCCATTCTGAGACTCTAAAAAATGTATTTTAGGTCTATGTTCTATATGCCTATTATGTTCTTTTCTGCATTTTCTATTTTATGCTTCCATAAGTTGGTCTTAATATCTTCTACTGACCTATATTCCAGACAATTAATTTTTTCTTCATCTGTGTCTAATCTTCAATTGAACCCATCTACTCCATTCTTAATTTTTGTATTTTTCATTTCCACAATTTTCATTTGCTTTTTTATATTACATATTACTGTTTTGTTTTGTTTTGTTTTGTTAAGATTCTCTATCTTGCCTATTGTCTTGAATGTATTTATCATACTTGTTTTAAAGATCATACCTGAAAACTCTAGTATCTGGATCACAGAGCTCTACGGCTTTTTCCCCTCTTGGTCATGTCTCTAGATATACTGGGTACATTTGAATACAACCATTGTTTATGAAAAACTTTCAAAGCTGCAGGTGGTATCTTCCTCCAGAGAGGATTTTCTTTAGCTTCTGGCAAGCTGTATGAGTAGATTGCCTTAATCCAATCAAGGACTGAGTTTACTCAAAACTGGGTTTCAGTCTTTGCAAACCTAGTTTTCAGTAACCCATACTTTTAGGGTTTAATCTTTAGAGGGTCCCAACTCAATGCATAGAGCATTTATTATACTCCATTTACCTTGGTGAGCTCTGATCTCTGTTGTTGTTGTTTTTTTCTTCACAGCACTATGAACTTAAAGCTTTGCTTAAGTTCTCAGCCTCCTCATAGTCACTTTGACTTGCCTTTGTTGTCTTTGCACCTGCCACTGATGACCTGGTAAGTGCATCAAGGTGAAAACCAAGCTTAGAATGTCAGACTCATTGCGTCTCAACTCAACGAGTCTCCCTTCTCTCTGGGATTTTGGCCTCCTGAGTCCTGGTTGCCTTGGGAGCTCTCTGGTGCCTTCGAATAGATGGGGGTTTTTTGGTACTTCATCTACATATCTGGTTGTTCTGGGTAGGAGTATTGGTCTGCTATAAGCTAGTTCATCACAGCGAGAAGCAGAAGCCAAGACATCTAACTTTTAACAGTTAAAACATTTACTATTCACTTGACATGAATTAACATGACTATTTAATCCTCCCATACAAGCTATGAGGAAGGTATTAATATTTATTCTCATCTTATAATTGATGTAAAACTGGAGCACGAGCTCACAAAAAAACTGTAACTTGACCAACTAACTTGCCTAAGATCACAATTAGGAGCAACTGCACCAACATAGCCTAGCTCCTGGCACTGTTTCTTAGCTACAACAGAATATAGGAGGAGGAGGAAAGAAAAGAGCAGGTGTGAGCCTTTTGCAATCCCAGCATTTAGAGAATGAGCCAAAGAAAAGGAGACCGAGAAGGAGTTAACTAAAAGGACCGGAGGAAAACCAGAAGGCTGTTCTACAAGCTGAGAGAGGAGAGCTTTTCCAGTAGAAATGATCAACTGAGCACACACTGTAACAACTTTCATTTGAAGGTAATTACGTCTAGCTCCTCATCCCTTCAAACAATAAAAATTAAAAGTTTTGCCAAGAAACCAACACATCTCACCCTTCTGTATTTTATACATTCCAGTCTTTTCCTTTCAATGAATGAAAATAACAGGAACGTTTGAAGAATAAAGTGATAATATATATAAATATACACATCTGTATTCTGCAAACATTCACTGAGCACACACTGTATCTCACGTGTCTCCTGCTTATCTGGCCTGCCATTGTGAGGCAGTGCAAAACACTCCAAAATAGCTAAACCACATAACCAAATTCAGGCAGTTAAAACGGAACACTTAATAAGAGAGAAACCATGCAAATGTGATAGTTCTGATTCTCCTTAAAATCCTCAACTTTCTTACAGAAAATTGACAAGGGGATGTTAAGTATATCATTGCTTTATTTTTCAAAAATCCCTGTTATTCACATTCATTGAAAGGAAAAGACTGGAATGTATAAAATACAGGAACTTGCCAACCTAATGGAAGACTTTGGACATTACAATAAGAACAAAGAGTTGGTGAAATGGGCAGAAAAGAGATCGATGGGCAGAAGTACATGGTTTCACTAATGTGAGCCAATAAAACAGATCCACTCAGAATAGGATTTACACATAAGGTCATCCAGGCCAGCTATATAATTTGCAATGCCAAGGGCAAACTGAAAATGTGGGACCCTACGTTCAAAAAACCAGGAAAAACTCATCCTCCTTTCTCAGAAGTCTCCCCTTTAACCTGTCCTCCTGGCATTGCTGTTTCATTTGCTATTTACTTTTGTGCTTCCTGGGGCCCAGGGATACTCACTGGGCACATGTAGACCATCACAGGTGCCCACAGCCATGCCCCATAACTCAGCACAAGGGGCACAGGCCTACACCCAGGTGCCTGCTGGGGCAAAGGACAGTGGAAGTCACTGGCGACGCTGGGTGGGGAGCCTGTAGCAGAAAACAGGTGCTGGGAGGTGAGGAGCAGGGGGGCTGGCAAAGCCACGTAAGAGCAGGGCTTCCAAGCCCCCCAGCACATGCTCTGTTGTTCCATTAGCCTTCACTGAGAAGACACAAAATCAAAAATAAAGTTATTAAGAATTTCAAAACTGTGACCGCATAGCATTAAACACCAAGAGCAGAGCCCCAGTCAATAACTAGTCACACACCCACGGACCCAGTCCTGGGGCCACCGCTTAACACTGCCTTCTGGGTTCTGGGTGACCTGCCTGCTCCTCTGGTCTGTTTGTGTGGCTGCACGGTGGGGCCTATCAGTCACGAGGCCCTATTGCCCAGTGCCTCTGCCATCCCTGCAACAGTGGATCTTAAGCTTCTGCGTGCACAATAACCTTCTGGAGAGTGTGTGTAAGGGAGATTTCCAAGTCAAACCCCCGATACTCTAGTTCTGAAGGTCTGGGTGGGCGGGGCTCAGGACATGCTCATTTCCCACCATCTCCAGGAGCCTTGGGTCCACTCTGAGAATAGGTGCCAGAGACAACTAGCTGGAGCTCCCCTGGGGGAGGGCATAAGCCTCAGGTTATGCTGAGGACCAAGAGCAGAAACAAACAGTAGTGGGGTTGGGGGGACACTACTCTCTTTAGAACTTTCCCTCTTCACCCAATCCCAGCACCACATTCTTACTCTACCATTTGTGTACAGCATTCTTCATGCTGAGCAAGTCTGTCTCGGGGTCCAAGTACATGAATATGCACCCATCACCCCCAGGAAGATCCTCGGACCCACTAGGAAAACAGGCCAGGAATCCAGCTCCATTTGGCGTGAGCGACATGAGCACCCAGAAGCAGAAGCCACACCTCAGGGAAGTCCAGCTGGCCGTGACTGTGAACTTCGAAGGAAAGCTTTCAAGTATATTAGAGGGTGCATGGCCCGCTAGCCGGGAAACCCTGAACATCGTCATCACTGCAGAGCACCCCCCAAAAATGGTCCTTGGGAAGAAAAGAAAAGCAGCCTCAGACACAAGAGACTGGGCCTTCAGACCTCAGGCTGCCACCTAGCCAGTGGCAGAGCCTGGGGACAACGGGTTATCGCATCCGTAGAAGGACGGAGACTCGTGGACATCAGAGTGCACACTGGCAGCTCCCGGACACACTCAGTTTGGCCTGCTTGGCATTCTGAAACACTTTTGGTTCGTTGCCACTACTTAGAAGACATTGTACATAAAATTCCAGGTTTCCAGCTTCTTTTGAAGATCAGAAACCCTGGGCCATCCCTTCCAGGCCCAGGGAGGCCAGGCTGAGCAGCACCCACCCTTTATTCCGGGTATATGCTATCCAGGTCCCCTGGGCCACTGTCCACCTGGCTCATTTCCATGACTGTCTGGATTCTGGCTCAGGTGACTCAAAAAGTTCCTTTTTCCTCAAATACTCTATGATTAATGTTCTGTTTCTTCATTTAACTTTATCTGTATGTAACACCACCATTCTCAATAACCAGAGGATTTCAAAATCAGCAGTGTGCAAACTGCAGAGTATTTCACTCTACTTCATTCCCTCGGTAATGTATGAACTACATGACTGGACAGCCCTCGCGTAGTGATCCGCTGAAACCCCCTCAACAAAACACCGTACTCCTTAGGACCGCACCGAGGTCTGGGTGGTCTTTAAGATCACCGCTGTCTCAGGACACGACCCAACTCAACATCTACTGCCCCACTCTGTTTCCTCTTTTCTGTCACCGTAGCAAACAGAAAGCCCCATCGTGAGATGTCTGATGCCCAGCTTGGCGACAGTGCCTCCCCCACCTGGCATGACAAAGTATAGGGTCAGTGAGGGCTATAATTAAAGACTGATCTCTGTACTCTTTGCCACAGCTTTTTAAATCCAATTTAAAAATCCACAGGCATCCATGTAGTTCTAAATTACACCTTGTCCATTTTTAATTGGAAAAGAGAAAAAAGAAAAAAACCCTGCCCTTGCTCCTGAGCAGAAGACCAATGTCTCTCAGAAAGAGCTCTCCTAGAGCTGCCAGGCTCTGGAAGATGACCCTTCCAAAGAGCTGCAGGTGGGGGATAGCCAAAGGGAAAAACTTCCATTTGGGATGCCATATGCTCCAAGTAAATGTTCCTTGGAAAAATACGAAGATATTGGCACCTTTAACTCATGTTTGGTAAATGTGTGCAGAGAAATCGTCACCTCTTCTGGATTTACTCACATTACACAGCAGCCCGGAGCAGGACTATTCCTGTAACCAGGTCTGTGGTATTTTGAAGTCTCATTCATATGCAGGATGTGCATTTCTATACCCAAAATTAAATATTATCAGTATATGACGCCAGGTATGTTCTCAGTTGGCTCACTGGAGAGTCTGGAGAATTTAAACTTTGATGCAAAACTAACTTTTAGTCTAAGATTGTTAAGGATCAAGTTTTTGGAATCAATGAAAATTTCAAATATAGTATAAAAGGGCAGGCTGATAAATATTACCTTACCTTCACTGTAATATTTTTTGTTACATTAGACATATCTGGATGTAACTGGTTCTATGTTGTCACACGGTGTCTCCCCTCCATCATTCCTGACCTTGCACACACAGATGCTTACATGTTTCACCCCGTGCACATCGAAATGGAAGGGTGCTCAGGTATTTGGTTCAAACACCGTGCTGTTATTGAGTTCTTAACGGTGAAAAAAGTTCCTCCAATTTTCTTGAAATTTTTGGAAAAGAAGGTGAGGACTTCTAAAAGAAGATCCTTGCAGGTGATGAAACCTGGGTCCATCATGATGACCCTGAGAACAACAGGCCGTCAGTGGAATATCGCCATAAGGGGTCACCTCAGCTGTAAAAATTCAAAACTCGGGTCATGGCGGTATTCCATGGACTGCATTTTGTTCTCGGGGTCTTCATGGTGGAGTTTCATCACCTGTAATGATCTTCTTTAAGAAGTCCTCACCTTCTTTCCCAAAAATTTCAAGAAAATTGGAGGAACTTTTTTCACCGTTAAGAACTCAATAACAGCACGGTGTTTGAACCGAATATCTGAGCACCCTTCCATTTCGATGTGCACGGGGTGAAACATGTAAGCATCTGTGTCCAAGGTCAGGAATGACGGAGGGGAGAGGCCGTGTGACAACACAGAACCAGTTACATCCAGGTATGTCTAATGTAACAAAAAAAAAAATTCCAGTTGAGGCAAAATTTATCAGTCCACCCTTGTATTTTCTGGTGAGTGAAAATCTGCTGTGAGATTTTGAATTTATAAAGCAATGCCTGTGAGACTCCGATCAATCATCAGTCATCATCTTTCAGGATCTAGAGATTCTTTATAGCTAAAAAGTTTACTACCAGGTTGGCTTGGAAAACATCAAAATCACAATTTCCTTCAGCTCCCAGAATCAGTTCCAGTGGCTTCAGTCACAAGCAGTGGCACTTTGTGACAGCACTCAGTTCGGGTCCCTTTCCACTTGGGCACTCAAGGCCACAGGACTCAGCGTTCTGGAAAACAAGTCATACCTGCCACTTTCACACATGAGCACAACTGCCTGCGGATTTTCTGGATTCGCCTAACTGTGGAGTTCCTTAGGGCCACTACGCAGTTCAGTCCGAGACAGAGGAAAATTATTCCCAGACGTTTAAGAGGAATGCTCTGGCCAGGCAGACACGAGAGCACCACATGTCTGGTGTACGAACACGTCCTGTGTCCTGTAAGGCTGCCACAAACACTCATGCTGTTCTGGCAGCAAGATGCCCAGAACATCACGTGCATGAACGCATATGGTTGTCACACACCTTCACGTACCCTCCTGGGGGGTAACGACTGAAGGGCAGGGGCCACTCACACTTTAGGTGCCCTGTGCTGACACTTTACAGCCATCACTCCCCAGCAACAGAAGTTCGCATGGAGCACCGGAGCACTCACGTGTCCACCTGCCTGGAAGCCAGGAACAGTAATGTGTGCAAGAGCACCACACAGAGCAAGCTGGGCATTTCCCTGAGCAGCAGTCTCTGGCTCTTACCAAGGAAGAAACAGCCCCAGAAATGCTGGGCAAAGGGGACAGAGCTGAGAAATGTTGGACAGGTTTACAACCTTGAGGTTATGCCTCAGAGGTCACAGCTATTTCTACTAGGTGACTCCCGTGGGCATCCATAACCCAGACGAACCTCCGGAGACCAGCAGCTGCCTCCCAGTGCCAAGGAGGGTGAGGACAGGCCTCAGACACAGCTCCTGAAAGCCAGGGGCACACAGCCAGGGGGTGCTGGGCTAAATAGGCTAAAGGTGGACTCTGAACTGCTTCAGAATGCCTCTCACCAGCTGCTAACAGGATTAATTAAATTAGTCCCTAGGCTCTGAGCCAGAGTGGCAGGCAGGATGATTCCCTCTCACCCCAACCCCCCACCCCATCTACTCTGGAGAATTCTAGTAAAACCTACAATCACATTATCAGTTATAGTTCTCAGAGTATGAGTAGGTCTAAAAGTGGGTCTCCTGGTTCGGAGCAACTTGACCATGACTGAGAGCACCAAGCAGTGGTTTCTCACCAAGCTTCACTGTCCCTCGGGAAAGCCAACCATGGAGGTTTCAGACTGAGACATTCTGGTCACTGCACCAAGATTGAGCAGCATGAGAGGCTCAGCCAGAAACAGCCTTGATCTACCTCTTTATCGTGCTAGAGACTCCAACTTCTCTATCTTTACAGCAGCAGAGAATTCTTAAATTGCCTCTTTTGTGTCCTTAAAAAGTTATTGAACACCTTTATGCAAGACACGGTGTTGGCTGTTGTTTAAAGCACGACTCTTGTCTCAAAAACAGGTCATCTGAATATAGCTCCTCCTAGAACAAAGGGGACAGGTACATTAATAACAATCCCCAGAAAGTCTACTCGTGTCAGTACCGATCTCTGGGCTTTCCTGTACTTCCCTTTTTTGTCCCTAATAAATCAGTAGCATTTAAAATGTAATCAGTAAAAACTTTCATTACTTTTAGCACATTCTGGGTGGTTTGATTAGTGCTTTCCAACCTTTAGAGTGGACAGGAATCACCTACAGATCTTGTGAAATTCCTATTTCAATCCAGCAGGTGAGGCAGGGCCAGGCTTTTGCATTCCTAAGGTGGTGCTATGAGGTGACCACAGTCAAGGAAAGTTTAAGAGGGGAAAGGGGGACAGGGGAGCGAAGGGGAGGAGGGAGACAGGTGCCATCAGGAGAGTGAGAGCACACCCGGTGGGGGATGGGAATGGTTAGGCAAGACCACCTGAAGCGACATCTGATGGGAATATGCATGGGATTTCACAAGGCACACATGAAGAAAAGCGGGGTGGGTAGGGATAAGGTCTTACACGTGAACAAAGAAAGAAAAAGAAAAGACAAGACAAGCTGGACCCTTGGTGCACTAAGGCATCCATCCATCCCAGCCGGTCTGACTACTGGGTAGGACAGCAGTTGTCGAACATCAGTCATCTCGGGGCTTCTTACGATACAGAGTGCCGGGCCCCAGCCCCAGAGTTTCTGGATCAGCGTGGGGGGGGGGGGGGAGTGCAACTTGCACTTCCTACAAGCACCCAGGTGATGCTGAAGCTGCTGGCCCAGGGACCACACTTCGAGGGCTGCTCCGCTAGGGTTCGTCAAAGACAAAGGACCCTCCCCACCCCCACCCCTACTACATTCCGGGTAGGACGACCAGGTTGTCTAAAAGAAATGGACTGTTCGTGTCTGGAAAGAGCCACAGCAGCTCACGTCAGATCCTGCCAAGGCAAAAATAGCTACACACCCAACAGGGCACAACCGAACATTCCTCTGGATTAGTTTAACAATGGTCTAAATCCAACCCCCCAAATTAGGTGGGGGCGACACGGGATCCTTTCCGCTTGTAAATGAACTCCTGGAGGAGAATTCGAGTTGACAACAACCACTCCTAGGTGTTAGCAGGTCAAGTGTTCCAGGTCACAGTGAGCCAGGGGCCGATGTCTCTGCTTCGCAGCCACCCCCTCCAAGACTGATTTCCCTCATTTCCTCCTTTGACAAGCAAAAACTGGGCCCTGAAGAAGCCTAGAAAGTCAGGTCTCACGGGCGGAGACAGTGAGCCCCTGAGGCTGACTCTGAGATAAACCTGGAGGGACCTGCAGCTCCACTGACTCCACCGACCCAGGGCGGCCGGTGCAGCCTAAGTCACGTAGAGGCTGCCACTGGCCAAGCAAGTGTGGGGAACAGAAAGGATGAAAACCACCTTCAAAAATGCTCGCAGGCAACAGTCAAGTGAGACACACAAACAAGTAAACAGAGGGGTGCAGGCGTGCCCCCCCCCGGCGGCAGAGACTGGCTCAGACGATGGTTCCCTCCCTGGCTGCACACCACCACACAGCGAGGGGTACAGGGCTATTCCAGCACGAGGATGCTAGAGGCCCACCTCAGATCAATTAAGGCAGAACCTCCAGGAGCTGGGGCCCAAGCAGTGGGACACGTAAGGCCTCAGCCCTTCCAAATCTAAACCTGGCACCTATCCCTACGGGTATGTCCACCCACCCCACGACTCTAAGCCTGAGAGCCAGTCCAGCCCTCACAGCGACAGGCAGAGAACCTGCCTTCATGCCTGAAGTGTGCCAATAAAGAAACCCTCCTTCCAGGAACTGCACGAGCTGTGATCAGAGCCTTAGTCCAGGACTGCAGTCACACATCCGCCAAATATTTGGCACCTCCAGCTGGCTTAAAAGAGAGAGGGCGACAGGGAGGCACCCTCTGTGAGCGGTCCGAGATGCCACACGGCCAACCGCGGGGCATGGAGCAAAAGTCCTGAAGCACACCTCCCTGGCAGGAGTGCTGGCCTGCTGGCAGCAGGTCGGTTCTGCCTCGTGCACACACATCCTTTCACCTGGTCGTGCTCCTCCTCTACCTCTGTCCTTGGCTGCCACAGCTGCCAAAGGAGAAGCTGTGGTCTTAGGAGAGCCAGCCCCAGTGTGAGCCAGTCCTGAGAAGCTAACAGGGCATCCCAGAGGAAAGGCATAGCCTACATGCTCACAGACACCCGGGGGCCACAGGTGCTGCAGGAAAGGGGGACCTAAAGATGCCAGGTGTCAAGTGTATTTCCCTCTCAACCCTGGTTCACCCTTCAATACAGCTCGGCCATGATACAAGGAATTCCTTCAAGCATTTCTCTTTTACAGCAGCACAGGATTAAGCTTTCTCAGCAGAGGGGGCTGAAGGGATGCTGCAGGAGACAGGGGCTGCAGGGGGAGGGAGTGGGTGCTGTGGGGTGAGGACATGGGGCTCTGCCCCAGCTCCACACCCAGTGACCTCACAGCCCTCCCACAGCCCTCTCAGGGCAGACATTGGGCCCTCCAGGCCTCCTGCCTGCACCGGCACCCTCCTCCCTCTGCTTACTCATTGCCTCCCCCAGCCTTGTCTCCTGGGTCCTCTAAACACTACAACCTTCTCTGGACAGAAGACACTTATGCTGCAGGCCTCCTGCATGCACCAGCATCCCTGCAGCTCACCCACAAGGCCCAAACTCTGCAAGCTGGCTTCCTCTGGAAGCCAGCCCAGTGACTGCAGATGAGCTCAAGCAGCAAACCTCTCTGCCATCCAGCACAGTCCACTACACCTCCAACAAGGTCTGAAGCCCCAGCAAGTTTGTAGTCCTTCCTTGGGTCCCTCTCCTCAGTCCTGGGGTACAAGAAAGAGTTTTCATATACCTTATAATAACTCTTTCATCACACTTTAACAGTTCTTCATGTTAACATTCCCTGCTTTAACCACTGTGTGGCTTCTACCTCCTTATTGGACCCAGATCGCTACAGCTGGAGAACTGCCCCTGACAGGCACCCCACAGAAGCACCCCACTTGCAGTAACAGGGCGTGGCACAGGCCAGCAAAACCTGCATCATTCATCTACTGACACTAAGACTCAGAGGAACAGGGAGCCCTACAAAGTAGGCAGACTAATGTCTAGTGCAGTTCGTGACAATCGATCCTATCCCTTTGTCAGTTGAGTATAGTTTGTATACAGACAAGAAGAGAAGTTCAAACCCTTTTCTTGAAGATTCTTAAATGATCCATCAACCCCAAAGTTATTTGGATGCTTATTATGGATGAGTACTTCATAGACTGTTTCCATCAAACAGCAGCAGGGACAATTATGTGTACCTTATTGTGTATACACAAGAAAATAGAAAATAATTTGATAGGCAACTCTTTGGAGGAAATAAGCAGCAGCAAAACTTTACAAAGAGATTCGTATTGCAAAGCATTTGCTACCTGGATGAAATCAGAACTGCAAGGTTGGGGAGGGGCTCAGAAGGGAATGTCTCACCTACAGGGCAAGGGGAGGGTCAGGCCAGCCCAGAGTGGGCTCAGTCCCAGGCTTGCTGATGCCTGTGAGCCATCTCAGTGCTCCTATTCCACATGCACTCACTCACCCACCAGTAGTACTGGCATCCAGGGGATGGGGATGGGAAGAAATATACCCTCTGACACTGCATTCACCAAGACCCTCAAGATCTTGTGATTTCCCCCAAAGGAGGCCCCCTGCTGGGAAGAGGATGGGCCCATAAACAGCAGGCTGCCTAACAGCCTGTCATTTTCTGTAGCTAGATTGCTCGCCCCACCCCCAGATATAGCCAACTATAGCACAAGCACTGGAGCCCACAGCCAACTTTTCACGGGCTGGATCCTTACTGGATAAACTGGTCATCAAAATGATGGACAGTGAGTCCTGCAAGGCCACATGTCCCTGCCTTCTGCCTGCCCTCACCAGCAAGGACTTTGTCCGCATCAGACAAAGCTCATCCTCAGAGGTTCTCTTCAAGTTTCACAAGGAAAAAGGAGTAATAAGGAAGTCTGTTCTATAACTGTTAGCACTATGGCTGAGCTGGTTTTCCTCAAGCAATGCAGAATAATACATCCTTACATTTATAGCATACTTCACGGCACTTGAAATACTTTCACAAACATTATTTCCTTTTGGTGGAGGAACTCTCTCACTACTCTGGGTATTTTTTCTCAGATGCTTTGCTTTCACCTCTTTAGAAGCTTCTGTGTAATTCACTCCATGATGTAAAACACAAACCACAGCAATGTTAAGGGTCACCTCTAAAGTAGGAAGAGAAAACCAGTGACTTTTTAAAAACACTAATAGATTTGGTTAGCTCGCACTTGAGTTGGCTAATTTCACACCAAATCTAAGTTGGTAGGTTGTCTGGTTCACATAGCATGATACTCCACAGGTGTATGAAAAATGCCCAAGCACTCTTGCAGTCCAGACAACTTTTAGTCAGTTCAGAAACACTCTTCAGGACCAGAACCAGGACCAGTATGTCAAACCCAGCCCCACACACTCCCCAGTGGGCATTAATCGATCACTACATTCTTCTGAGAGTGACCTTAAGGCTGCACCCCAGGCAGGCATCATCAGTTGATTTGACTTGGCATAAGCAAAGAAAAGCTACTTGCCCTTCCTAAGTCTCACTGCTGGGGGGAGGCCCAGCAGTGCCTTGGGCACCCTGCATAAGTTCTTCTGTGGGACCCCCTCTCCTGCTGGGATGTGGCTCTGGGTCCACACGAGCATTCTCAAGATGCCTGCAGCACTGCTGGGAACCTGCTCAGCCTGGGCGGGCCCACAATACCAGCTGGCCTCATCCCTTCTCCAGTCCAATTCTCCTCCTTCACAGCTAAACTGCGACTCTCTCCTTCACTCTCTTTTTGCATCTCCCTCATACGGACCTGCATTACTGAACCACGTCAATGCAGCCACCAGACCGCAAAGCCACAGCAGGTCTCTCACCACATCTCCAACGCCTTCACCATCACGAGGGAATATTTTTAAAAGATGTAAGTCTTCACACTACAATGATTTATACTCTCTAGAACCTTTTCATGTCTCCAACACAGTGGTCACCTATCTATACATAATGTTCATTAAGGGAGTGGTTCTTCAGGTGGGAAGAACCATGGACACAGAGTAAGTAAGAGAGCAGCAGAACTCTTTGCTTTGCTCATGTGCAGAGTGAGGGTGAATGGTGGGATGCGAGAGAGGCTGGAAGGGCAGACTGATGCAGATTGCACAGGACAGAGGGGCCCACACACTCTTCTGAGGCTGTGTAGACACACCTACATTTTCAGAGAAAAAGGACACGGCTGGACGATGGCCTCCAGCTTAGCAGACCCTTTCTCTGCCCTCCCTCCTTGGGCAATCCCAGCCAGCTCATGGGTTTAAAGGCCACCCATCCTTCACTGACTCCCAACTCTGTAGCCCCAACATAAACTCAAACTTGAAAATCCATTGCCTACTTGACATCTGCGCTCGGATATACAACTTAATCCATTTATACGGAGCCCCTAACTGTCCCCACAAAGCTGCTCTCTCACAGTCTTCCCAGCTCAGCCAAGCAAAGCTCTGACCTTCTAGCTGCTCTGGCCAAAAGTCCAAGCCAGCCTTGACCCCTCTCTTCCTCCCGCATCCTACTGCAATCTGTTCGGAAAGTAGGTAACTCTAACCTCACAATATATTCAGACTCTCGGAGCATCTTCCACTATCACCCTTCTAGTAAGGCTCCCAGCACCCACCCCTACTCATCCCACAGCCTCTGTTTACTTAGCAGCCACAGGGATCCTCTGCAGTGTGAGTCAGGTCATGATGCTCTGCTGCTCAAAACCCACCACTGGCTGCCCATTGTCAAGTTCTAGAGTAACCTACAAGGCTCTGTGCGAATTGCTCTTATCTGTCTGCTTCTCACCTACCACCGTCCCCCTCACTCACTGCACTCCAGCCACTCTGGATTCCTGGTTGTTCCCCAAACATGCCAGGCACTCACTTGCCTCAGGGCCTTTGCACTTGCTATTCTCTGCCTAGAACACTTTTCTTTCCAATAGTTAGGTAGTTTCTTCCCTCACTTCCTGCAGGCCTCTGCTTTAATGTCACCTTCTCAAGAGTTCTTTCTTCACTGCTCCATATAAAAGGGCAGCCCTGTCACTCTCCAACCTCTTGCCCTATTTTTCTTGCCCTCCACCACCTGATATACACCTGTCTGTCTCCCTACCAGAATGTCATTTCCACGAGGTCAGGAACTTTGTTCTGCCACTGCCCTATCTGCAGTGCCCAGCACATGGCAGCCACTCAAACATCAGTATCATTTGAGACTTTGACAAAAGAGCAAATAAAGTAGAAGGCTGCCAAGAAGACAGACAGTAATGCTGTTAAGAGAGAAGTAAGGGCACCCAGAATGTGAGGTTTTGAAGAGAACAGAAGGCACCCTGGAATAAAGTAGGTGTCAGCAAACTTGGGTTCACAGGCAAATCCAGGCAAGCTGCTGTTTCTGTAAATAAAGTGTTACTGGGACACAGACATCCGCATTTGGTTAAGTATTGCCTATGGTAAAAGCTGCAGCAGAAGAGTTGGAAGTTACAGCAGAGACCGTGTGGCCCACAGAACATAAAATACTTACTGTCCAGCCCTTTATTTAAAAATGTTTCTCAAACTCTAGCATAAAGCAGTATTTTTCAAACTATAAACTCATAGACCACTCCTTCCTTGAAAACTGCCACAAACCCCCAGAAGGTTCAGACCCCAGTATGAGAAACAGTCATGGAGAGAATACAGTGTTGGCGGAAAAGACTCGCACTCAGTCCCTAGTACTGCCATTCGGAGGCTGTGGGACATTACATAAGTCACTTAACTTACCTAAGGCTCTTCTTCCTTATCAGTAAAATAAGAAATATTGCCAACCACCTTGCAGAACTATTGTGAGAAGTCAAGATTTTGTAGGTGACACATCTAGGGGTGGCTAGCTCACAATGTATCTCCACAGCTAATGCTTTTTTGAGAATTTACTGTATTCTTAGATACTGCACATGTATTAACTCATCTAATAAGGAAGGAAGGAAGGAAGGAAGGAGGGAAGGAAGGGAGGAAG